>CM023618.1:9899661-10212161 GCA_013358685.1 Antennarius maculatus
CACACACACACACACACACACACACACACACACACACACATACACACACAAAATGATTGAGTGACTGTGCAAACAAGACTCATGACTAACATTTCCTTTGTTTTGCACGTTTTGTTCCAGACGCCCATTCTGAAGCAAGAGTCCAGATCTAACACACACACCCCAGAGGTGTTCGACAACATGTTTCTCTGTACTGTTAAGTAACCAGTAATCTTTTATGTCACTGTTGTGTTACAAACCTTATGTTGTATTATTGTAGCGATCATTAAAATCTTCCAATATAGTCCTGTAGTGAGACTGAATCCATTATATCAATCATTTTGCAGTTTCTTTAAAAAATAATTCTTCGTAATTTCTTTTGTAACTGATTGAGCTTTAGATTTTAATAAATAAAAAACTTAATGTAACCAGGGTGTGTTTCACTTTGGGTCAGCAATGGTTTCCATGGAAAGCTGCAACGATCTACAGGTTTTTAGGGAAAGTGTTTTTGTAATAAGTTCTGGGCCATCCTCAGGTTGGAAGCTGTTGCTACTAAAGCCTGTTACCGTCCACTGCTAACCACTTCCAAGTTTAGCACTGCTGTGTTTTACTGACTGCTGGAGTGGATAGATTTGTGACATCTTCAAATGCACTTATTATTTTCATCATGTTTTAATCTGCAAAAGTTTGACACAATCTCTTCAAGTCCTGTTTTTCACATGCTTTTCTGCTCCATCTGTTGCTTAACAGTCTTTTCCTTCTAAACTTAAGATTTATTTCCACTAAGTTATAAAACTGCAGTTGCTGTGCAGTTACTAATCTCAGAGCAAAAACAATTAAAAACAATTAAAAATAATCTGACAAAAATAATTTTGCAGTTCAAGATCAGGAAGGTTTCTTTAAAGTAAGAAGTGTTGGAGGTTTTACTGGGGACACTTAGAGAGAGTCTCTTCTCATTATCCACATTCCTCACATCACTGCATTCTTCTAATAACTTCAGGATCCCACACACATACACGCACACACACACACACACACACACACACACACACACACACACACACACACACACACACACTTACATACACACACATACACACACAATGAAAGAGAGAGACAGAAGTTTGTGTAATACAGAAAAAACACTTCAAAACTTGAGCAATGTTATTGGATTGTGAAACTAATATTACAAACCTCTGCACAACTATCACAGCTGGTCACACAACTCAGAGGAATTCAGTCAAGAGCTCCAGTATTTACTGATCAAACACTCAACCACCTCTCACTTTTTCTGTCCTTGTCAATGCAGTACATGACACACAGAGAAGGACTTGTCTTCAAGATTTCTTAGGTGATGAAACTGTTTCTGCAGCAACACAAAGAAACCCTGCCTCGACAAGGAGAGTGGAGCTCCGCTCCAGCTAATGATAACAAAGCTGATGTGAAAATAAAACCAACCCAGACCACAGGGCAGCAAACTGAAAGTCAATAATTGAGCAGCAGACCATCAGACCACTTTAAATAGTTTACACAACCACAACAGAAAAATAAAGAAATAATCTCCTAAGAAACAAAGAGTCAATTGTGTATCAGCTGGCAGAGCATCACAAACAACCTGTCAAGAAATGGGAGGAAACAAAAGAATTCTGGACTTTATTTCTAGCATAAAGAGCAAGTTTCACAGCTACAACTGTTGACTTACACTGACATTAAGTTCCGACACAGGTTTGTAAAAAGCTATAAATGCAGGCTGGGATAAAGACTCAGATTTCAACTGTGTTGCTTTCCTTTAAAAAGTGTTCAGGCCACAGAATAAGGATGGCTGACAGGTGGTGAGCAAAGAAATCAACAACATAGGAAATTGGGACAAAACATTAGCACAAGCAGAAGTCGTCACAAAGCTCAATCAGCATTTCTAAAATGGAATCTCAGCATCAATTTCAGGACTTAAAGCTTCACAGAGGTGAGCTCACCTGAGGCTATATCCAGACAGACTCCCATAGCTGTCTGGCCTCTCTTGTCTTCTTCTGTACAAATCCGAGTTAGACAACTCTTTCAGCCTCAAGGAGTTCATCTCCCCGTCTCCTCGCTCCCTCCTTTCCTTCCTTCCTACCCCTCGTTGGCTCGCCACAAAAAGTGGGAATGCTCTATAGAAAGTGTGTCTCTGTGAGCCAAATAAAAAGGTCTTGTGCTGCTCTTGTTCTCTCTCTCTAACACACCTCCAGGGCTCACACCCTTGAGGAAGGACACATGCAGGAGTGGTTCAGCCTGCACACCTATCAAATGCTTCTCGCTCCTCCTCTTCAGTCTCCTGCTGCAGGTACAAGAGAGCACTCCAGGGAAAATGAAAAGGATTCACAGAGGAAAGGTGAGCCACTGCTCCTTTTGGCCTACACCCCTGCCTTCTCCTTCACCTTTGCTCTGACTCATTTATCTGTTCAAAAACAAAGTCTGAGATTAAAAAAGAACAAAAAAGAAAACCTCTTTTCACGTACACATACCACAAGAGGCTACTAGCAGTAATAAGTAGTTATGTGGAAAAGAAACCATTAAACTAATCATCAGACTAATACTGGCTGTTTGAGGCTAAAATATATCTCTATTTTCTTTCGACGTCAAAATTTTGACAATGACACCAGATGTTTGGTTATTCAGATGCAGTGACAAAACCTTCCTTTTTTTTTTGGAAGCCTCACTATCAACACACACACACTCACACAACATGTGTCACAAGTCAATACTGGCAGACAAACTCAAAATTTAGCATAGCTAGGCTAGCTCGAAAACACAAATTCAATAAGTACTGTGTGCAACTTTGGCCTCAAAGAAAACTTTTGATCAAGTGAACAAATGAAGCAGACAATAATGTGATGCACCACGTCTCCTCAGCAGTCAGTCTGATTCAGAATGTTTTCATCTGCAGTCAGGACATTCATTAGATTGCATGACTAACCCCTGAATCAAGATTCACTGTAAAAGGTAATGGTTTTTACTTGTACATGCCCAACCCATTCGAGGTTTTGGTCCATAAAAATCTATTCAGTGTTCATTTGTAACAGAATAACGATGAAAGAAACCATCCACCAGACTCTGATTCCATTTGAGCCTCTCTATTATAAAATGTGACATTATGTACCAGCAGAAACAACAGACTATTGAAGAGAGGGAAAATGTCACCATGAATAATTCATCACAATGTTATCTGGGAACAACAGATCTACCCTAATATACACAAAACTGCACATGTACATTTTAAAATGGAGTTGAAAGTTATCTGTCACACATATTCAATTAAAAACAAGCTGTGATGTTATCAAAGAAGTGGATGTGCATAAATGCAGACAGGAGCAGTATACAAACAGGACATGTGTGACATGTATGTATGTACAGTGTCAAATGGGTTATGATTAAAGTGTGAACAACTGCTGACAGAAAGCATAACTGTTTTTAATTTTTACAAGCAGCTACCATACAGTTCTAATGAAGAGTTCACACTATGCAAATTCAACTCCTGCAGCTTGCCTTGGCCTGTTAAGCATTCCACATAAGTTTGGCGAACACACACCCACCCATCTGCAAATACAAAGCCCCCCCAACACACACACACATTCAAAAAGCAAAAGCATAACGTGAATCTGCAATACCAGATCCACATCCTGGAGCAGCAACAAGTTCACAGTATACCAGGCTGACGTGTATGTAACAACAATCATGATGAATCTTTAACTCAATCACGTGCAATTCCCTAAAAACTAGAAAAATAAATAAATAAGAAAGGGTAACTGTTATACTGTTCAAACCTAACCAAGAATTGTAAAGTGCTCCGTATTTCACTGTGTAAGTCTGTGTAGACAAAGTTAAGTAATGATGGTAGCACCCCAGTAAGATTTAAATACTGTGTTCACTTGAAGATGAAGTAAATTAATACCAGCACAGGTTTGTCTTGGTATAAATGCGCTGTGAAATTTGGCACGCACACACGCACACACACACACACACACACACACACACACACACACACACACACACACACACACACACACACACACACACACACACACACACACACACACACACACACACACACACACACACACACACACACATTTCCTCCATGCCCCTAAAAGGCCAAGCCTTTTCAGACGTGAGCACACTGCCACCCTGTGGACATTCATGCTAATGGCAGCTTTTCTGCCAGTGACCACTAAAATGCATCCATATAAGTACAGTCGACAGTGAGAGCGCTATCTATTGTATTCCAGAAATCAACAACGCAAATCTCATTTTTAAACCTGACACAAGAAATTATTTTCTGCCATGTTCTCGCTGATGTTCAATTGCATTAATATTTGCATCTATCCTTTTAATGTACTGAGATTTCTTATAGTTACTTCTCCCTTTTCAATTATTTCATTTGCCAATCAAACATAAAGTACACTATACACGGAATTACGTGATCACATCCAAAACCAAAGACTTCTAAGCAATAAAACATCAATGACATCAAGATAATTTAATACAATATTCAAATGCACAATCAGTTTTTAAAATCATTGGTAACACGAAAAATAATAAAATACCAGTTCCAAAAGGAAGCAACTAATGAAGTTATAACTTATTAATTTACATTTTAACAGGAAAATAAATTAATCTTACCTAAGTTTTGTGTCAAACGGTTCAAAGGATATTTTACTTGCTGCTTATGTCTCTCTTGCTGTCATTGTAGACACTTCCACTGCCAGTATCTCATTCTAAAGAGCCACATCACTTCCTGTTTGCTGTGCTCTGTGAGCTTGTGGATGATTGTGTCACTTGTGCCTATGTGAGACATGAGGGATGGGGGGGACGGAAAGCCATCTTATACACTCTCGTAGTTCTATAGTTGTGGTCTAGTACAATAGAAATGAGGAAGGGTTGGGGGGGTTGAGTGTGTGGCTCCAGCTGCCAGGGGTAAAAGGCTAAACCCACAGACCACACTGGCTACCACTGACACTGTGTCACAACTATGGGTGTGACTCAACATATGCAACAAAACCTTGTTGCTGCACTTACATACATGAGAAAAACGTCTTCAAAAAAATTGTTGCTTTGCAGCTGTGATGTTAACAACAAAATTAAATGGTGGGGCATTATAGAAATGGTCTATCTCTAATATTTTTGTCTGGTGATGTATAAATCAATCAAATCACAACATAAAACAATTTTATAGGAAACAACTGTAAAATCAGCTTAAATAAATGAGAATACAATGATTCATGTTCATATTTTCTATTTAAAAATGATTTTCAAGAATTGGACAACAGTTTTAGGGACTCTGAGTCTTCCATTTACTCCTTAAAATTGTTCCAGAATGCAGCTGCAGCATTTTTCTGGTGATATTTCTGTGGAAAAATTATTACAGAAGTTTATGGTGGAAATAAGTGTTACGTGCTGATAACTACCATTCACACACACATGCACAAACCCACACTGCCATGCTGTGAGTATGAGCAGTCAGCCTGTCATTTATTATTTCCTTCTGCATCAGTCACACTATTGTCTAACACCGGTACATAATCTCCAGAACAGAATAGCCACTGTGAAGAAAAGTCAGTCAAAACAGCATCTCAGTTTTTCTGACGGTCTTCCAAAGGCACAGACAGACACATACCAGTGTCATCATTATCAATTAAAATGTTCATTCTAAAGTCATTATGAAACCACCTTTGGCAACAACTTGTAGCAAAAACAAAAGAAGAAGCTGCAGATGGAAAAGGTTTCCTCTGCATAGCCAGTCAACATCAGGACAAAGAGACTCCAGCCCTCTGGTTCCCTCCTGTCTTCCTCAGCTGACATCAGTCCAACGTGACATCCTGAATCCATTCATCAACATCTCTTTATCTTCTCATCCCTTCACCCACATATCCACATCTCCCTCTGTTATCTCTATTCCGTTCAGACTGTAATCACTTCCTTGCCTCTTGGCCATTCTACAATTCTAAATTCTAAATTCATATCTTATCGGTTTTGTCTTGAAATAGAAATTGGAGATATATCATTAAGAAAAGCAGTGATTCTATCCCTCAAAAAAGGATTGTTATACCAAGTGTCTCACTGTTTTCTGTTCTTCCCAGGCCATGAGTTCATGTACAAATCTACTACTGATTGTTTTGTGAGGACAATGTTTGGTCTTTATTAATTTTATGGAGCATTGAGATTGTGGGACATCCATATACTGTACTATAAACTGCAACAGTTAAATAAAACTATCCAATAGTTATCAGTTAATGTAGTATCAATAATCTGCAGTATGATTAAGTCATAATAAAATATATAATATTTCTGAGCATGCTCAGCAAATTAGTAGCATACAGTTTACAAAACCTACATCACAGCTTCACATCTCTTCTAAACAAGGAGATGTCCACAGCAGAGACGAGGACATTCTTCTCAGCCCGTGTTTAATCAACACAGTGTGGAGTCAGCTAAAAATGTAATGCACCGGGAATGCAGCAAATGTCAGGCCTTTAAAAGACATGCTGTATTGCGTTTAGTGTCCAGACCACTTTATGAAAGCCAGATCCATCCCAGGCCACAATTAACTGTACAGTGGGCATAGTAGCATTCAAACCACAACTGTAGAGAACATACTGTCTGAACAGCCGTCTCAAGGGTATGTATCGTCAGGAAATTGTTTAGAAAGCAGTAACTACTGTTCAGGGAGTCTGTGTGGACATTCCAGTGCAGGGAGGATGTTGATCTACACAAACATGTTGAAATATCCTCTTTTCTCCCAACTTTATTTCACCAACATCTATCAGCTTTGTCTCATGTGAGCATAATTTGTCAAAAATAATACCATTTGTCTTTTGTTAAATCTGTGCAGTTAGCAGGCCATATTCCTCATTTAAAATACAACAGATGATTCTTTTTACGTTTTTATTATACCGGATTTGTGATTATTGATAACTTGTTAATGCAATGTTTTAAAGATTACTTACTTCCATTTAAATATTGATGATGTTGCTTGACTTAATGTCAACCAACATTAAGTCAAGCAACATCAAGCCTTAATTTGTTAATGTGTTTCATGACAAATTAAGGCATACTCCCCAGTCCTAGATTCTAACCAAACTACTCCTATAGCTTTCACAATCAGCTGTTCATTAAGAGTACTGTAGTTAGATTTTCTGCATTCAATCTATTTAAATCTACAAAGAACTTCTTATCTTTCACAAATAATTAGCCATTTTTAATTATCATTGTCAAAATAGTCCTGGACTCAAAGTACTGAAGCAAAAGAAAAAGTTATCCTGTCCAAATTTGAACCCTGATCTACATGAAAATCTGTTAAAATCCTTGGTCCTACAAAGTTTTCATGAAAATCTGTTAATCTGTTTGCATCAAACAAACATGATGTTCACTTATGATCTTCACTTACTTTGTATTACTTGCAGACCTCTAGTCGTGGCTGTGAGACACATGGACACATCATGATACCACATCATGATACCATATCATGATACCACATCATGATACCACATCATAAACTAAGATATATTTATAGATAAAAACAGGACAGAGGCTTTTCATAATAATTTGCAGTGTGCTCATCAGTCATTTGTAGTACCTAAGTAGACAATTGAACAGTTCCATTCATGCGTTTCTCCTCTGTCTCAATCACACGGCACAAACATTTCCAGACAATCAGTGTAAATCCAGTTGTTAGCTAGGTAGAATTCATGAATAACACGAGAGGGCGCTAACGAGCAGCTAAAGTAACGAAGTTCAAATTGTAGCTTTATAAAATATAAGTACATTGGCTAGGCGTAGCATATGCGGGTGCACTCTAAATTAATACAATAAACGTCATTTCCGACATATGTAAACAACTTTTGTCATTGAGAGACAGAACGAAAGTGTTACGTTCTTACATGGATTGTTTTTCCTGAATATGCCATGAGAGAATGGAACATACCTTGGCTGCGCATTTTTTCTTCTAGCGGGAAGCCTTTAAAATCCCATCTTTTAAGGTACATGTCCCTTTAAGGGACAAAATTGATAACGTTCACACTCACCCATTTGTCATTTCCGTAATGCCGAGCATCACTGCGCTGTCTCCGGGAGCCGACTTGTATTTCGTGCCCTCCGTTGAGGGAGTCCAGATGTTGTACGGTCTAGGGTGTAACGTTACACTGTGTAGTTTCTCACACAACCGCAGAATGGCGAAAAAAGACCTCACTGCTCACGAACCGTCAAGACGGATTTAACAGGATACTACACTTCCGCTGATTATTTTCAAAATAAAGCAGGAATTTGTTTGCCATTAACGTGTTTTGCGCAAAATAATACTGCCGTTGTAAGGATGACATGTTATTACCGTTTTAGTCCGCAAGGTGGAGTTTATATTTTTAGAGCCTCAGGTGCGTCAGCATTTCTCCGTTGACAGATGAGTAGAGGAAGAAGCCGAGTGTCTAGTTAAGAGCATCGTGCTGTACTTGATTTTTTTACGTGACCTATTTTATTTATTTTAATACATTTCTCCACTCAAAACTATCTTTTGTGGTCCTGGTTTTTGTCCAAGTTACCACAACTACTGTGCTAATTAAAAGGCTTATCAAAAATAAAGAATTATGGGGGGGCAGGGGTATTAAATATTCAGATAAAAATGGTTTTGTAGGTTTTCACAGGATGTTTGTCATACAAACACTGTGGACATATCCATTCCTAGAAGAAGGAGCCGACTCGTATAGTAGTCGTGTATGCGCCTTTATTTTGAAGAGCGGTGCATTTACAGTTTCCTGTGTGTTAAAGCTTTCATTCAGTCTGACTTAGAAGGATGGAGAATCACAACTTAGTTTTACAGCCAGAAAACGACACCCACTCGGCGAGGTCGAAATGAGTCGGAGCAATGTGTAAATATCAACAGACTAAACTTATATTTGTCAGAAGAGGCAGGATGCTTCTTCTCCGGCATCCTCTGTCGTATCATTTACATATGTTTGGAATCACCTATAGAAAATCCAAAATTTACAATACGCAAGTTCAATATGGCGAATGGCTAATGTGAAACCCGATTCACACTGGAACTACACATTTAGATATTTAAGAAAGCATTCAGCTGTAGAACTTTTCAATTTAAAAAAATTGACGATTATTACGCAAAGGAAGAGTACACAGACAACTTTAGGCGGAAAAACAAATAGGAAGAGCTGCAGTCATAAGAGTAGGGTGTTAATTATAGTGGTGGCCCCGCATGAGGGGAGAACATCCTGTTTATTCCCTCCCAAAGGAACAGTGGCTGTTATGTTGTTTCGTCCCCTAGATGCATCATGATGCCAATAACTACATATATTTCCTTAAAAGGAGATTCCCTGCACCTCCTCCTGAAGCAGGGATGAGGACATTCAGAAGGAGAAAATGCACCGCTCCAATGAAGCTGAGGATAAATCAGTGCACACTAGACTGACACTGATGCAAAAAAAATCTATGATTTCCTGACAAAGATGTTGAACAAAATATCTGAAAACATCCATTCCTTTATTGTTGCTCATCCGGCGCTATCTTTTTTAAAAATGTACTTACATGTGTTGATCTGTGTTTAGTTTTCATGTTGATATCTGAATAACTCAAATGCTTCAGCAACATGAACGCTCAAACTGACGTCGCTCTTATTGTGATTTTTAAAAACAAAACAAAATTCACTGGTGCTCCAAATAACGTGCAATTGTAAAGATTTTAAATGCAAAAAAGTGAGGCTTAAAGAACAGTGACATTCTCATGCATATCAGCTTTATTTTAGTTTATTGTTGGAAATTACCAGAAAATAAGTAGTAAAAGAACTGTAATTGCCCATTTATTTTACAGATGAAATTTGTATAGTTAATCTCTCATAGTCATAACCATCCCAAACATTCATTTATATTGAAGGTACTTAGGAAAAAGCTGCTACTGGAATGAGAAAATAACAAGCCATTCACCTTCTTCATGGGGGGAACTGGAAACTTGTTAATGTGACATGAGACTCACTGGATGTATGCATCACAAGCAGGTGAACACAATTAAGTGCTGTCCATTGGTCTGAATGGGAGTCTGCATCTATATGCTGGAAGTCATGGATACTGATCTTCAACATAACAACTGCAGACAGATGCAGTCTCAAGTAATATTTCATGTACAGTGATTTAACAAAAGTAAGCAAATGATTAAATATACCCGATATAAACTAATAAAATAATCAACAATCAAAATTAAACATCCGCAACAAACAGCAGCAAAACATTATACAGTAACCAGAAGAAAACCACAAATTGATCATCACTGAAGCCTTTCATGATTTCAGTGTGAGAGGCTTCAGTGAACAAAAACATAGCATAAAACAGTCTGATTTGATTTTTATGTGGATTTTCACATTTCAGGAAATGGAAAAAATGTTTGCCTCTAAAGTAATAGATATTGTATATCGAAAGTCTTTTAAGACTTCAATACACCCTGGAAAATTGTTGAAATAAAATTCTTTCAGTTCTGTGCTCCACAGTTCAGGCACAGAAAATCTGAGAATGCAAATGTAATATTATACCACCAACTCCTCAAATATCTTCTAACTGAAACTGATCTTTCATACACATGACCTGCATTACACAATGTTGTGAAAATAAAGGGATTTCCAAATGTGCACATAATGTTGTCATAGAACTGATGCCTGGAAATAGCTCATGAGTCCTCCTTCAGAAAGACGTAATCCTCTTGTCCAGTTAAGGCTGATATTAATATATGGAGTATAACAGAATGGGAGACATCTGACGCAGTTTATGATAAATGAAAATAGGTTATTGTAGCTATTACCCTGCAACTTCTAATCAATATGTATGTCAAATGTTTCGGTTTTTAATCTCTACCATACTGTTTCTCAGTTTTTGATACATTCTTTGGTCCCTTCATATATCTGCAAGACCAATGTTGTAAATTCCCTAGTGAGACATTTATTATGCTGGCTTTGCCAGTATTATAAATACATTACTGCTTTTAAGGTTTTTACAAACAAAAGCATATCATCACTTTCTTTCCTTCCCTCTGACTGCTTTACTTTTTGATGGTCATGTCTATCTGATCCCAGACCAGCTGTGAAGATAGGAGGTCCAGCCTGAGCCCCGATTTCCGGAGCCTTCTTCCTCACCTGCGCAAAGGAGATAAAAAAAGTACACAGATGTTTTTAGCATATACTGTATTATATTTTAGAGACATATTATGCAGCACTTCAACAACCTGGAGAGAACAATGTTAGATATGACTTTTCTGTGGAATCAGATAAATAAGTGTGATGAGCAAAAGAGTTAGGAAGTGCAGGTAGTCACATGTTGTGTGTACTGTGTTATATAAAAGAAGTATGATGCTGAGACTTACATCTACAAGTATAGCCACTGCCACAAAAACAATACTAATGAGGAGTATGAGATTAGTTAGATTACTAACACATTCTAACAAGCACTGACATATATATTGTGTGAGTATCTTACGTGAATTACTAAATTATAAGCTTTTCAACATCATGCCAGTATTTTTGGTGAATTACAAAGCAGTTAATTTTTTACTATGCAAAACTGTTGCACCTCATGTATACCTTGTGCAATGGCAGACAGTTTACTTTTCTCCTCTGGACTGAGCTGCAACATTGTGTGTATGACAGGCAGAAGGGCCTGTCTCTCGCTGCCAGATCGCAGGAAAATGAACTGCAGGAGGACATTCTTCAGATACTCCAAATTGGCCACGCTCTTCTCCCTCTCCTGGTTTCTCTCTAGGCGACGTATTTCACTCTTCAACAGCTAGTAGGGCAGAACACATTATCAATTCAGAAAATATCAAACATTAAACACTGACAAGTATTACAATTTACAAGTGAACAGTTGATAATCAAGTATTCTTTGTGTATGTTTTATGTAACACAATTCAAAATACATAAAATGAATGGTTTGACTTTGACTATATGCATGTATCTCTCAATACACAATTGTTGCATATAGCATGTGAAAAATGTACTTAATAATTGTAATTAATAATTTACAAGCTTTATCACTTTAAAATACTTTTAACATTATTATTTTGTGAATAACAAATAAAACTACATTTAAAGCCATTATAAACCTCTTATAAATAAGTACCGTAAATAAAATATAAAGTTCTGACACACTTCACACTTGCTTTGTTTGGCGTCTGTATGAAACCATTCGTGAACCTCACCCTTTTCCACTCTATGCAAAGCTTTAGTTACTGTCTGATATAAAAAGGATCAGGTCTGAACTTTGCCTCTAAGCTTACTATTTTGGCTCTGCAAGTTGAAGAGTTGCACAGTACATTGGGTTAAATACATTTAGAGCTTAATAACCATTACGCGAAAGGTTTAAATTTTGGCCAATGTCGCTTTCCGTAGTATGACGTCATCTATAACAAATATGGCGTCGCCGTATGGAGCGCTCTAAGGTGTTGGGAGGGAAGTGTTCATTCTTTTATGATAACGTTTTCAGACGTAAACTGTTGTAGCTGCTGGTTACAAGTTTCGTCTTGATAATGGGTTTAGGACGTTTACTATGCGGGAGGTTGCTGTGTTACTCCAGGCAGGTTCGTTTCGGTAACATTCAGCAAAAAGTCAGAGTTTTCCAAAATACAACGGTGGCTGCACAAACCCCACCGAGCATGTACAGCAAGGTGAACCGGGTTACGTGTGCAGCAGGTCTGTGCAGCAAATTCTTCATCCACGGGATCCGACAGGATGCCTTCCATCGACAGCTGACCGCCCACCGCAGCCTTTGCTCTTCGGCCCATCCGTCCTCTGATGTCACCCTGTTCCAGCACGACAGGACCCGCTTCTTCCGGCTCCTCTCTTTCTTCTGCGGCGGGCAGTTCGTCTTCTGGACGTACCTGGGCCACTTCGCCTTCACTCAGCTCAAACAGACAGGCGGCGCTAGAGGGAAAGGGAAGGCTGAGGCGCCAACCACAACCGGGCTCGCCGGGATTTGGAGTTTTGAGATGAACCTGGGTACTAACTCCTGGAGGTACGGCTTTGCGCTGGGATGTCTGACCATAGGAATGGGAATAGTCGGGTTTGGAGTTCTGTTTTGTCGGCGCTCTGTCAGCCGGATAGTTCTCCACAGAGGCCGGAGGATGGTGACAGTTTCTACACAGTCACCTCTGGGCCCAGGCAGAGGATGGACGATTTCTGTCCCGCTGTCCCAGGTAGCCGGTTATGCTCACAGAAACGAAGCCCCTTCGTTCGTCCCCATCCGGATCAAAGGGTACAAGTTCTACTTCCTTCTGGACAAAGAAGGGACCTTTAACAATGCCCCTCTTTTTGATGCAACTGTTGGGGCTTACCGTCAGTTTTAAGTCAAACACTGTTACCAGATTTGTGTGGTTACCAAACACTAATGGAATGTTGGTCTGCAAATTGTTAAATGGAAATACGTATTTGATTACATAAGTAATTAAATTAAAGAATGAAACTTGTAAAAAATGTATGCTTTCTGTCTGTGCCAGTGTTCAGGTGCATGTGTACGTACTGTGATCTGTTCCATCAGAACAGCGTTGGTGGCCTCAGTTTCATGCAACAGGCTGTTCATATGCTCCATGCTGCGGGTCGCTGTGCTCAGCTTCTGACTGAGCTCTTCTTTGGTTGGTTCCACCGTCCAAACAAACGGCTCTGTAGTCCAAATCAAACATGTACAAGGTGAAGGGCGTGTATGGAAAAAAGTTATTGGAATAGAAATGAGTTTGCCTCTTTATGGGCCTCAAGTAATCTGCTTTTCTTATTACACTGAAAGGAAGATTTGAATTACAGAACTTTCAGTCTATGATACAAACTAAGACAGTGACAGAAGGAGTAACCAACTGTAAAATGACATTGTGTAGCTCTTCTGTCATACACACCATGTTTGGGGTCAGGAGAAATGAGCAGATGCTCTAGAGAGGGCAAGGGCATAGTAGCCGGAGAAAGACTCTCACTCTCTGTGGTCTCCATGCCCTCGCCCTCCTCCCTGGCCATAGACTGGAGGTCACTGAGAGCCATTAGCCCCAGGCTCGACTGGTTCGGATCTGTGTTCCTGCGCTGGGGGTCCGACGCTAGGAGCTTACGGCTGGACTGGACTGACACTGAAGCTGGTGGAGGGATTCCTTTCGGAGGATCAGAAGAAAAAATGTGAAAGGAGGGAATGAGGCTGAACACCAGAAAATCTAAATAAATTAAAGGTAGGTTGCATAATCTAGTGTTTTATTTCATATTTAAAGATTATTTTACAATTAAAACAGTCAAAGCCTATTTTGTTATTTATCAAACTACGCTGGACATTACATGTCAATGATCCTTGTTTTAACAACATATTGATTATATCAATGTTATCTGAAGTTTCAAGCACAAATTAAAATCTACAAAACAATTTATTGTTCCTTATTAGCATTGACTTATCAAACTAGTTTTCAACCAAGATCAGTCCTATTTGTCAATATTAAGGAAACCCAAGACAATTTGTTTATAATGTTTGACTTATCCTACTGCTGCTTCTCAAATTGAATGGCTCAAATATTAAAGGAAAATTTGATAAAAATCCAAAATAATGTTTTTAAAAAATATATCTAGATTCCGTGAAACATCTTCAATCCTTCATCACACAAACCGGGATCTCATTGATCAAATGCCATGTTGTAAGCCAGTGTCCTACTTTGTTGTGACAAGAGGGGGCACTGCACACTCTCTGGTGTTTACCAGTGAAACTGGCATAAACAATGACGGGTGTGAAAACAGGAGAGGGTGAGAGGAAGGGAGTCAGTTGAGTGGGTGGACAAAAGAAGATTGTGATTAATGTGCCTGAAACTGAACCAAAATACCAAACAGTAAACCTTCCCACTTCCAGTCAGTTACCTCATCTCTGTACCTGGGTGAGAAGAGCAACATACCGAAATACAGCTTTATATATATATTGTGTGTAAATGCATTAGGGGTTGACCAGACGTTTATCACTTCTGTGTTGTTGTTTTTTTTAATTCATGGCATCCCAGAGGGGAAATACAACTGTCATTAATACTGGATTTGTACATCAGGTTACTCCTGTTGTGCTCATGTGAGCTGCTAATGATGAGCCTCTCCAGATGCCACAATGAGCTGTTTGCCCCACTGAGAGGCAGGAACAGAGCTGAGGAGCCTCAACAACACCTGGCTGTAATGAAGTGACAGGAGAAAAACACACACACAAACACACATTTCCTGTCGCTTCTATGGGTGTATTTGCTCTCTGAGTCCAGAGCAGCTGTGTGGGAGGTGATGAATGAATGCTGCTTGTCTGATCGGTTCAGCATCTTTCCTATTACTCCTCATAAATAAGCATCGTAAATAAAATATAAAGTTCTGACACACTTCACACTTGATGCTTTGTTTGGCATCTGTATGAAACCATTCACGAACCTCAACCTTTTCCACTCTATGCACAGCTTTAGTTACTTTCTAATATAAAATGGATCAGGTCTGAACTTTGCCTCTAAGCTTACTATTTTGGCTCTGCAAGTTGAAGAGTTGCTCTTCGACGCGGGTCAATTGGCCCTGCAGGGTCTCCACTGTGACACGATGGTCATCTTGCACTTTCCTCAGCTGTTCTCTGTAGGTCTGACGCTGGGCTTCAACTTGGGAAGACAGATCAGCCTGAGCCTGTGATACATCCGACCGCAGGGCCACATTCTCTGACTGCAAGGCCAGCAGCCTGTAGGTGGAGACAAGGTGGGAGGGATTTAAGGGAAGAGAGGATTTAGTAATAGATCATCAAGTGGAGAATTGCTAAGAATGGCTTAAGACACTGAAGTAGAAAAAAAGAGTATACTGAAAAATATGAACACTAGTCTAAATAATTTAATGATGCAAACATACAACTGAGCCCACCTCTCTCGGAGCTCAGCCTCCTTGTTGATGGTTTCTTGGAGGATCTTGGTGTGTCTTTCTGACAGAGCATCATGTTCAGTCTGGAGCTGCTGCAGCTCTGCCGTGCTGTTCTGCAGGCTCTGATGGCTCTCTGCCAGCCTGGACCTCAGCTGTTTTACCTGCTGGGTCAACTGCTCCCTACCAGACATACCATGCACACACTGATTTTACATTGAACTATAACGAAAAGACAGTCCTCACAAGCTTGCAAACGCCTGGAGGATTAATCAACATGCACTCTTAAGCACCATGGATGGAATAACCTGCAGTCCTAGAGGGGAGTTGTCACCTCACTATTTTAACCACGCCTATCTTTATAATTTATTTGATTTACAGGATGAGTTATCAAACCCTAGTGGTTATATGTTGTTTGTGCTTCTGTTACACAATTTACACAAAATACATTCATGTTTTTTGTTTACCAACAACATAACAATTCCTATGGTAACAAATTATTCCTTTAACATCCATATATACAGTATCTTACTGACTTACCTCTCAAATTTACCAGAATCTGCATCAGTCTGGGAGGAATTTTTTGTCTTCTGCTGTTTGAGGACATTGTGGACTCGAACTTTGTAACTCTCAAACTCGCTGGCAGTTCCCATGAGTTCAGCCTAGAATAATTAGTGAGAGTTAACACCACAATAAAATGATTACTGTTGATTCACTTTTCAATTTAGGTTGTTGTCTGGCCACCAACTTTTTCAGCACATCTAATGTGAACATTTTGTCTTTTGTACAGTGAATCAAGATTAAATAATCAAAAATAACTGAGGGAAAACATAATGAATATTTAGTTGCAATGGTCTTTGTACATACTGAATTTGTGCACATGGACCTTCAAAATCTTCAGGTGGAGATGTTGATTCCACAAAAGGGCTAAATGCATATTCAGGTGGCGTGGGTTAATGGTGGTCAGAGTGTATAAAAAGAAATGCCAAACTGAATTTGCGTGTGTGTGTGTGTGTGTGTGTGTGCGTGCGTGCGTGTGTGTATGGGGGGTGACGATACACCTTAGCAGTGTCTCTTTCCTGCTGCAGGCTGTCGATGCGTCGCTTCAGGGAGCTGTCAGTTCTTTGTTGTTGCTCCAATGCAGCCTTCAGTTGCCCCTGCAGACGGTGGCACTCTGCAGTCAGCTCAGACACCTCAATCTTAAACACACAGACAAATAAATGTGTGACTTGCGTGAGATTGTTAATATGTAAAATTACATATTTCATTAAGAAGAATCACACATAGAGGAACTCTTTGGAAGTGCTGGCTTTGATACCTTGAGGCTTTCTAGGTGCTGCTGGTTACCCTCCAGCTCTCCTTTTAGAGAGGCCTGCACCACCAGAAGGGAACTTTCCTACATGTATGCACACAAAAACACACACACACACACACACACACACACACACACACACACACACACACACACACACACACACACACACACACACACACACACACACACACACACACAGCTAAAATTCAGCTGTATACAAGAGCGTACTCAAAGATGATGACACACACAAATTTATTAATAAACTATTCCCAACATCTTATAGGTTTACCTAACAATCAGGTCCACATTTGGTTGCCTGACATTATCAAACTTCACAGTGCAGTAATATTACACATTGTAATAAGACATCCTGTAGAAAACACAAACACAAATACAGACACAGGTACAAACCTCTTTCTTAGCATCAGCCAAATCGGTCTTGGTCTTCATCAGCATTTGTTTGATCTTGGATGTCCTCTCCTCTTCCTGGATCAGCTGGGACTTCAAATCCTCTGTACATGCACAAAGACATGTACAGGTTGAAGCACACAGATGGACAAAAGGCTGTGATTTCCATACATTTTTTTTATTTATTTTATTAATTACATTTTTACCAGTATTTTATCATCAAGACAAAGCTTGAAGGGTGATGGACGCATGAGACCCTCCGTAAATATTGTACATGAAGGTCTCATGCTGTACATACCTATTTCCTGTTTATTCGTGTCCTCCTTCTGCTTCAGTGTGTTTATCAGAGCCTGTAGCTCCTCAGCATACTCATTCCTATCTGTGAGTTTAGCGTTGAGGTTTTTGACCAGGCGTTCATAGTCAGCCATTTCCATGTCCAGCAGCGAGCTCTGCTGCGCTTCCTAGAGACAGAGTGAGCACACTACACCATCAAAGCCCCAAACACTATCTCCCTGCTGGTTCTTTCAACAAAAACCTTTAGGACTGTATCTGTGTGCTTGACTGGTAGGTCCCTTTTAAATGTCAGTTTTCAGAACGTTAAATTTTTGAATACAATAATGCAGATAATTCTGGAAAGTAAGGTCAAATTTTTTGGACACATGAAGATTATCTCCCTTTACAGAAGATTTTGAAATTTTTGTTGTATTTATTTTTCAATAAATCAAATTTTATCGTGAAAACTGCTGTTATCATGTATTTTCATTCTTTAAACAGTAATTTCTGTACAGAACCATTCCTAAATTCCACTCTTCACATCCAAATATGTCAAGTTTGAGGCAAAGAGAGAAAAACCCTGGTTGATGGACTGGACTAACAATGTGGACACATGATAGATTCAGACTTCCAGGCAGCTTGCAGTGCACTGTTGTCCAATGTGGGTCTCCTCTAATGGAAAACAAACAGCAGCTCCTTGGCTGTAGGCTAGCATTGCTCTCTTCCTTTGTGAGAGGTGCTGTTCTGGCTGCAGGCGGGCCATCACAGTCTAGTCGCTTGACTGGACAGGCCCTCCGAGGCGTTAGCGTCTCAGAAGCTGTGTGTGGGTGTGTGTGTGTGTGTGTTTGTGTGTGTGTGTACCTTGCGCAGTTGCTCTAGCTCCTGAACAGTCTGCTGATGCTGCTGCTGCTGCTTGTGGAGTTGGGCTGTCAACTCCTCTACTTCCTTCATGACAGATGACAACTCCTACACAAACAAGGAATGAATTATTTTATTCATTTACATTATTTTTTTAATTTATATTCCCTCAGGCCTGGCTGAAATTTTCCTAACTGCCTTCTACTAAATTAAAAAAAAAATCTAAAACACAAAGTAGATGCAATAATAGAAGCTTGCAGACTTCCCATCTAGAACACAACTGTAATACAGCGATCCCTCGTTACTTGCGGTTAATGCGTTCCAGTATCACCCACAAATAATGAAATTTTCCAATATTGCGACAAGCTATTTATCTTATTATTTACGTAATTTAAACATTTATGAACCCTCCCTATATTGACACTAAACCACCTTCTATCTGTATTACCTTTTCCCACACTCATAGATTGTTTAAAGCACTTTTAAGTGTTTCTTTAATACACGGACGTACGCTGTGTTACGTGAGTCTCGGAATGCAGCACACTTTCGGATGCTGTCAGCCAAGAGAATGCACGTACGGAATCACGTGACTACCTACTAAATATCCGCAATGAAGTGAAGCCGGGCATCTTAAAGTGTGAATGCGCGAGGGATTACTATACAGAGTATCTGCCTCTTATTGCTACCTTAAACTTCTGCTCTTTTATGGATCTCTCTGTCAGCAGGTCTCTCTCCACACCAGCTGATAGCCTTTGTAGTTCCTGGTTTTGAGCTTCCAGTTGCCTCACTGTGTTCTTTGCAGTCTCAATACTGGCCAGCAGGTCCTCCTTTTCACTGCTCATCGACTCAATCTGGAAATGCATCATTATTTATGTTTAGCATTCATTGAAAGTAATAAACGTAAATCTCCACAAAAGCAATGACTTTAGAATTAGGCATTAAATTTAGAGAAAATTAAATTTGGTGTGTCAAGCAGTAAGGTAGCAGAGTGTCGCAATGTCATGGGTCAGAGTTAGACACACAAGTTGCTCAGTTGTTAGTTGTACAAATCAACATTAGTTCAGTACTTATATTCTGTCCCAGGCAAAGAACAGAAGAGACCGTGGACGTACCGGCTGTGTTGCCTGTAAATGTTAGCCCATGCTACCGTTAGGCAGATCCTCCCCACAAGAGAGGCGTGTAACAGGCAAGGCAGACTGAGCTCATTAGCATTTAATGGTGCAGGCACAGAAACTGCTTGTTCTCAGTCGAGCTATTTGAGCGGCTTTTAGACAGCTGAAATTCAGGACTGAGGTTCAGTTTGGGGCCATACATTTTGAATACAGTGTAGTTGGATGTGTGCCAGCTGTGCCAAATTGATTTAAAAGAGTATAATACGGGAAATTTAATGAGTATGATCTTTTAAAATTCAACAGCAGAACTGAGATAATGCTCATTTACTTATTTCTCACTCAATTTCTTTCATCTCAAAACAGACATGTTGGCAAATGCATCAAACCTACATGAATACAAGTGATGCACTTGAAAGTCATTCATGCAAAACTGACAGCAGTAAGCTCTGAGGGCTTCCACTGCAAGGAACACTGCCAGCAGCAGCAGCCTCCCATCACCTGTCAGTGTAACACTGGGAATATGATTGGTAAACAGAGATGTCCAGACGTACTCCAAGATCCCCGCCTAGTTTTCAGTCAGCCTGAGCCCCAGAGACCCAGGAGCCCACTCAAGAATAAACCTGCTTTAGAAAATGGTGTTTCGCTAGGACACAGCAGATGGAGGATATACTATGCTCCATTTACCTGCCTGTTGTTCTTTCACTGGAAAGAAACAGTTATGAGCTTGGGGAGAGGAGTATATATAAAGAAAATATCTCCCCAGCTCACAGAGTCACATCTGATGGGCTATTTGTGGGTGCTGGGTTGTCAAGCATAGCTGGGTAGAGTCTCGCTGACTGTAATTGCTGACTGTAAATCAGATGGAAACACAGATATGCGAGAAGCATTGGTGAGATGTATAACCGGACAAGGTGGCATTGCTTAGATTTACTGTTGGTTGAGAGCGGTTTGTGTGTTTGTTGGAAGTCATTTGTGTGTACATGTGATTGAGTGTGTATCTTTGTTACCTGTGTGACAGCAATGCTGAGTCGTTTGGTCAGCTCAGCGATCTGTTTCTCTCCCACCTCCACCTTCTCTCTCTCCTTATCAAGTTGCTCTGTCTGCCTGTCGTAATCTATCTGCAGGTTCTGCACACATATTCATTCATTACTGGAGGCTCAGCAAAGGTAAACACTGTGCATCTCAGATATCCGCTGCATTTACATTTGAGTGTAGGATAAAACTCTCATTAGTCACAATAGAATGGGTTCCTCTTTAATAGGGACACAGTTGTAAAGCACAGTACTGTGTGCGAGCTGTTTATGACGACCTCTGGGAGTGATATCGCGTTAAAAGTTTCTGAGTGAGGATGCTTCCACCTGTCAATTAGTCAGATATCACGAAGGCTCACTAATCAAATGTTTAATGATCCAGACTGTTAGCTAATGTCATCTCTTTTGAAGAAAATCTAATCATTTCTTGAAACTATTTTCAATCATGAATGGCAAAATGGTGGCAAAATGAAACAAGTAAATATTCAAGTTGTGCAGCAGAACCTAAACAGGATATTCTGGTGTTTTTTTCTAATCTAGTCTCTTACCTTGTAGCCTTCCACCCCAATGATGATATCTTTCATTGAGCTGTTCACTTTCTCCCTCTCTGCTTTAAGTAATTCTACTTCCTCCTTGAGGGATGCAACCTGGATAAAAATAAACTTTATATTAATCTGTGCATGATAAGAAAATATTTATTTCACAATTTCCAGGATATTAAATCAGAGTTTTATGGTTCCTACTGAATGTTCCAACACTGTAACAGACAGATCCGTGTCATATTCTCACATTGATGTTGTAAAACAGATGGCACACCAACATTTATAGTTCAATTATACCTCCTTCTTGCTGATGTCCAGCTCTTTCCTTGCTTTGATAGCCACAGCCTTGATCTTGTTCATCTTCTCATCCTTGTCTTTGTGTTCTTTCGCTAGGACAGCTGAGAGGAGCAACATTTACATGGTCTGAATTTATCATCTATTATTTGGTCATAGCATCGTCATGGTTGGATGTTTAGAACATATACCAATAAAATAAAATAAGTGGAAATTGATCCCATCATAAACATGATTATATGTCATATTAATACCTATTTTGTCTGTCATCTGACTGTCTGCATTTTCCTCAGAGGAGACAGATGACACACCAGGGTCCTGAGGGATTGACTGAGGAAAATAGAAAAAGAAAAAACAACCAAAACATTATTATACGCCGTTCACCAGTTTGTTTCTTTTTAAATTTTATTTTTTGTAGCAAGCACCTAATATTTTTGCTTGTACTTAACATTTACAGCTTTTATTAGAGAAATGAGAAATATTACACTCTTCATAAAATTGTTTTTATCTAGCTATTTACCTGCCCAAGACAAGTCTTGATTTAAAACCAACAACAAAACAAATAAACAAACCTCTTATCTTTTTAAACGGGTGAACTTACAAATTGTTTAGGTTGCCCAATACTTATTGGCCCCACTGTATATTTTCATAGCTGCAACTCGTTTGAATTATCCATCAGCTCATCTGGACAGTCTTTGGTCATTAAATCAACTAATTACTTAATTTCAACAAACTCTCAGCCATTGCCATTACACATTAAAGATGTGAAACCATGACTAAAATATGGATGCCGCTAAATGTCAAATCCTTATTTCTTTTGGAATGACATTCTAAGTAGAACCTGTCATCAGGAACTCCACTCACCTGGAGAGCTTCCATCTCGTTCCTCATCTGAGCTATGAGTGTATTCTTCTCTGTCAGCTGCTCCATAAGCTCTCCTCTCTCTTTCTCCATATTCTCCATCGCTTTCTCAATTTTTCCTTTTTCCTCTTCTATCTCTGGGGTCATCAGAGAAATGTGAGCCTGTAGTTTCTTGTTTTCCTCATTAAATCTCTCATTGACTGACTTCATCTCTTCCAGGTCTTTCTGAAGCCCCTCCACATCCTTCACCACCTCTTCCAGATTATTCTTCAACATGTTCCTCTCCTGTTCAAGGTCTGAGATATGAGCCTGGAGCTCTTTTAGCACCTCTTCTGCTGTTGTAGCTTCTTGAGCCTCCTGAAGACTAATCTCCAACTGACTCTTCTCCTTTTCCAGCTCATCTACATGTGCTTGGAGTTCCTCCACTTTTTTGGTGGAATGTCTGAGAGCTTCAGACTGACTTTCCTCAAGAGTTCTGATGGTGAAGCGGGCCTGCTCTGCCTCCTCTTCCAATGAACTTAACTTTGACTCTAGGCTGTTCTTGTCCGATGTCTGTTGCTCTAGCTGACTTTCCAGGGCTGCCAGCTTGGAGTCACAAAGTTCTCTTAGTTCCTGGGTTTGGGAAAGAGCAGTTGTTGCCTCTTCCAGTTTTTGATGGAGGTTATTTTTCTCTTCAGAGAGTTCTTTGATAGTCAACTCCAAAGTCTCTAAAGTCTCCTGCCTTCTGTTCACCTCTTCTTTCATGTGCTCTTCTAATTTTTCCATCTCCTCTTTTAGATGCTGAACTTCAACATTTTTCAATCCTGCCAGCCTTTCTAAGTCCTTCTCATTTTCTGCTCTATGTAAAAGTGCCTCATTCTCTTTTTCCTCCAGCAGCATTTTAATCTCTTTTGCTCTCTCAGTGCTCAGTGTTTGCATTTCCTCTTCTATGTGCTGATGCTGGGAGAGGACTTTGTCACGTTCTTCAGTCAGTGTCTTGACCATCTCTTCTAGGTCATGAATCACATTTTCCTTCATCTGCAGTTGGGGGAGGATCTCCTCCTTCTGTCTGCTCAGGTTGTCAAAAGAGTGCTTCACCTCACAAGCTAAAAATGTTTGCTCCTGTACAGATGACTTCAGTTTCTGTTCCTCAACTGCTGAATCTTCAAGCTTCAGTTTCAGGTCTTTAATGTCTGTCAACAGGATGTTGTTCTCCTCTACAACCTCACTCACCCTTTTCAAGAGCTGATCCCTCTCCTGGCTAACTTGTCCCATCTTGTCTTTGAGTTCCTCTATAGCACTGCCCCCCTGCTCCTTCATAGCTTCATACTGATGAACAAAATTCTTTGTCCTCTCACCCAGTTCTGTCTCCACACTTTGCAGAATATTTCTCATGTGCTGACACTCAGCCAGGGCAGAATCTCTTTCTCTGATCAGTGTCTCACATTGGGACCTCAGCTCTTCTGGATTCAAGTGGTTTTGGTCCCCAGACAAAACCTTTAACTCTTTAGATTCATGAGAAAGGGTGTCCTTTGAGTCTATGTGTGTTTCACTCTGTTTCTGCAAGTCTTCTATGACGTCTTGTCCATCAGGATCCAAGGTGACCGGATCATTGTGAACAATTTCCCGGGTCATCTGCAGTTCATTGATTTTAAACTCGAGTTCTTCTTTCTCCACCAGGAACTCCTCCTTGGTTCTCTCCAGCTCTGCCTCGAGCTCGGCTTTCACATTACTGAGCAGGGTGAGCTCATCCTGCAACATGGTGCTCTGTGCTCTAAGTTCTTCCAAAGCCCCTCTCAGCCTTCCCGTCTCTGACTCCTCTCCATCACCATAACTAGAGTCAGCCTGAGTGCAGCCAGACAGTTCAAGCATTTTGGCAATCCCTGACCCACGGGTAGGTTCCTCATCTTCCTCTTGAACATCTTGCAGATAACTGTCTGTAAAGATAAGGCTACAGTTAACTAAAAAACTGATTTATAGTTGTTACCCCAACAATTTTGAAAATATGTTCACATAAACATGTAATATACAATACAATGTATATAATGATAAAGAATATAAAATGATGTGCTTAAAAACTTCATGAGGTATGAGTGCCTGGACAATAAATAGTGAGTTGAATATTATAAGTTGTTATACCTTTGAGTGCGAGCTGTTCGGTTAGCTCCTCATGGAGCAGCAGGAGACGCTCCCTCTCAATTTCACAGTCCTCCTCTAGGGTCCTCATTTCCTCTGCGTGCTGCAGACTTTTCTGAGAAAGCTCCTCCTTCAGGTTCTCTATCTCCTGCTGTGCCTCAGTCAGCTTCCTCTGGTGACTCTCCTGCAGCTCAACAATGTCCTGTGATTTTCTCTCTTGGATTGCTTCCAGTTCATCTTTAAGTGTTTTCAGCTGAGCGTCTAAATCACGACGTACTTCTTCAGTGTCCTCTTTTGCAGTGGCAAGTTCAGCCAGTCGTTCTTTCTCTCTTTCACTCTCCCTTTCCCTGTCCATTTCTTTTTGCTCTTTCAGTAATTTCTGGAAATAATCCACCTCTTCTTGGTGTTTGAGATTTGATTTCTCAATGCTGCTCTCTAGGGTTTTAGTTTTCATTTGGTAATCTTCTACAACACGATCAAGTTCTCCTTGCAGGACTGCTAGATCATCCTGTGCAAACAATGATAATGTTGTTTATTACATAATGGCATAATCATTATGTAATAATGATTATTATTATTACATTATCATTACATAATCAATCATTACATACACATTATCATTATCATTACATACACAATCATTACATAATCATATAAAACATGTAAAATTCAGTAAAAGTGGCTAAATAACCAGCACTTCACATCTAATAGACAGTAAGGGATTTGTTTCACCTTCGCCTGCTGCTTATTCTTCTCCAGATTTTTACGACATAGTACAAGTCTTTGTTGAGTTTCTGCCTTCTCCAGTAGTAAGGCATCTATCCTCTCAGTCAGCTCCTATTATAACCACACCCAAAAACACACGCATGATTCTCACATTGCAAACAAAGCACAGCTGTTTTCTGTACACCAATATGAATGATAAAAAACAAAAAAAAACCCTCACACCCGGATCTGCTGGTTTAAAACAAACCTGTATCAAGGTGGAGTCATTTGAACTGTAAGTATTGTTCTTCGATTGTTGACTGAGGGATTCGACCTCTTTCTCAAAATCTGCAAAGGGAAACAGTGTCAAAAACTTGCAAAATTGAACTGCAAGAAATCAAATACAGGCTTTTGATAGCAACCTGCACATCTGCTCTTCAATTTCTGTATAGCAGCCATCTGCTTCTTGGCAAATTTGATAAGGTCATCTTTAGGCAGAGTATCCAGCTAGGAATAAAAATGTAATAGCAGAAAGGTATTTGAATGTCAAAATACATATCTAAAATGACTCATGTTTATTAAAATTTTGCATCAGTTGTAAATATGCAGTACCTTTGACTTGGCTCCAGTGGCTGGTGATTCAGCCACAGACTCCGCCCCAGTACTACCTTGGTCCTGTTTCAGTGAGATTAAAAGAAGAATCCATAAAACAAACAAGGTACAGATTTTACAGACATTTAAAATTTAAATGATTATTATATTTCTAGTTTTACTGCCTAACATCTGACATTCATGATTCAAGTCAAAAGTCAACACATTATTGCCTTTGAAATACTTTTAAAAATATTTGGAATTGCTCTACTTGCAGGAAAAAGTGTATTTTTGACAAAACATCCTTCAAGTCATTTCTTAAGTAATTATATGAACCCCCTTTGAATTTAAACAAGTAAACTGCATGGCGTGGCAAGAGGTGTAACCCATTTGGAAGTTGACTTGCGTTTAGACATCTGTATGGTATGAAATTAATATAGTGTTAAGTCTGCAGTGCAGATCTACAATGAAAGGCATCGACATTCACGACATGCATACTAAGGTTTAGAATTAAATTCAGTGAGTAAACAGGGCACATTCAATGACGAAATGCACGGCAAAATGTTTTTTCATCAGTTTTATGAACTCACAGTTTAATGTGAGTAATGTCTACCCCGATATTAGATGAATATTAAATGACAGCAGTATATTATCTGTTGTAAACACATCATCACAGCTGCATAGACTGCTCAAGCTAACTACTCGACCCAAAACATTTTACCTCCATCTCAATCGGATTTTATTGACTCCTTGGTTGTCCAACAAACACAGATGGATAGCCGGTAAATTAACCGGATGGAATTAACACGATGATACAAATAATGGTTGATTTCCTTTAAATTTAATTCGAAAGCATCTCCTCTGTTTTGGTTTTGAGTTAGCAGGCTAAAGTGACAAATTGCTTCCGTAAACGTCAGCGAGGCGACGTCATGGGAACTTACGTCACACACTCAGCAGGACGCTTCATACGACATCGGATGTAATCAACATTATCTGAACTATTAGCGGTCGAATCTTTTTCATCCTATTGTTGTATTCGATAATGCAGAATAACTGAATTTACTGAATTACCCTTAGTGGTTGGACTCAATTATTAATTGTCAATAATTAATCCGAAAATAATTTAAATTGATGATAAAATTTAACTGTTGTGTCTCTTTCTAGTTTGTTGATGAAATCTGCACTACAGTATTTCTTTCACTCTTCCTCATTTAGATTATTTTGCCTGTTGTGTTATTTTGAATTGTGCCATTTTGAATTAAATTTTTAAAATTCTTATTTTTCAAATGTAAAAATGGGAATTGAAAAAAAAAACCGAATATCCTGTGACCACTTGGTGATCCCTAGCAACTAACAGTCTGTAACCATCCACCTACAGCACCATGTTACCTTGAGGCAAAGATTTTATTAAACACAAAGTGCATGACCTGATGCCCAAGGGCTTCCAACATGTGTCATAACTGAGTGATGAAACGATCATCTTAACACCTTTAACCTGTTTTGAGAGAGCTGGTTTCAAGGCCATAATGTCTGACTGTCCAAGTAATTCAGATATAGAGGAGTAACAGACAGATGAACCCTGTCGCTCAAAGCCCCAGGGTATATTAGCTATAGACATTAAATATGAAATTAATATTATTTGGTTTTTCACAAATGCATTCCATTTCTGTACACAGAGATGTGCAAGTTTCAAAACTAATACACCTTCCAAAGAAAAAACAATAATTTGTTTGCATTAACCACCTGCTACTTTCTTTCACCCGGAAAGAACAATATCTATGAGCACATATCTGACATTTTAAAGATTTATTAATACAGACAGACAATAGTGTGAGCGTACCATTGGCCAAATGGGAATCAGACCTTTCAATTTTTACTGATGTCAATTTCTGGACCCAATTCTGCAAAAAACATTTTTTAACCTACCTAAATACCGAGAAAGACTGACTTACTCTCCTTTGATCTTATTTTGTGCAGTCCCACTTGTTCACTCCCCTTGTGCTCTGTGCTATAGTTCTTTGTACATCATACAATCTGCGCTTTCATCTGCAGCCTTTGTTATGGGCGTACAAACTAATACTGACTCCAGTTAATATTTACTCCAAATGCCATTTTGTGCTCTATGTGTGCATATTGTGTTTGTGCACATACAGACATACATACAAATATGTGTGCATACAATTTTATACAAGGATTTAATAGCAGAAAGGTATTTCTAAATTTAGAAATTTAGAACTATTTTAATGTCCATAAGCTAAAAGAAATACGACAATTGGAACACCATGAATGTTAGATTTAGCCAATTAAACTCAGTGCATTTCGCACTAAAAACCTGAAAAGGTTGTTTTAATATCTTAAACATTTCATAATTATGTCACTTAATCAAATTAAGTTAAAGCAAACTGGAATTAGCTTGGTTTATTTGTAAAAGTTTGCTTTATGGAACAGCTCAGTTGAAAATCCAAAATCCAAAGTTTCAACCAAATGTCTCATAAAGAAGCCAAAGGAAGGAGATCAAGATGGTTAGACTTACTGTGACCAAAAAATAAATAAATTGGACACTAGTTTACTCAGAAAGAAGCTGTGAAGCTACTGTTGTGAGCATGACCGGTACCATGTCATTAATGGGACTCTGTCAGGTTGGGGGAGACGGCAGGCCCAAGACTCAGGCCAGTCGATGATGTTTGTCCAAAATGATGTCATCCATGTCTGGCAGCCAAGCAATGTAGGTGCACTCAGGGGTGATGGGAATAGACAGAGTAGCCAGGATGAGTCATTGCATGAATTGCTTAATTTAATGCTCAAAAAATAATATAGACATGCAAGAAACCACTAAAAAATTTTTTTGGGGGGGTAAACAAACATTTTCCTACACTAAATGATAGAAATGATAGAACTAATTTAATAGAACCGTATAACTACATCTATATTAAAGTACTGTACAGAAGTAAGATAACCAAAATATGTGAGTTTATTTTTACTTATTAACACTTTTATGTGCATACTTTATTCCCTGGTTGATTTGCTGCTAACATTAAACACAGAATCTTTTTAATCATAAGACAAAAACTTTGATAAGGCAGATAGAAATAGCATGGAATGGGAGTATAGACAGTACATGTTACAGCAGACAAGATTGTTGTGTTTTTTCACCCCATGTATTCAAAGGCATATAGGGCATAAAATCACCTAAAGCTGTCTGATTTGAACACATTGTTTTTGGGACTATTAAGGTGGGGGAGGTATATGTACACACACACACACACACACACACACACACACACACACACACATACACATACACATACACATACACACACACACACACACACACACACACACATATATATATATATATATATATATATATATATATATATATATATATATATATATATATATATATATATATATATATATACACACACACCCTCATGCTGTCACCAGGCCTGTCATAAACTCAATGGCTGACCCAGCTGTGCTTCTGTATTCCCATCACATGAGATCCAGTTTTATCTGTTGAATATGGAGAGCATTTGTTTTGACACAAGCAGTAGAAGTACTGACGGAAGCAGCTTAGCGAGATGCCTCTCATCCTGACAAGGATGGGATGCTCTGGGCAGAGGAAGTGACTCTGCCGACTCCCTGTCTCATGTGGAAGGGACCCGTCCCAGCCTTCCATCCCGCCTGGGTCAAACACAACCATCCATCACAGCCTCTCCCTTGTTTACTCCCAGGACATTGAGAAGTATTTTGCAACCATTTTTCTCCCCCCTCTCACGGCCGTCAGTCAGGGACAGCTTTGCAGTAATATAACTGACACCGGCTGGCGTTCAGAGACTAATGAATAGCCTAGCTGGCTCCATCAGGAGGTGCAACACACTCAAGTTTCTCCCTTGCTCGTTTTCTGTCCCCATCTTTGTCTATATTGCTGCCTCACATTTTCTTGCCAGTTTTGGATAAACAATCACCACATAAAATAACATGGAAAGTGAGATTCATTCACCCTTCTCCTGTCTTTCCACCTCTTCACTCTAATTACTGTCAGGATACTAGAATAAAAATATTTTGCAGGTTCCTTTGATTGTACTCTTGAAATTCAAATGCATGTTATGCATCTGATTTTGCAAATTCAAATCAAAAAGTTGCATAAATCTAATAGTAATTAAATGACAGCGAATGTCATAAACTGCTCATATCAAAGCAATTATTTGTTTAAAAGTTTACTTGTGTTACTCTACAAAGGAGCATACACTAAGTTTATATCATCTACTGTAATGGTGAATACAGTTTTTTTCTGAGATAGTGAAGCCTGTTTATTCGATAATGTCGCTTCCGTTTGAAAGTGAGGGGTGATTTTTACCAGCCGCAGCCAGTGCTACTTGTGATTAGCAGCTTGAACACTACCCCAAAAAACGATCTGATGAAACTGTTTACTGCAGTAAATACTCCTTCTTGCTTTCTTGTTGAGGAATGAGACTTTCTGCATGGTAAATTGGAAGCTACAGCACACCGAAGCAAACCAAGACAATAAACCGAGGCAGAATAATAAAGTGGGATTCATAATAACACGATGAGGCTGTGAAGCTTTGTTTAGTTTAGCTTTGTTTAGTTTAGATTCAGAGCAGAGAAATCACATTTGCCAAAATGTGAGTGTAAACCTTAAACACTGCGGTTTTTATTAGAATTATGTACCAGGTTATTGTTATTAGTTATCACAATTTGAGTGGCCACGCGAGCTGTTTGCTGTTTTCAAAGTGCTGAGCTAAGCTACTTGCTGCTGGAAGCTTCATATTTGTTGAACAGACATGGCTGATATACAGTATATCTCAGAAATGAAGTCAATGAGCTTTTTTCCCCTAAATATTGACAAGGCACAATAACATAGAGCAACTGATTCTGAATGCTTTATAAATGTAAATTAGTTTATATTTAAAACAGCTAAAATGTTAGTATCAAATATTTTTCACATTCTGGTAAAGTTGAGCCAGTAATCTGCGAGTCTCAGCCATCCCCTCAGATTAATCAGTGTAGTTGTGGAAACATTGAAGTGAGCCATCCTCTCCAGCCTCCGTCATTTCTCCACTTCACTATTCTTGACCTTTTTCCCAATCAGTGAAAGGAGACTTCAGTGGTTTTGTCACTGACCCCCTGAAAAGGCCAAAAAAGATGGACTTTTGATTACTGACTTAAAAGAATTACGTTGTGAAGACCCAATAATTATGATTTTAATGCAAATGAGTTCAATACACAGAGACAATTGCCCTCATCACAAGAGTGGCATTTGCATTTGTTTGAATGAACCTCTCAGATAAGATTGTTACATTTATTGAGGATTTATACTGGTCCACGGTTTATATTGTTTGTTGCGTGCAGTATTTGTTGTCTTCCTGGCATTTTACCTCTGCAGACTGGCAGAACCATTAATAGGTTTGACATTTTAACATATAGCTTTGACATTTCAATGCAATAATGAAGGAATTCAACTTCTCAGATTGTTCTTTTCATTATAGAGGCAGAGGGAATGGATATTTCTAATAAATAACCAAAGCCAATACTCTCAATATGTCACTGTTTTGAGCTGCTGCTAATATTACAGGCTCTGTTCATAGGTTAATACTTAATTAAGTCTGTGTGTCATAATGTTAAAACAAGGTAATGAATCAGAGGTTCTAAAAGTTTATTCAAACATTGATTATGTAGGAGCCATGAATGAATTTATAGGTATTTTGTAGATGTATGATGGTTTAAATATTGTACTTGTTGTTGTTTGTGATGTGGTTTTTGTGATCTCATTAATAAGGGAATAAGTGGGTCAAATAGATGTGAATGTTAATATAGGTTAAAGAGGGCCACCTGCTCACCTGTGTGGAGAGAGAGAGGGTGAGAGGGATCGTCGTATTTTTGTTGATCGCAACACACAATGCAACGCTCTTATCGGTACGCTACTTTGGTTGATCACTTATATTATGGGTTTGTGCACAGTTTTATGAGTCGATTATTCTTTTTTCGTTACTAAAAGGTTAAACGTATTCTTTAGTATTGTAGTTATTTTTTCCTTGAAGCGCGTCTGACAAAGGAAGGCCCCGGAATCAGCCTCTCAGTGACTCTTTGGTTTTTGAAGTTGCTACAGTATATAAGTTCTCTTTTTTATGTTTTCCATAAAATCAATAAACACCTAGCAGGATCGACAGTTTTATTTTATAAATTTACAAATGTGTGGTTGTAGCAATGATGTTTCATCATTGCTACATTTGTAAATGGGGAAACACAGCACTTCATTTGATTGTGAACGTGCAAGCACAGGAACATGTGCAACAGAAGTACAGAAAGCCCCATCCTGATGCTTGTGTATTATTGATGATGTCAGAGTCGTCAGCGGGGTCTCTGATCTGATGAATACAAACTGCACTGTTGACATTTGATCTCAGCAGTGGTCTGCCAGTTTTTTTGAGGCAAGAGACACTTCATCCACTATAATAATAAGATAACCAGTACTTCGTGGGCCATCAGTTGTGTCTAATTTGTGTTTATCTATCCTATGTTCCTATGTTTGTGTTTATCTATCCTATGCCTTACTTGAGTCTCCAACAATGAGTAGTGGGAATGAAATTAGGATGATGATAAATTGATTAGGAAAAAAGAAAGTAAGTGTGGCAGTTTTCTCTTCCCTGCCCATAGGCTGTCAGTGTTTTTATATAAATAGTTTGGCAGCTCAGCAGGAGAGCAGCACCTCATCAAGGACCACAGGCACAATCAGCATCCGTCTGCACTCTTAGGAGTGCTCAGTCTTGATTGTAGCAGTCTTTCTCTTCCTGGCTCCACTCAGCGACCTCTCTTGACCTCCTCATCACAATGCCTCTTGCACATCCTGTACAAATATTGTGGATTCACTGATTTGTTTTTCTCCTAATTATATATAAATGTGTTTTTGCTTTTAGGCCGCAACATTTGTGGCTGTTTTTCTGACACGACTATTTATGTGATTCTAGAATGATGGTGGAATATGTAGTCCTATTTTCTGAATTCAAACTACAAAGCTCTGATGTGTTCTTGTCCAACTGGGAGCAACAGCACTGGGTCAGAACAACCCCAGACCTATTTAAATCGCTGATCAAAGTGAAGATAAGGCCGAAAAGAGGATAGCAGCTGGTACAAGATTCCACGAAGCGTAGTGAAGCAAACCTGAGACGCCTGCTCCAATACCCCATATATTTGCATATGCATATTAAATATTTGCAGGTAGAAAAACTGTACATATATACACAACAGCATGCCTGTGTTGTTCATTACCAGTGATGGAGGTTTAACAAAGTAATTTATGGTATAGATAGATAGATGGATGGGTGGATAGACAGTCAGACAGACAGACAAACAGATTCACATGGGAAATTCACATGTTACAGCAGCATTCAACACATGCAAACAGGATGACAAGAAGGATAAAGACTAAGAAGACAAATATGCATTGGAAATGAAACAGGAAGTGAAATGCACGGGTAGAGGTTACTAATAAATATGAAATGTGGAATGTAGAGAGTGATGAAGCAGCTCGATTTACCGATGCCCTGTTAAGTGAGTAAAATACTGCCTCCTTGGCCCTGTTTGTCTCCCATGCTTCGTTCTTTCCCCTTTTTCCATCTCTCTCCCACCTAACTTCTTGTCATTCATCAACTGCAGTGAAGGAGTGGCCTGTAACCAGTGGTCTGCAGCTGTGTGTGTGTGTGCGTGTGTGTGTGTGTGTGTGTGTGTGTGTGTGTGTGTGTGTGTGTGTGTGTGTGTTTGTGTGTAAGAGGACTTGTAACTAAACGCAGTTTATCTTCACTGCCTCAATTTCAATCTGAGCTAATGGAAGCGCTGGCTAGCAGTCAGCTCATCCAATAGAAACAGCATAGAAATCTTATACAACAGCAACAAAACATAAATTGTAGGTTTTTTTCCCCAACAAAAAATGCAACGTAGAATTTATGAACACCAGTATAAATAATATATTTGCTACACTGGAATACAGCATATTCCTCTCTGTGGGAAGGTGTAGATAGACAACAGGTTACCTTGTTCTGTCTGCACAGCCATTTGTTCACATTTATTATGTATTGCGGTTCAATTCACATTCACTCCTCAAAACTGTTGGACGGAGTTCAATAAAATTTCCCATGTGCTACGTGGGAGCCCTAAATGTATGTTTGCTTGTTTTGCTTATATTTAACATTTAAACACAATTTCTGTGAGGCAGTGTTGATTATTTACTATAATATCAGAAAAACATATTGTGTTCCTATTGTTTTTCTTTAGAACATTGTGTTTTAGCCTTACATTATGATAGTCTCATACATTTATTTCTGCATGTATTCACATAGTGTAGGTGTCATTTAAGCCATTGATGACTAATTAATTAAGGTCTACTATAAAAAGTTATTTAAAATAATTCATGCCCCAGTATTTTATTACTTTGCAAACTAATGACTTCATTTTCTTCATGACAGATATAAACTGCTGGATCAGCACTAATGTACAATTTTAGCATTTAATAGGACTCCCTTGTGACACATAGCAGAACATGTTAATAACTAACATGTCTCAGTGATGAGAACCCTGCACCTCTATGTAGCTACAGTTATTTAGCAATAGCAAAGAACCACTCTCTATTTTTTCAGCAATTAAGCAGCATCAGTCACTGTCAGGAAAATGGCCCTGAATGGTAAGCACTCCATTAGTGGAATTACAGCAGCTTCAGAGTGCTGCAGAGGGAGATGGGGAAACGAGGGAAGTTAATGAATTCCAATTGGCAGTCCATCAGTTGTGATGTGCCTTTTCGCAGGAAACACTGTTTCCTGAGTGAACTGGTTTATGAAATACTCACCCTCAAAACAGTACTTGAGCCTATAGTCGAAAATAAGGTGTGAAAAATTAGTAGTTAGAATATTTAGGTGAATAACAGCAGAAACTGAAATTATAGCATGGTCTTATTTGTGGAGAAGAAAGACTGATTAAACAATCTGCATGGTGCAAGTGTGATTTACTAATTAAATACAACACATGGGCTTATTAGTGGATTAGGTCAGTGCTAGACAGAAAAAACCCTTTCCTGACTCACATTCAGTTATAAACAAAGACAGTCCCTTACATTCAGTTGTAGGAGTTCAAACACCGAGGAGTCTACTAAGTACCCAGGTTAGTGAAATCAAAGGTGGAGTGACTGAAGGTGGAGAAACTCATCTACAGTCTTAGGCACTGAACAGCCTCTACTTCACAAACCAAACAAGTGTAGTGAAAGGCTGTAATGGCCTTTTCCAATCATGCTCTGTAACCTCTGTCATCGCTCACCTCGACAGCTCCTTTAACATGAAGTACATTTCTGTTATTTGTGGTTTATTAGCATCATGTTCTCATTTTCAAAGGAATTCTTGTATTCCTCTGTTGGTGCATTTCCTCTATGTGTGCTGATCAAGATGGACTGCTGTGTAATGCCCAAATTCAATCCAGTGAGACCCAGACATCAATAATATATCAGTGGAGCAGTTAGCAGCCTAAAGATATCAGTATTGATCTCCTACTTGGATTTAGCTTGTTTGGACTATGAGACAAATAGCCTCTGCACCTTTCTCAAGGAACCCATTTCATTTTACAGATAGGGTGACTCCACTGTGTTACTGCATTTCTGCTACTGCTGATGTCAAGCACATCATTTACTGAATGTAGAACTCCAATTAGGACAGACGGGATATAGGACATTCTTCTTCTTTTTCTTGATTTTTGCAAAAATCAAAAAATCTTCTTTTCTTCTTCAGTCTTTTCTTCTTCTTCTTCTTCTTCTTCTTCTTCTTCTTCTTCTTCAAATTTAATGTAAAATTAGCTTACTTCATTGTCAGTATTTCAACCGCTGTATAATGAATGGCACTTTTATACTGTTGTATCTCACTAGTGTCTCTAGATGGCTCTGTCTAATTCTTTCCCAGGTTTTTTATTCAGCATGCTGTAATATATGATAGAATCTGCTGCCTTGGCTGTCTTTTTGTTATTTCAAAGTGTTTGCTACGGAATAAATAGAAATGGCCATGATGACTGAGGCAGGTAGGCTTACTTCTGTACCAGACTTTAAGGTTATATGGTGCTTTGTTCATGTATGTGTTGGCGTAAATAAAACTTTCTACTTTCTTCTTCTTCTTCTTCTTCTTCTTCTTATTATTATTATTATTATTATTATTATTATTATTATTATTATTATTATTATTATTATTATTATTATTATTATTAATAAATACCAGTTATTATTATTGCTACTTCAGAATGCTATTATCATATGTATCCTTTCTTTCATTAGTCTGACAGCTTAACTAAGGGAGTTTTTGTATTTTAACTTTCTGTGACTAATGACACCAGATAGACTTTTGCTAACTATGTTTAAATAAATACATGTTAAACTCTATGCACAATATATACACTATGTATTTAAACCTAGTTTTACTGAGTCCCTCTCAATTAGTGATGGTTGTGCAAATTATGTTCCTCCGCATCAGTGTTCCCTCTGGCTCAGCTTTTGTATTTCCAGCAGACAGTTCTTTTGAAACTACTGGAGTGTTGTGTGTCTGTGGCTCAGAAAACTGGTGTCTCAGTGAGTTTATGTGCTTCCTTACTTCCTCAGTCTTCAGGGCTTTATCCATTTAGCTCTCCACTGCCACTACCCCCAAAGCCCACCTTTATGGTAACACAGATGATGCACTTACACTTATGAAATACAGCACATTGAAACACATGGTTAGAGAAGAGCTGCAGTGTTTTGTAGCAGAAGGCACTGACATCATCTCTGTGATGTACAGTATATAACAAATAAACTATAATTCACGTACGCAACGGTCTGAAAGGTTGAAAAGCATTTCAAATGGTTTATCAACCATAACATACCAGCATAGAATTAGAGGCATGAATGTAAACAAATATGAAAGTCTATAATTCACTTTAAAGAAAAGTAAGAATGTGAGTCTAGAACAGTGCAATTTACATTTTAATGATGTCTATTTAAGACCTATTTCTCTTCATTTGGAAAGTGTCCAAGTCCAGCCTTCTATAACAAGTGTACTTTACTTTCCAGCCCCTGCCAAATTAGCTCATGAAATGCTGATTAAGCACTTCACTGCTGGATCCGTCTCTCTGTATTTCTGCTGTTTGTGGAAATTATCTCGACGCACTTTACAGCAGCCTGTGGTTATTCGGTGGGTTTAAATGGTGGAGAAGGAGGAAGTTCCAGCCAATAGAAAGATGATGGAGCTAATCACATCATGAGGATGTCAAGACTGTTTGTGTAGTTACTCTCACTGCCGGGAGGGGTGAAAGAAGTTCTGCGGTGCAGGTTGAAATTGATAAATTGGTTTGCACATATTAGATTTAATTACTAGTCCCCATTCAGAAAAGGTAATCTGATTATCCTCTGCTGCTTCCTCTGTGGAGCCAAGGAGGGGAGAGGGGGGGTGAATTACAACTTCAAAAGGACACAAAGTAAAAAAAACGTGAAATGAATGACTGTATTCATGTATTCTTTTGATCTTTCTCACTTTACTGGATATTTGAAAGGTGCAATTTCCTCCAGGATTAAGAAAGTATATATCTATCTATCTATATATCTATTTTGGTCAACCAAACTTGACACTCAAGAATATGAAGGGCACAAATTCACAAAAAATTCACATTCCTCCCACCTCCAAAAACATGTGCCTTCGGTGAACTGACGATGCCATAATTGCCCACAGGTGTGAGTGTGTTAATATGGTTGTCTGTTTACGTGTGGCGCCGTGGTACACTGGCATCACATCTGGAGTGTATCCTGCCTCACATCCCCAGTCAACTGGGGTAGGTTCCAGCACCCTGGAGTGGGTATTTGACAATAAATGAATGAATGAATATCTTGTGTTTGACCCTGTTCAGACAAGGAGAATAATTTCTGACATAAGTAAAAAATAAATAAATAACTACACTATTGCTTTCAATTTGAATTCTTTTGCAACAGAAAACATATTCTGACAACGTACACTGACAGCAACTACAGATCCTTGTAATGAAGACCTGCCTCTGTCTGGTTACATTATCCATACAGAGATATGGTCATGTGAGAACTGAACTCTACACTCAGAATTATAACTAGTTATGTAACCAACTTTATTTGGAGGGTTACCTCCTGTTTTCTCCACAAAATAAGATCAAGGTAATACTGCTGTCCAACAAACCATTGTGATGCTGAATGTTGTACATGTTTACTTCCTTAACCTACATTCAGAACAAAACCTAAATAAAGAAAATCACTGCTTTGCTATTCTATGACTGAAGTAAAAGAATAGGTTTCAAACAGATGTAATGCCTCTGTCTATCTATGGAAAATATTTGTTATGCCTCCACTGTGTGCTATAATTAGGATTTGTTGCACACTGTACTCATTTTCTCTTGTTTATTAATCAATTATTAATTAATTGGTTAATAACTAATGTGTCTGTTCAATTAGTGATTACTTATGGGATCATGGGAACACACAGACACACATAACCAACAAGGACGAAGCTGGTCCTTCACTGGAAAAAAAATCAATTTGTGCTGTTGTGGATGGATGTAGATTAAGTCTACTCCTAAATTTCTAGAAAAAATAGAAAAACAAAAAATAAAAATAACCGCAAATGTTCCAACCACTGAAGAGCCCAAATAAAGAATACAAGAAATTTCACTGATAATAATATGTTTAGGAGGTGAGCACAACACTGCCCTCATAAAACCTATATGTTACTTAAATTTGGATGGACAAACATGAGTGATGCTGTCAAACCACTTTGGTCGCTACATATTAAATAGGGTGACTTATGTTCCTCAGTGGGGGTTGCGTCATCAATCTGTCCAAAAAGCTAAGCAGGTTGGAACATTACTGTAATTTTATTTTTAATATAGCTCTCATGCTTTTCTTTTACCTTCTCATGATGCTCTGCTGATAACTACTTTAATGTAAATTAAAAATAAAGGGAACACTTAAACAACAACAATGTAACGCCACGTCAATCACACTTCTGTGAAATCAAACTGTCCACTTTGGGAGCAACACTGATCGACAATTAATTTCCCACGCTGTTGTGAAAGTGGAATAGAGAGCAGGTTGAAATTATAGGCGATTAGCAGGACATCCTCAATTATAATAATAATAAATAATATAAAAAAGAAAACTATTATATGAAACTGCGTTCAAGTAGAAACTTTTACATGTCATGTTTGTTTCATAATGACCACACCCACACAAAGTTGTTTTTAATTTGTATTTTTGTTCATAAAATACTATGAACAAAACTAAAATTAAAATATTATGGATACACTCACACTCACACACACACACACACACACACACACACACACACACACACACACACACACACACACACACACACACACACACAGACACACGCGCGCACACACACACACACACACACACACACACACACACACACACACACACACACACACACAAAGGAACACCAGTAATAACTCATCTATCTCTGCCTGTCTTTGCTGGCTCCTCAGCAGCTGTGGTCACGCGCGCTTGTGTGTGTGTGTGTGTGTGTGTGTGTGTTTGTGCGCGTGCACATGAGTGCTTGTGTTTGTTTGTGTGATGACAGGGGATAAACCCCTATAGCCTTTCATATGTCATCTTTAAATGACAGTCTGGTAAAGCATTGCGCAGTGCAGACTGGAGGACAGTGGCCCCACCAGCGCTCTGTTAGCCAGATAAATGCCTCTGCCCTGATCGCCAGTCCTCCAGCAGCTGGTATCGTATCTAATCAGAAACATCTTTCCTGCTGCAACAAGAGGCTGACACAAAGTAGGTTTGATGAAAGGGTCCTACTTATTCTATTCTTTTCCATTCTATTCTCAATTTGGCCATTTTTTTCCTTATTGTAAAACTGAGAGTAGTTAAATAATGACAATGTAACTATATTATTAGGCTGAAGTAACTCAGTTCAGATTTTTGAGTCAAACTTTGGGAAATTTTATTATTTTGTCATGTGACATAATTGAGAACAGTCAGATCATGTCACGTGGCTACAGCATTAATGTGCTGAGCATTGTCATCTGTCGCCAGCATCAACAGCTCCGTTACACCCAGAGAGAAGAGATAACATCGGCAACAAACAGCAGATCATCGGCTGCTGATCTGCTCTACTGTACAGTATGAAAACACGACAGCTGCATTAATTTTCTTAAATGTTATAAACTCAACCATTCTGGGTTCTGTGTTTCCTTGCACCCACTGTGACAGGAACCAAGTTAAGTGAAGTACATGTCTATATATAACGAGACACAAGTGTATATTGGGCATCCTATAAATGGCACCATCATTTTATTGCTGCTGTTCTGTTTCTTTTTTAGAACTGCCAAACGTTTGTGTTAGTTCTGTATTCTTTTTGTAAATTTGAGTAAATTTATGTGTATGAGGTCTCAAACTGTTTCCCTGTTATCTGTGTAATCACGTGAGACTGAAGACAAATTTTCACACTGTGGACAATAAAGTCGAGAGTTCATTGAAGTGTTTTCTTTCCTTTGGGATTATTAGAGCAAAGGACAACAAGTGGGGGGGAGTTAATGTCATCAGAGAGATTGTTGTCACTAAAACAACATCAAAAAGATGGAGAGATGAGTGCTTGAGATGAGCAGACACAATGGTGCTGCTCGGTGAGGCTTGTGGCCAGGGGAACTGCAGTACAGTAGTGAGATATGGCAGCGTGCGTTTGTTTCCATCTCCAATTGTTTGCGCCAAATGTTGCTCCATTGTTTTTAAATTACATTGTAATTGTATATTCTTGATCTATAATCAAGGGTGTTAAATGGTTACTGCCCCACTACACTCAACAGCCAGTGAATCATGGTTCCTCTGGTGATCTGCTATTAGAGGTAAGATCGGGCCTAAAAAATCCAGCCCGACCCAAACCGAGCCGAGGGTATTAAAGCCCATCCCGGCCCGAGCCCGAGGGTTTTAAAGTCCGACCCGACCCGAGCGTAATTATTGACATTTTGAGCCCGACCCGGCCCGAATTTCGAGCTTGGATTCGGGCTTAAGATCGCACCTCTAATTTCAGTGAGTACACGATCGGAAAGGTAAAGTCACAGGAGAAAATACAGGGTCAGGCTTGGATCTTACGATCTTAAGTCCGAACCCAAGTCCAAAAAAAATCCAGCCTGACCCGACCCGAGCCCGAGGGTATTGAAGCCTGACCCGACCTGACCCGAAAGTAATTGTTGACTTTTTCAGCCGAAACTCGGGCTCAGGCGTAGGCTCTTACCTCTACCTGCTATCCAGTGGAGATATGACTTTGTGTGCCTGGGTAACAACTTGAGAAATGAGTGGTCATAAATCCTGACCTGGATTACTATTTGGTCCTTAGACTGAACCTGTGAAGACTCCGTCAGTAATCTACTCCTGTACTCAGTTCAACGAACTAGTACATGGACTGTGTTTGATGTGATGATTGTTGTGGTTGTTGTGCTCTTGTAACATCTACTGCACATTTACAATCTTAGAGGGAGGGATCCTTCATCTGTGGTTCTTCTTTATTTGACTTCTTAGGGTTTTCATGGAGTTTTTCCATCCCACGGTTTGAGGTTCTAAGATTAGACTGTTACTCTGTACAGATTGTAAAGCCATTAGAGGAAAATTGTCATTTGTGATTTAAGGCTACACAAATACAATTCCATTGACTGATTGAATGATTAATTGATTGATTTCTCTGTCTACTGTCTGCTGGTGTTAGAGCACTTGCAAAATATAATTTAAGCCCATGTAAGGTGAGTATGAGTTAAACATATTGAATGCAAAAGTTTATGCAGTGAAGTAAATCCTAAGGAATCAGTGTATGAAGGGGAGTGAATTGAGGGGCTCAGTTTTTTTTTTTTTCCCCAAAGCTGCATATCGAGGCATTACTACATAATCTTCTAACACTATAATCTCAAATGGGAAAACTAATTTATTTGGGTTTTCTTCAGTCTCATTAAAGTGGAGCTTGAATAAAGGATGATTTCATTTGTGCCAAGTGAATGCTATTAAATGAAAATTGACAGCCTTGCTTTAAAATGTGCGTTTGAATCCCTCCACATTAATGTCTGAGGATCATTTCACCTGCCAGATTTCCTCTTTTAATCTTTCTTGAATGGTTTTATTTTTTTCGCCCTGTTTGAAAGACAACATGCATCATAACTTGTCTGTTACCTGAGGAAGGCAGATGTGCAGCATCAGTCAAGCAGAAAGAGGGCCGTACACACAGTTGCACAGCATTGTTTTTAGCACTTAGCTGTATGTGTTTGATTTAGCAATGTCAGTATCCTGCTCAAGGATACGGGGTATGGCTCAAACCACAAAACCATCAATTTTTTTAAACATAAAGTATAACTTGTTGTCAAGGTTTATATAGAGAACATTTACTATATTTTCTACCATAAGGAATTTTTAGATTCACATTTCATGAAGTTTGATACATTACAAATGACTCTCTTCTATCCTCCCTTGGGCCTATTAAGTCCTAATTGGAGCAAAGCTACTTACCAAAGATGGGATCAATATAACCAACAGTGAACACACACCATTTTCATTACTTACCCACAATTCAATACATAGGCAGTCAGCGAGAGCAGCAGTGATAAGAAATGCTGTAGAATCTGTCAGAAGCAAGAAGCGCAGCTGAATTATGCTCCATTACCAAATATAGCTGAGTAACTTGAAATGATGTATTACTTAAATGCATGCGATGCATTAAAACACAGGCAGGTCTGAACACTCATTTGTGAGATCCATGAGGCTGTGTGTGTGAGCAATCATAGTATTCATCTTCACGCACGCACGCACGCACGCACACACGCACACGCACACACGCACACATACACAAACACACACACACTCCCATCTCCCATCAGATGCATTGGTGTCTGATATGGTCTTTCTTCAGTGTTTTTATCAATAGGAAATCAATGTGCACAAGAAGCCCATCAGTCCCATCAAGTCATGAAATATATCTGTTGCTTTTTAATACTGACAGGACAAAGAGAATGATAATGGAATTTGCAAACAGCTTTGGGAAAACAGCTGATTTGGCATAAGAAATGAAAACATATATACCTTTTATAAAGGAAATATATATACCTTGTATAACGGGAAAAAAACTTCTGTGGGATGGTGATGAATGGTGAATATTTTACATCAACGTTTTGTTTTGTTAAAAGTCGAGTCAGTGTTGGTCTCAGGGAGGGCAGCACTGATATACTTTTGATTCCTGCTTCCACCTTCACACACCTGTGGTTCATTCAAGCCAAATAAACTCACCTACCTGCATAGTTCAAAGGACCAACTCGTTTGTCCACCCCTCGCCAGCTTGTTGCTTACCCTCCAGTGGAAACTATTTGGATTTCCATATGTACTGTTTGTCCATGTATAACCTGCCTCACAGCTGTTTTTCAGCCAACTATTGCCTCATGCTCTGCTCAGTCATGCTCAACATTTTGTCTCAGACTTCATCTCTAGCTCGGTTTCTCAAGTCTTGGTTATCCACTCTGCTCCGAGTCTTCCCCTCTTTTTGATCCTGCTTCTTGAAATCTTAAACGTGTTTTCAGCGTCATTGTGTGCATCATGGGTTCAGCCATCTCCATCTGGTTAAAACTTTTAGAGTGACAAAGACATGAAAGCAAAAGCAATATTTATAATAAGTAAGTCAAAAAGAATGTGAGTCAGCATCAAAGAGATGGTAGTTAATTTAGCCTCATGTTAGAGGAGAGCCCAGGAAACGTTGGACTGACCAAATAGTACCAGGACGGACAAAAAAAACATAACAAGAAAAAAACCCGATAGTGAACCAGTGGGAAAACGCATCAAACAATCTGTTGTCATTTCATAAGAGACACAAAATGACTCAATATTCCCTAAAACCAGGTCTATCTAACAACATTTATAGTCTGCAGGAACTGAAACCAAACCCTGAGCTCATTTAGTCTAAAGACCTGAACTAACAAAATGAAATTACATTGTACCAACTATGACAAAGGATATAAAAGATACTGTACTGGTGTCAATTTGATGTTAGCCATGCAATATTTTTGACACCGTGCCTGTCCACAGGTATTACCCAGAGTACAGCCAGACTGCACACCACAGGCATAAGTTCATTACATCACAAGCCATATAGATAATAAACTTAACATGATTATGATTCCAAGATGTTTATGATGTTCTAACATGACATGTCCCAGCTGTGGTTGCTACAAAATTGATAGAATGTAACAAATGAAAATTCAGAATCAGGGAACAGTTTCCACAAATTCAACAGCATCTTGCCTCCATGCAAACCATCTAATATTGTGAAACATCCCATGTCATAAGACAATGAAAACTGTTCTCACCACATGCAGTACCTTCTTTAATTGTTCCGTTCTTTTTGTATCTTTTTTACGGTAAATAAAAGCTTAGTAACGTCACTGTGGGATGAATACATCCTGTAATAATTAAAAGTTAGTTCATTGGGATCTAAGCACTTATTTCAAGAATATTTTTTCTCTCTTGTGAATATGAGGAAGAATTTGTCAGTTATAAATTAGGAGATTCACATATGAAATTGGTAAAGTTTCAGTCTGACCTTAACATAATGAAAAATGTCTTCGTACACATTTGTACTAAAATGTAAACACCTGAATAATGGGATTTGAAGTTAGCTTGTAGAACATAAGTGGAAAGTACTCATTAGATGATACAAGCCTGTTTTCTAGTCTCTGTTTGTTACAGCGCTATAATATTCTTGCTGAATCTCCAGCTGTAATAAACTCCCTAATAATTTATGTTCTTGCCTACAGTGTTGCCAACATTAATGAAAAGTACCCTGGGGACTAGGTGATTGTGTGTGAGTGTGTGAGTGCAATGGAACTAAATTAACTACAAAAACACAGCTACACAAACAAAAAAGCAGTCACTGCTGTGTCATTATGTAACATTGTAAAATATATAAATTACTCACCAGTTAACATTCTCTGCTTATAACTGTAAGGGTCAGGCAGTGAGACCGAATAATACATTGTTGGATGTGTTCTAATTAAACAGAAAACTAGCAGCCTTGATGATGGTTGAAATGTCTCAATACATGACAGGCTTCCACCTGTTTCACTAGACAGGTTCAACAAAACTGAAATATACAATAAGGTTACACGTATAATGATGGCTCTCTGAGTTGAAAAGGGTGAACTCCTTGATCACACTAGCCTCACTAGTTTATGTGGCCAACATTGTCTTTGGAAGCCTGAGTAATTTCACATGTTTGGACTGAGCAAAGTAAGATGCTTAACTATCACACAAATGTTAACTGAAAATTAAATGAGAAAAGAAAAATCAATTACTGACTATGGTCAGTTACCATAGTCAGTAAAGAAGCTTAAAGACTGACATTATGAAGAAAAGCTGGTACTATGAAGTTTTCTTTGAAATACAATAAATAATAAAGGGCAGAAGGAAGGACATATCTGGTGGGTGGGAGGAGACTCTCAATCCAGGTCATCACTCATGTGAGCTAAGGATGCAACAGTAAATGTCTGGCCTTTCCATTTATTCTGCCTACTTTTTTTTCCTTCCCCCTTCTAAGTGGAGTACTTACACTGATGTGAATAATGATAATGATTGTTTTCCAGCCCAGCCATAATCCAGGATAAAAGGGTAAAGATTTATTGCAATGAATCACATCATTAGTCTCTTTTTCTCTTTAGCTCACTTTTTTTAACATATTCTTATCAGGCTGCTTTCTAGTTTTTTCAGTTGAATATACATCACTCAGAAAATATTTGGCGTGTAATAACCCTGATATTTCTTTTACTATTTCAACTAAGGAAAAAGTAAATACAAGCTGAGTTAGGTTCAAAGCCTATGTTCTTTTCTTCTGGCTTTTCCTTTCAAATATGTCTCTAAGCCTAAAGCCAGGTCCAGTTTCAGCCACCCACAGTATGTTAGAATGGGATGTTAGAAATAATGGCAAGGCAGCTTGAACATTATGTAGTCCAGAGGATAGACAAGTGGATTTGTAGCTAGAAGGACTTATCCAGGGAGAAGCTTCCCCATAGACAACATTTACAAAAAAAATTACAAAATTTATTCATATCAAGATGAAAAGGGACAAAAAAGACAACTAAATCAATTATAAACAAACAGTGTTGGGGAATAAGTGGTGCAGTTTCCCAGCATGCCCTGAGATGGTGAGTTTGATGTCATGATGAGGTCAGGTTTGCTTCTTTACAGATGTTTAGGTAGGTTTACTGTTGGTGAAGTCTGTTTCTGGTTGGTTCGTGACATCATTTTATGGCATTACAGCATGCTATGAATAACTAAATGATATTTATGCTGTAGTGTTGCTAACTGCACAAGGAGGTGGGAATGAAGTAGCCAATAGAGGGTACAGCTTTGAGACGGCATTTGTTCTGACTGCGTTAGCTGCATTGCTCAGGCTGGAGAGGACTGCTTCAGATCACGTTCTGTAAAAGCAAAGGGGGTGATTTTGGTGGATTGTTGGTACCTGCCCAACCAATCAGAACCCAGAAATGGAACTGCTATATTCCTGCCTATTTTTCCATCGACTTAGAAAATAAAATAAATTTCTAGACATTATTTGCTCTCCCTATTTCACAAGAAATCAGGTTTATCTCAATCTGTACATTGTCCATTTATATACCCCCCTGGTCAGTGTTACAAAATTTGGATGGATCATTAGAAACAAAATTTAATTAAACTGTTGGAAAGACTTATTATTTGTCATTAATGGATAGATGCTTTATAAAAATGTAACAATTAGAATTTTGGTTAATATGTAATGGTAAATGAGGGATGTTTTTTAACATCTCAGCACTTTCAGCTGGCTTCCTGACTGATTTTTAAAAGGAATAAGTCATGAGATGAGCTGCAGGGGTGAAATTAGGCTTGAGTGAGAGAGGGAGAGGGAGTGGGAAGGAGAGAGAGAGAGAGAGAGAGAGAGAGAGAGAGAGAGAGAGAGAGAGAGAGAGAGAGAGAGGAGAGAGAGAGAGAGAGAGGAGAGAGAGAGAGAGAGAGAGAGAGAGAGAGAGAGAGAGAGATTAATACGTGTTACTGATGACGTTCATGGATCTTTTTGTTGTAACACAGAGGAAGCTTCAGTGAGGACAAAGCTTGAGTTGTGAAGCCGGTGGCGAGGCTTCAGGCCTGTGGTTACAGAGTGTGGCCATGTTTCAAACATGAAATACTAACTCAACCAGCTGGGAGTTCAAGCAGAGGACTATACTGTAGTGATAAACACATGACGAACATCAGAGGTTATGTGTTTTTCAGTGGATTATGTTCAGGCCAATGATGCATCAAACAGGAAAAGTTCCTGATGTGTCTAATTGAATCTGAGACGGTGCATGTAGAGATAATGTTCATGGACTATATATGCTGCACCCTACAGCACACTGTAACTTAGTGTGTAACCAAGATCCTGTGTCGAAACCTAAATAATATCAGTAATTGAGAAGCTGACTATACCGTAGTTGAGTGTTTTGTGTGACCAATTTTGCTTTTCCATTCATGGCTCTGGTGATTTATATTTGATTACATAGTCACTGTAATAGTGTATAATGAAAGATAATACTTTAACCAGAATAAATCATATTAGAATTTAGATATTTTTTATTACCCAATTTATTTCGGTGAGAAGTACTGACAATGGAACATTACAGGGTAAATTCAACAGTTGGTGAAACAATCTTTCTTTAAATTTATTGTCATTCAACTACTTTTCACATTAAATTTACAAATTTCCTTTTGCTGTTAATTAAAAGGGGCCTTGCATAGGGAAAACACCTGCATGTAGATATAGGTGTAGAAATATAAGAACGTATTTTTAAATGATATTTTTTACAAAGCAAATTCAAAAATACTTTTAGGACAAAAACAAAAAAAAAACCCCCAGGAGCCTCAAAATGACACTTTCATTATTTATATTATCTTTTCCTTCATCTTCCTAGGTATTTAGCTCATGGACTCGAATGTATCTCTGCTTTATGTTTTTCTGTTTTACATTTATTTATTACTTACTGGAGCAAATACAAAAAATTCTGTCGTCCACCAGTTTCTTGCTTTTTTCGTCAGCCTGCCTGCTGATTGTTCGACCTACATAAATCTCATATATATAGATGTCTGTACAAAGAGAATTTGAGCACAGATTCTTTCAGCTTTATAGACGGACAAGTGACTCCTGGACTATTATCCAGGGAGTGTTTTGTGAGATAATAACTCACTTCAGACATGCTTCTTTTTTTGATTTTTTGCCATTTAATTTTTATTATATTGGACCAATCTCATGTCTGTCACCTGCAGGCAACTCAACTGACACTGTAGCACATTTCAGTGGCACCTACACTAATAACTATTATACCTGCTCACACGCCTCAGTCTTATTCTATTGACATAATAATAGCTCGCTGTCAAGTGTTCTGCTAGAGGCATGGAAAGTGCATAGAGTACACTATTCTTACATAATGAAACCAAGACACCGAGGGGTACTGTGTCCCATATCAGCTCAAGAGATTTAGCATGATTTAAATGTGCTTATTATATAAGTGAAGGGTTACAAATAAAAAAGAAAGGAAAAACTGAGCACTGCATGAGACCACAGTGAGTAGTGCTGTCGTCTCACACCAAGAAGGTTCAGGGTTTTATTCTTTTCTGTGTGGAGTTTGTATGTTCCCCCGTGTCAGCGTGGGTTCTCTCTGGATTCTCTGGCTTCCTCCCACCTCCAAAAACACGCAGCTTAGGTGAATTGGTTACTCCAAGCTGTTCATAGATGTGAGTGTAGGCATGAGTGAATATTTTATTATTTTCTTACCACATTTGTACACTTTAAATAATAAGCAATTGCTCACAAAAAATCATCTGCTTCCGGTTACCTTTATTTTTTTTTGTTTCCAGTTTAAATTGAATTCTCTCAATAAATGAATCCTTTCTCAACTGATTAAATTGCTTTGATCCTGAATGTCTTTTGTTATTTTCTCATCAGCCAAGAGTCAGACTGATGTTGTCATGCTGACACTGAGAAGTGTATTTATGTGTGTGTGTGTGTGTGTGTGTGTGTGTGTGTGTGTGTGTGTGTGTTTTGAAGGGTGATTGACAGCACTGACAGTTTGACAGTCATGTGATTCTGAGGTGGGCATTTTGATTGATTTGTCCAAGCAAGGGGAAACATCTAGATTGAATCCTCCTCCAGTCAATTCACAACCTACACATGCACGCACACACACACACACACACACACACACACACACACACACACACACACACACACACACACACACACACACACACACACAAAACACACACACACACACACACACACACACACACACACACACACACACACACACACACACACGATGATGCATGTGTATATGGAGAGAGGAAACCACATTGTGTTAAATTATATAATTTATTCCATTGATCCTATATGTTTACAACTATGCTCATAGACACTGCATGAATACATAGCTGTAATGTCACTGTCAACAAACATTATCAATGACTCATTTCAAAGTAGACTTGTTCTTATGCCTTTTGGTATATACATTTATCACACAAAAATACAGCATCATTGCAGTTTACAACATAGAGTCACTAATGTGCCGGCTCAGCAGCTGGCTCTGATTCTTTTCTGAGTGTGTTGAAGTTTGTGAATGCTACGACACGCTCATCATATCTCACCCCACCTAATCTGATGAGGAGGAACACTTACATTCACTTTAAATCTTACCCAACTCCTGACAGCATTACACCAGCAGACCCCCAATTCACTTCGTGGCTGCTGTTGGTTTGGCAGCAAATCATAAATTCCACAACTGTTATTTATGTTTGAAGATGAGGTAGGAGCAGATAGGGATTAGTGTTACTATACCTCTACTTAACATGGCTCCATGAAGGGATGCAGTTGCCTTCACTCTAAAGAGTATTTTTGTGTGGCTTGTGGGACCGTCCACACAGCAGATTGGGATGGGAGCTCAATATTGACAGATGGATTAATAACTTCTTAGTTTTGATGATGGCTTGATAGATGATGGTTAATAAAATAAATAACTAATAATAAACAATATAAGCTTATATTTTAAATGAAAGATAAAATTATACATATCCAATAATACCAAATTCATTTTCGCAACCGACCAAAATTATGGTGACCCCACACTTCAAAAAAGACACCAACAAGCCAAAAAACACATTGACAGTAACAACGCCAAAGACTTCTGCATACGATTGAAATTCATTCTGCTTAAATTGGTGCTGAATAGCTTCAAACAGTTGGATCTTGGAAAATGTCAGGAAAGACATTGGGTGTTTTACACTAGCATTTATACCTTCATTAATCACTGAATGCAGCACATTGTACAGCAAACCCTTATCAACTGTTTCAAACACCCTTGCAGCATTAATCAAATGTCCTGAGGGCTAATCAACTGGGGACTGGATCAATAATGACTGGTGCTGCTGACACTATCCTAGGAGGAACAATCATTTCCTGTCTACTCTAACCTGCTGTGGCTGGACAATCAATACAGGTTTAGTATGAGCAAATACATCACATGTACACACATTTCGAAATATAGTTTGTGAGATCTTGATGAAATTAAATGAGTTGAATTAAATATACTAAACATACATACATTTATGCCAATCTAAGCATACTACAGTCTCATACATTTATATATAATTCAAATATAATTAATTTAAATGTTGAAATTTTTCCAGGCTTTCATTAGGTGTAATCATTTGCATATGAACTTGCAAAAGAAACATACTTGGTTGCTTCAAAAGGGGAATGTGATGAAAGCAATGGCTGATATGGAATTACATTTATACTGTTCATGATGATTCTGCAGTACGCATTCTACAATTAGTCCAAGCAATCACTGTCCCAAGTAAGGAGTAGCAGGTAACAGAGGAAGGTTTCGAGCTTCGCTTCTGCCCTGTGTTATACTCAAGAAAGTAGTGCATCCCTGGGATACGCTTCAAAAAAATGTGTGCATCCCAACATGACGTTTATCCATCCCAAAAGTAGTAACAGAATATACGGTAGAAACCATATACAAGGATTGAGTTTTGTAAATGTACAATATAAAAACTAAACAAACTGTTGATTTTAATGATCTTATTAATATCGATGTCATAACTGTTTAAGTAAAAAGAAAATCTTTTTTTGCTGGTTTTCGCTATCCACAGTAATATGTCTCTTCTTTGTCATTAACTTTTGATTGGTTTTTATTCAAGAAAACAATCATTGTCACTTGGTTTTTCTCCAACTTTTGCATCTTTCGGAGGCATGGAGGCACGGCAAGATTATATCCCTGCTCTGTCACTACAGCACGTAAAACAAACAGATGTGTGTTGCCGTTTGGTCAATTTTAATAAGATTGAATCATGCAGGTGAGTCTCGTGACGAAAAACTTGCGCAAGATCACAACATAATGGCGATTTCCAGGTTCGAAATTTAAGTGGAGAAATAGATACATTTTGAATATTTTTGTTAAATGAAAGTGCATTTTTCCCAATATTCTGTCATGGAAAAAGGTAGCATACATTTTTTTATTGTAAGCTTGCATCCCAGGGACGCATGTTGTCTGATGATCTTGCGTCCCCGTCAAAAAATTTGCGCCAAAGATGTAAGGAGCTAACAAGAACACTGCTCCTTGATAAATTGTGATTGAAGATGCTTTATTAATTGATGTGTATACCAATGAAACACAATAAAAAGAGATGACTCTCTCTCCACATTGGAGTCACCTCAACTTGAGAGGACTTCCCAGCTTATTGTCTAGGTTTTGTGGCCAGCAACTTAACTGTCAGTGCTCTATTCAACCTTGTTTTCATCCACAAGAGGCAGTGCTATAGAGCAAAAAGCTGTAAGACCACTGAACACTTGAAAACTGCTTGGTGGACATACAGTAGATGAGGTTCTTAGGCTACAGGGCCTTAAATATTCCTCCACCTTTGGTGCAGAACATAGCATCTGTGTGCAAAACCAGCGAGTGTGAGAGAACTTTAACACAAAACTTGAAATATAATAAATAATGAATAAATAAACAAACATTGGCCTCCATGTTAAAAAGATTGAAACTAATCTGCAAATTTAGCACAAAAGCATCTATTATAAAGATACAACTAAGATTCTAAAACAATTATTGCTCTAATAAATTCTCTTTATGACAATTTAAAACAAAGTCTACATGAACACACACACGCACGCACGCACGCACACACACAGTGCGTTGGCTATATATTGCACTTTACTCAGCACAGAAAATGCTTGTTGATGTCTTCACATACTATATGTCTACCACATTATCTTTGTTTTGTCCCACTGGTTGCTATAGAAACACTTTAATTAGACGGAGTGGTTGAAGAGTCATAATAACAAAAAATACAAGAACGAACATATGATGGAAATAGCTGACTCAACCTCCTGATTCTGGGTAAAGGATCTCAGAAAGGAGATCCTTTGGCATCAGCACAAAAAAAATGTGGAGTCTCGGAAGCAACAGCAAATTTCTGATGATCTTGCTTCCATGGTGGCAGTACCAAGTTTCCTGAAGATCGCTGATGCTTGTTTAAAAATTGTCCTTGGTTCCTGTCATCTTTGTGCCTTTATCCTCTAGTCTTCAATGTGAAAAGACTCAGGACTAGAAGCCCCATCATCACTGAGGACCTCAGCATTGCTGAATGTCCCAGCTAGTGATGCACTTAGGACCTGCTTTACGGGGGCAATCTCCGAAAGGGTGATGCTATCTTGGTTGCTCACCAGCGTTGCTTTGTCCATTATCTCCTTGCTGTGTTTAGATACCACTGCATCCAAGAAGTCATACTTGTGTGACAACATGCCACTTTCAAATAAGTACTTTGTCAGGTATGATACGGCCACGTTTGCTAAAAAGGATGCCACCATAGACACAGACTTGAAAGGAAACCTCTGCTGGACAAAGTACTCCACATCCCCAGTGAGGTGGTGGATTCTCTCCTGGGTCACCCACCCTGGGTAAAAAATGAAGGGAGGAAGTTTGAGGTAGGGCTCCCCTCCACCAATACGTAACAAAAGACCAACAATATAGGCAGCCACAGAGCCGTATGTGTTGGTGCCTTTGACGAACAACACGCTGAGAAGTTGGGGAAAGATGATGACATAGACCAAATCAGAACTCAGGTACCACAGGCCGTACACTGATCCTGTTAACAACGCCATTGCAGTGGCGAGAGCTCCAAAAACGAAGATGGTGATGCGCATCACCCAAACAATCTCATTATCTGATGCCTGGAGAAGGGAAGAAAGAGAGTTGAGAAAGAAGCAGACAGAAAGACAGAGATACAGTATGTTAGTGATCCTGTGAGGCCAAGCAACCATGATTCACACCTAATCCTGTCAGCATACAAACTTGAGCCCCATATTTAGTGTAAGTTGCTGACATTTTGACATTTGCTTTATTATTGAACACACAAATAAGGCTGAAGGACATGTAAATCCATTTTTGTTAAAGGACCTAACTATCTGACGTCTTGAAATGTTGACATGATGAAAACAATCACAGAAGTTTTAGTTGGAATTCTTACCGATTGGCGAAAGGCGAGCTGATAGATATTCCTGGCAAACATGGAGCTGGCTGAGAGAATGGAGGAATCTGCTGAAGACATGACTGCAGCCGACACTGCTCCCAGACCAAAGAAGGAGACATAGGGAGGGCAGAGGTGCTGAAGCACAATGGGAAGAATCATGTCTGATTCATCCTTATCCTTTGGAGCGAGTGATCCATAACTAGTCTGATTCCAGTCTGGAAGAAAAAATGTGAACGGAATTGTAGTGAAAAATGATTTGTTGTCAATGATTGTAAATGCAGCAATGATGATATGATCAGCAGCCTCTGCATTCAAGACTTTGAATTGGATTTTTAGCACCAGTTTTTACATGGCTTTGGTACTGAAAAAAAAATCAAAACAATGCAACAGGTTGAGTGAGGCAAAGCTTCAATATACAGTAATTAATTTCTGAGAAAAATGCTGCTTGGTGCTCATTATAATACTCCCTGTGGACACATCTGCCTTAATTGCTGAGAAACAAAAAAGCTTCACCTGCCTGGGTGCTGAATGACAGCCGATGATGATCAGAGTTACATTGTTGGTTAAAATTAGGGGAAGGAATATAGTGCTGGGATTCCAGAAATAATAGACACTGCCTGAATGTTTGATATCCCAGAATTATTAATTTGGTTTGTGTTTATTGGACCATAGGTCTCAAAATGAAATATGACCCACCACTGAAAAATGCATTAAGTCCTTTAATTGCATTTTAATTGTAAATTGATGATGAATAAAATATGATGAACAATCTATTAATTAATAATGATTCATTGAAGCCATTGATTCAAAACAGGCATCCATTAAGTATGGCTGCATAGATTTATTTTATGTTTCACTAACACGAAACAGTTAACAGCTACAAGCTCTGTGAACCTGTACACAGCATCTCTTTTAGTTAAACTGTGTTTACCACATTTATCATTATTGATTAGAATGATAAGTTTGATGACATTTAACAACCTAAGATGCACTACCAGGGCACACACTTCCATCAAGGCCAATAGTGCAGTTTTCTACAATGTACTATCTGTGAGCACAACTGCAGTACTTTATAAGTGGACATTTTTCCAAAAATATTTTAACAGTGTAATTTACAAAAATATTATTGTGTATAGCTGAAGTGTCTTTAAGTCACCATCCATAAACATGCAGAAGTACCTACATATATTATTATAGTGCACAAGGACTTTTCTGACGTTAAACTTTTGGGTACTGGGCCTACAGACCCCAGGAAATATGTCATTATTATCATTTGTTCATTCACTGCCTTGTTGGTGCTGATACTACGTGAATGTATGAGTGTGTGTACCAAAAGACATGGCGATCCTTTATTTTTCAAAATTCTAACTAAGCACGACATGAAACAGCTCAAATAATGGTTACAGGGTAGCTCTCTTTACGAGAACTGTACTTTGTCTTTTTATCCCAGTAGGGATCATTTTAACTTGCGTATCATACTTTACTTACCTACTTATTATTTGCACTTTCTTTCCCCAGGAATTTCCAATTGAGATACAAGTTCTTTTCTTCCATGAGTCCTGGATGATGTATTTAAATATACGTTCAACTCCAACAATTCTAAAAAGCAATCTTGTCCCATCTTAACATATAGCAGAACAAACTTTTGTTCTACCCTCAGACAATCTTTTCTATTTTTATGCTACTTTTTCTTCCTTCTTTTTCTATCCATCATCTAGAGAATTGCATACTCTCTCTCTCTCCACTGAATATTCACAAGCAGTGCCGGCTACACATGAAACTGCTTCAGATGGATAAGATTAATTAGCTCCTCTTCAGATGTAATATTCACTACATTGGCTGGTTGCTCTGTCCGTTGTGACAAGATCAATGTGATGTTGTTTATCCTGTTTCCATCTGAATTCACAGATTTGGAAGAAAAGGCCCCGAGGGCTTAAAAACCTCCCAGGAGGGCATTGTGTTCCCTTGGATTAAAGCATCATCCATCTATTTTCTTGAGGACGAGACAACCATAACTGACTTGTCTTCAGTCACTTTTCTATCTTGTGGGTCACGGATGTGCAGGAGCCTATCTCAGGAGGTGGGGTACACCCTGGACACATCACCAGCACATTGCAGGGCCACATGCAGGACAAACAACCACTCACAAACACACTCAATTGGAGTGATCAATTTACCTAAATTTGTTACAAAATAATGAGCAAACAAATTTGAGACACCCCAGCACAGTATTGTCCACAATGTAAGGCACACTGGACTATAAGGTGCACCTTCAACAAATGGCCTATTTTAAAACATTTTTCACATATAAGGCGCACTGGACTATAAGGCGCACTGTCGGTTTTTGAGAAAATTAAAGGCTTTTAGGTGCACCTTATAGTGTGGAAGATACTGTACTGCACAAGTAGCTCATTCCTATTCATAGCCACACATAGTTTTTATTGCTGTTTTTGATGTGGGGTATCTCCTGATAATGAAAGTTAAAACAATGAAAATAAAATAAATAATTTGCCAAATGTTACAAACCTTCTCTTTAACTTTTCTGAAAAGTATCTACATCACACTGGCTGACATGGATCGTCTGCTCGGGTCAATAGTCTAATAAAGCCTCAATTGTGTGTGTGAGTGTGTGTGTGTGTGTTCATTTACCAGTGGAGGCCCCTATAGCTCCTATGAGGACAGGGGGAATGGCCATGATCAGGCAACCGAAGGCGGCGAGGAAGGAAAGGACCTGGGCATAGGTAGCTGAAGAGGCAGAAAGAACCCGTTGAAAATAGACCTGCCAGGGAATCCCCCCCAACATCTAGAAACAAAAACACCATAGTAAATACAAACACCAAACAAATCCATGTCAATCAGCTTGACCACCACAGCTCTGAAATTTAAACCTCTGAAAATAATGAAATATACTGGTTGCACAATAAATTTGTCACTTAAACCACCATAATATGTGTGGAATTTGCTTTACAATAATAAAGTAGCAATTGATGAATCTTCTGTTAAAAATATGGATTACCAGCAAGCAGAAGTTGTCTGCCCAGAGCCATCGGTCTTCAGACTCAATCTTCCCCAGCCAAGGTGACTGGTAGATTGCTTCCTTGGCTGAAACACTGATGTCAGACACGGCAGGATTGGACATGGCAAAAGGCACACTGACCCACTGATAGAGAAGAAGGAATTACGATGCAAATATTATTCTTGTTATAGAGGCATTTTGTGATTTAAAAATACTGTAGTTCTATGGTCAAGGCTTCTACTATTATACCTTATAGTTATTTTTCCATTTAAAGTAGAAGTATGACTTTACATATAAATAATTGTAATAAATAATAATAGGTATTTGCAGGCCATCAATAAATCAATAGGTATTTGTGGACCATCTGAAGTCAGGGATAGGAAAAAAATAAAAAGCCGCCAGCTATATGTGGTGGGGCTCAGTTGTGGTGAAATAGCTCCAAACCCTGTTGAGCTACTTAATGATTTTTCAAAATCTCTAATCTGAAGTAGATGACATAATTCAAGGCAAGGCAGAGAGGCTGGTCAGTAAAACTTCAGAGATTAGAATTAAATGTTGGCTGATGACAGTTTCATTTTTGGGGTGATCAGTCTGTGCTATACCTATTGTATCTTATTTAATATTGCTGAAGTCAATCTATCACTGGAATTCACTGTTACCTCTACAGACCCTTACTGGGTAGTTGCTGACAGCAAAACTTACCAAACCCACAAAGATACAGAAGAGTTGGACCACATCTGTGTATGCCACGGAGTAGAGCCCTCCAACAAGTGTGTAAAAGATGGCTATCAAGGCTGAGATTACCACAGACATGTTGATGTTTATGTCCACAATCACACTCAGAGTGGCACCTATAGGGACAATGCATTCAGTTCTTCAGATACAGTCAGAGGAAAAGTTTAAACATACATGCAGATTTCTAAAAAGTGATCATGTCCAACAATCACGTACCAAGAGCAGACAAAATGGCTGCAGACCAAAAGATTTCCCCCATCAGTGCAGGGATGAACAGGAGTCCGCCCATCCTTTTCCCATACAGTTGCTGGAAGGGATCCAGCATGGTGACGTATCCACGTGAACGCATGCGCTTAGCAAAGAAGAGGCCTCCTGAATAATGTCACACATTATAAGAGGGTATTTGAGGTTTTTACACTGAGAATAAGCGTGTACTAACCTCTTAAGTAGTAGCAACCTTATAGAATTGTTTGTAGCTGGTTGAAATACTTTATATTCCCATTTAAATTCCAGGCGGAATGTGTTTCTGGTAGGACCATGCCGCTTTGTTTTGCAGCACTTCTATGATAGATGACTAATTAAGAATAATACAGCAGTATAGCATTTTTCATAATTCATATTCATAACAGTAGAGCTTAGAAACTTGTTTCTCTTGACAAAGCCAGAGCAATAATTGAAGGCTATGTGATGTGGCACTTGGACATTGAGATTGAATTAAAAGATCTGAACAACTACATTACCACACAACAAACAACTTAAAAAAAACCAAAAACCGCAACTTGTGAAAAGGATGAAAAAACTAAGTTTTTAAAAAAAATACTTTGTAAATCAGGACATAATCACTGCTCTGACACTTAAAGTCGTTCTTTGCTCTTAATTTGTAGGTACTCCAGTATTCTCACTGACTCTTTAAACTGCTCTATATGTTTGTTTTGAAAGACACGTTCTTACCTACTACCAGGCTGAAAGCGTATCCAAAGGGGGCCTGTGCCCAAGCCAGGCCATAATCTGGCAGGTAGACGTACTCTGCTGTTCCATTGATGTAGCCCCCGCCCACCCATGTAGCTGAAAAAGAGTATGTAAGATTACAGAATTGAAAACATATCAAAAGATGCGCATAGGTCAGGGAGAACAGATATTTACAACGTCACAGCTCTCCATGAGGTGATAGTCTTGGACTTATCTACAAATTCAATACTATTCAAGAATCAGTTATTGCTTCTAGAAGGTAGTACTGAGAAACGAAATGGATACAATATTGAAATGCCGGTAACAGCGTTTATGGCAACAGTCTGCCCGTGCGTAAAAATGGAATTGGTGCGTTTCTTTTTCTGGAGACGTTATATCAACTGTGAAAAATGCACCTGTGGGGGATATTGAATAGTTACAGAAAAGTAAAAGAAACTTTCCGTAGATGAATAACTTACCGGTCATAGTGAATCCACCAACAAACAACCCGATGTCCCTTCCACCGACCATGATGCTCTCGCTCCGGTCTCCATTGCCAGAGTTCTTGTTCTTCCACGCTGCCCAGATCCCCACGAATAGAATAAGCAAGTAAAAGATCACGATCGCCACAAGACCCTCGGCGTGGATAGCCATCTTACTGTGTCTGCGTCCTCCTCGCCGGTGGTCAAGTGCTGTTGCGCACGGAGGACTGGAATTTCATGGAGCGAACTTGAAGGAAGAAAACCAGGAAAAGCTATGAGACAACTGTAGGTTTCCAGACTGACGACTGGAATGTTTTACAAAAACCTCATCTAACGACACATTTTATTCATCTGGTCAATGGCAGAGAAACTGTAATGACTTCCGTGCGCAATGGGCGGAATCTGACTTCATCCATCCAAAACTATTAACCAAACGATCAACATTAAAACGCTATTTATTTTTGAAATTGAATAAAACCACGAAAAAAAATAAAAAAAAAAATAAAAAAAAATATATATATACACACACACACACACACACAACACAATAATCCAATTTAATAGACTACTATCCGACTGATACTGCCAGTGCAATGTAGACTGAAAGGTATTTTCACACATTTTCCTTTTGTATTTTGATTCCTGCTACACCACAAAATACGACATGTACACTTTCATGTTTACATCGTAAAAGCTACTTAGAGTGACCATTTATGCATGAAGCCAAAACAGATCAACCAGTGTTCCTTTTTTTTTTTTTTTAAATTTTACTACAAATCAAAAATATGCATCAAAACGAGAACAAAAGTCGAAGTAACAAAATAGGAGGAGTTGTAGATATTACACTTTTAAGACAGTTTGGTGGTTTAATGCATCTTGCTACCTCAGTTTAGGTGCAACACTCCAGTTGCCATACTAATTTACTAATGTAGTATCATTTAATTTTCACTAAAATCTACAAGAAATAACAATCCTATTTTGTTGTAGTGCGATTTTAAAACATTTGCTCCGTTTTTCATGTAGCGTTATCGTGCGTAAAAGTCAATTAACGCGGCCAAAACACCCCAAACAACTGCGTTCCATTAATGACACACATCAAACAGATGCAGTGGGTTTTCGTTTCTGATGTGCAGCATCACTAAAATCAAACCTGTGGGTTTCAGATCCCCGTTGTGCTGACACCAAGGTTCCAGGATACCGGTATTACATTATTGATTTCTCTTTCAATCAACATCTGTCACTATAATGAAATGCAGTTAGGATCAGCCAACACATAGTAGAGCAAGAAAATATTAGAAAGGAAATTATCTTACCTCTCCTATGGAGAAACGAGTCTAATCCGGTTACTGGAGCAGGACCACCAAAGTAGTTTAACGTATTTAAGACGAGTTTGTCGAGGTACCACAAACGAATCCTGTTAAAGCCCTTCTCCTGTGTGTGTTTTTTTTTTTTTTTTAATTAACAAAGTCTGTCGAGAAGAGAAAGAGTAAGAGGGAAAGAGCGAGGGATGGGGAGAGAGGGTGGGGGTGTGGAGAAGACAGGAGTGGTGGGTTTATTGGGTGCTGTCAGGCTGGGTAGATGGTGGATAAATGTCTTCTAGGGCAGGACGAAAATAGCACCTAATAGAGAGTGGCATGACGCACAACCTCTACGGAAAAGCTTTCCAATATCATAATAACATATTGGCAACGGATGAACCCTTCACTCTGCCAGGTTACATTCAAACCTGATTTACGAGCTCACACTGGTACCCGGCTTGCTTCACGATCAAACCATTGCAGCCATCCTGTAGATGTTGGCTGTATAGTGAGGATGATAAGGCTAAAACCAAATACAGGATTACTGTTCATTTTTATTGGCCCGTTTATGCGTGAATGAACATCACTCCACTCCCAAGTGTTTGAATTTTAATATCACAGCAAACACTTTGTACAAAGCCATATGTCAGGAGGTTTTTACTCTGTTTCATACTGGTGTTTTCTCCACAGGAATAACATCTGTGAGGCCACTTTGTCATGTCTTAGTTTCAAGATGGGCATCGAATGAGTTCTTAAAAGCATTTTATTAAAATACTGTTAAAAAATATGTACGTGCAGGAGGGCCCCCAATCCAAATAACGGTAATGTGCAGCAAATTCATTTGGTGATTTTAATTCCCCAGTAAGGATCTTCATTATATTTTAACTTTTATTGGATCTTAAATCAACAGCCTTACATCATACTACAACAGGAAGCTGTGGGTCTGTTTCATGAAGCAGGATTAGTGGAAACCCTGGGTATGCTAACCCTCAAATGAGGGAAGCCCAGGGTTTCCAGTTTCGCAAAATGAGGTAACTTAACCCAGAGTCAGAGGAGTAAACCTAACCTGTGTCAGGAAGCAAGGTAACTGAAGCTCTGGGTTTGTTACCATGGTAACAGACTCTCTGGAGCTAACCTGATCAGAGCAGGTTTTACTCCAGCAACCCAGGGTTTCCTCTGACTCCGCCCTCTTTCAAAGCTGCTCGTAACGTTTAATTTCTTCATTGATGGAGTTTCAGCATTAATTCACAGAAAATTAAATATAGTATCGCTTTCAGATGTCCTGTCATATCCAGACAGTTATCTTTATGATCGGTACCTGTTCACGTCACAATCCATCAAAACATCCACGACCTAATTTATCCACACATCTGCAGTATAACAAATCAGTCATGCTCTCACATCCCAGCAGGTATTGTGTATAGTGCTGCATTTATTCTGTTTTTTCAAAAAGTAGTTTTCTATACAATGTGGAAGATGCTCAGTACGCCTTGCCTTGAAACAACTTTTACCCCAGTTTGTCAAATTCCCTGGAAATAAACCCATCAGAATCAAGGTAGAGTTTCACAGGATTGCAGGTGAATGATGTAGAAATCTGATAAATTAATTTTAAAATAAATTATCTTAATGGCATTGTGCTGCAACCTCAGACTTGGATTAGAAACTTTAATTTCTTTTAAGTTTCTTAATTTCAGTGCCTGCATAGATGGCACCCATATTCCCATCAAGGCACCCTCACATAATGAGCCTGATGATGTCAAGAGTAAGACCATTCACAGCATAAATGTGCAGGTACAGGAAGATTGACTACTGTTTCAACATGTTAGAGACTAACGTCTGTCCAGATCAAATATGATGCAGCAGACTGCATTTATGATATGGAGGTAAAGTGTTTTGGGTTGGTTCATGACTCACAGATGTTTGGTCTTACCTGAGCACCAGACTGCAGCATGGTAGGTAGTGCAGAAGTTTGCACTGACTCACTTGTCTCCAGGCCTTAATCTATTCTAATATATACATCACAGGAGACTTTGATGTCTTTGTGACTTTGATGGCTTTTTGCTAGAGTACAAAGGTTAGCCATGGCAACCTAGGCCGCTGACCCCTGACACTGAACCAGGCCTCCAGAACTTCAACTGGGTTCACCGCAGGACAAGAGGCCAGGTGGAGATGACCATAGGCCTGCTGAAAGCCTGTTTCCAGTGCTTACGTCACCTCAAGATGACCCCTGAGAGAGTCTGTGATATAATTGTTTTTTTTCTTCATACTTTCTCTATTAGAGGAGCACAACATGTGTGTCATGTGACTAAAACAGACAGAAAATAAAACTTGGAATGCCTAAAAGCTGTTCCAAGTTACAATGCTACGGCTATTTATGTAAGAGCTAAAGCAGTTTTGGCTACTATCAAACCATGCAAAATGGTTAGACAACAGGTCCGGGATTAATAAAGTATGTATGTATGTATGTGTGTGTGTGAGTGTGTGTGTGTGTGTGTGTGTGTGTGTGTGTTGTATCTATCTATCTATCTATCTATCTATCTATCTATCTATCTATCTATCTATCTATCTATCTATCTATCTATATATCTATCTATCTATCTATCTATCTATCTATCTATCTATCTATCTATCTATCTATCTATCTATCTATCTATCTATCTATCTATCTATCTATCTATCTACCTATCTATCTATCTATCTATCTATGTTGATTTCAGTTCTGATAATATACGTATATGTATGAATTTGAATATTCTTCTTGTGAACGGTGAAATATTCATTCACCAAATTAAATCATACATTGGTTGACTGGTAGTCCACAGAATCATAGATGACACAAAATGGCAAAATTTGTAGATACTCAGCAAATACAAAGAGACCTTAGGAACTAGTTAAAGTCAATAAGACTTCCCCAAATATTTATACTACATAAACCAAATATCTTGTTGCTTTGTTAAATCCAGCTTCAAAGTGGTGATATATTATAATTGTCAGTATTCGTTCGTTCGTTCGTTTGTATGTTCACCAAATATCTTCACAACTGTTACAGATAGAAAGATGAAACCAAAAGCACATTAGTCAAGCGGCAAAGGGGATGAAAATGAGATGATGATGTTGAGAAAACTAGGTCAAGGTCAAATTTCAACTTCTGTACACTCGGGAACTTGATAACATAGAAAGGTGAGGGAGAAGGCCAGTGTGAGTTAGACCATAGATCAGAGCTAGTGCTGAGATCAATGACAGTAGGTCAGAGCACTAGCTTTGATCTTTGACCTATGCAAGTAGGTCAGGGTAAAATTTTGAATTCAGCGGTGTTGCGGGATGTTGTAGTCTGTGACAGCATTAGTTCTAGTTTGTGTTTAAAAGTCTTGAGCCAGAGGATTTTTAACTAGGTGCTTGACTGGAAACTAGGAACACAGACTCAGAGGCAAAGTGGGGTGAACAATTCCATATAAGGTCATCTTGCACACAACAAGTTACATGAAAATTAAATAAAAATTACTAAATGACTTAAATAATCACTTACTATATATTTCCATTAACATTTATACGGCGGCATTTTCCCACAAGTTGTAAGGCACTGTTTCAAATATAAGTGTTTTATAAATAATCTGCTTGTTGTAAATTAAGATGTTTAGTCTAAATAAATGCTTAATATAAATTAGTGACTACTCTGAATTGTGATATAGCCTTTTAATGAAGTCTCATGTGGCTGACAGGTGACTCAACAAACCTCATATTGGAAGGGTGTCTAACAAATGTGGTCTAGAAACACATCCAGAGTCTTACAGCTGCTTTTATGACACAAAACACCTCACAAACAATGCCTCATTCAGTGATAGAATTATTGAGTGAGTGATTGAAATGTTTCCCATCACATTTATGGCAAATAAATCCCCTACATGTTCCGTAAAAGTCATTGTCATTCATCATCTAGTAACCTGTTCCACAATTTCCGTAAAATACAATCTACAGTATAGGAAGAGACGAGGATCTGCCTTCTTAAAAGAACTCTGTCGCCATCCAGTGGCTTTGAAAAGATCCTACCCAAAACTCTGTCAGGTGGTTTCAGAAAGAACAACAATGGAACAAAAAAACATTTTTTAAAATAGTCCTTTGCATAAACCCCCCCCCAAAAAACTTAAAGTGGAACTGAGTTAATGCTGCTAATACTGGCTCAATTTCTAGAATTCCAGTAATCCTGGACGTTGACTGATCACTGCATGCAGCTATTATTTACTGACTACTTTATTACCATTTACTGATTGGAGCTGTTTACTTACCTTTTGTTAAATTATTATGTATTGGCATTTGTTTCTTAAATTTCTTTAGCATGAAAATACGGAAAATTATCATCAATGTGTTTGAGAAAAAATAATTGAAACAGCTTTGGGGAAGTGTTAGTCCTGCAGAGATGTTTGACAGCTCTTAGGAAATAACCCAGTGATTGCTTATCCATTAACAGGAGAGTTAGAGCACCCAAGGAGGAAGGTTTGTATGAGGTCGTTTCAGTGACTACTGGCTGTAAAATGCTGCCAGCTTCTGGTGTGAAGGGTACACAGCAGTAGGTCAGTGAGAAAGTTGCCCAGCTCTCTTTCTCTAAAAATTGAAATTTTTAATTTTATTTTACGTGTATGGAAGAAGGAAAAATACATAGTATAAAAGTGATCTATAGCATAAATGTTTAGTCAACTGTTTTTTCTGAGCGTACTGTATTTTTGTGGTTTCAACGGTACTTGTGTCACTCTAGTGATGGTATCTGCCAGTCTTAGACATAGTTATTGAGCATATAGCCACTGTTGGAATGGGAACAAAAGGAAGAAGCATGATTGTCCTTCAGGGCCTCAGGGGGCTTGTAGAGCGGAGCAGGAGGGTAAAGCTGGTTGAATGCAGGGGGATGTGACAATGGTTGATTCCTCTGCATGTGGAGGGGGGTACGTGACCTTTCACTACAGCTGCTCCAGCACAGCACCAATCCTCCAGTCAGGCTTAGGCAGGCTGAGGCGTAACCAAGATACACAGCAAGACCAATTTCATACTTCATCCCGCTGGGGAGGAAGAGGTCGTAAAAATCCATGATGACATCATTGGTGGTCCAGGACACAGTGACCAGGCAGAGAAGGCCAGCACAGACAAAACAAATTGCCCCGCTTAAAACCAGTGGAAACTTGATCAATGAATCTCGGGCAAAGCGAGTACATTTCATCCCCATGACAGACACCAGAGATGCCAGGATTGACGTGATGCAGGAGAGCACCATGAGAGCCCGGGCAGCCTTAAGTAGAGGAGAACAATTAGGCACTTAACCTTGGGATTCTAGTTAGTATTTTTAGAAATTTGTATTCTATACTGTAATCAAGATTATACAACACAGCTACTGGTTAAATAGACATGCTGATATAATGGGTATAAAGTGTAAGCCATTCTTTATTATGAGTTAATTATCTACCCTGAACTCATTTACAGTTAACAGTTTTCACTTCAAGGGGAAGGTTATTTAACTGCGTATGAACTGTCTTTAAAATGTGATAAAATAGTTACAGAACATCAAATAAAAAAACAAACAAACCTAAAAACACTTCAACATAAAAACCAGTGACTCTCAGATGCCAAAATAAAAGTAAGAGCAAGTTTGAAAACTTTGGCTGGAATACTAAGAGAGGATGAAAATATGTGCAATTGGTAATTATATGATGGCATGTCAGCTCTTCTTGTTAAAATATTGTGGATATTTTTTTAAAAATTCAGTCTGAGGTACCTGCAAATCTTGCGGCAGTGAAAGCAGTGATCTGTAAAGCTCACACTGGTAAATCCCAGTGCTGTGCCACACACACTCCATCCACAAGCCTTTCATGTAACCGGTGGCTGTGATGATGTTGGAGCCTATATAGGCTGTGGTGCGCCAGTGGGGGAGCAGAGTTGCAACTAGAGTTCCAACAAACCCTAGCAGCCCCAAGAAGAAGCCGAGGAGTTGAACCGCCATGCTGGCCATGATTTAGTCGCTCAGATAGATGCTCAACCTACAAAGCACAAAGTTTACAGTCTTAAAACATCGCTGGTGAACATGCACATATCACAGCAATTTATGGCATTTATGTGTCATATTTCACTTAAGAAACCAAATATATTTTAGATCCATAGATAAGACAATAAAATAAATATCATCACCTTCAAAAGAACCCTTCAAGAGCAAAACTACAGTTGCTCTATGACTGAAGATAACTCAGGATTCCACCTGTTTTCTACATGGTCCCTGGAGTATAGTAAATTCCTCTGAGTTTACATCCAGTCACAGAGTCCAAGTCTTTCCTCAAGAGTCTAAATGCAGAAATTGCTGTGGAATTTTCCTGGCATCAGTCTGGTGAATGGCAGATGACTGCATCTGTAACTAATGAGAGCAATGTTCGGCTTCACCTGCTAAATGCTCTCTACAGCAGTCTATTTGTTAAGCTCCCCACCCTTCAGGAAAGGAGAAAGCAAGTGTGAGGGGGATTAAACATTTACAAAAACCACCCATGCTGACAGCTCTGCTATAAACCACCAACTTTGAACATTCGTCACAACTCTACAGAGAGAGGGGCTGAATGACTTGATGACAGAGCACTTCTATTCAATTAGCCCCCTTGCTACCATTCCCACGTGGTATACTGGTGATTTATGTTTTAATAAAGTCATTGTACTGTATTATGTATAATTTAATCTTTAACCCGCGGTCACCTGGACACTTCTCAACAGTCCAGGGAGCTGTAGTCCATAACTAAAAGCTGCCCACTCCAACAAAATGTGAGAATTGTGGGTAGTTAACCATTTACTTTTTTCTAACACTGTTATGAACAAAATGTTCTCAGTTGTAAAAAAAATCCAGAACAATGAGCAGCCATTAAATTTGAAAGAAAATAAACCAAACTGTGCCCATGGTGTTGGCTTTCTCAGAGAATGAGATTGATCAAAAGACCTGATTTATTATTCAAGTTTTAATTTGTAGCTCATTTCACAATAATTGGCCTTCAAAGCAGCAAACAGCTAATTCATTTTAATATTTATAACTTCTTGTCACTTGCCAGTAATGTCTGCACACACCAATCAGACCACACAAGGGCCACAGCCATGTAAGAAGTGTCCAGACATACACCTCTAGATAAAGAAACCTGCTGTCATTGTCTCTCCAAACAGCTCCTTCTGGCTCTGCTACTGCAGCTAAAAAATCTGCAAGATTGCTGAATGTCAACGTGGGCAGCGGGCTATAAGTATTATCACCCTCAGCTGCAGCATTGTCCTGACAATCAGGACAAGAGGTAGAATGGCGGGCAGCTCCTTCTTGGTGCGCCCCAATGACGAGAAGGACTAAACAAGACTAGAAGGCAAGAGCAATGCTGCCAGATAGACGCGATATCTCCCTCACTGAATGTGCTGTCTTTGATTAAACATTCCTGATCTCTGCATCTTCATGAATTTGTAAATGAATAAAGGGCATTTCAATGACCAGACTGAAGGAAAACGCTCAATAAATTTGTGAAGAGATCAGCTTAAAAAATGAGAAACATTCTTATCCATGCACTTCAAGTAGTTTCAGTCAGTGGGAATTTAATCCTACTCAAGCAATACTTCAAAGCTGGCAGCCAGAGTGTGTGTCATAACACAATAATGTGTGCATTTATGATTGTTGGTGTAGTACATACGGTTCTGCAATCAGAAGAGTTTTATCTCGGAGTTCTTCTGAGGTCCATCAACTTTCCCAGTAGTTGTTTGCTCTATCCATCTGTGCCTGCAGTGTAACCTGCTTTGACATCCTGTCGGCCCTTCCCCTGGGTCCCCTGTGTGGTATTCATCGGAGCTCTTTAGTGAAGGGATGATCTTCTCCAACGTCTGCCTTTGGGAGACGCCATTTGAATGCAGAAGGGTAATAGCTTTAGTTAAGCAGAGTAATCCTGTGATAAGCAGCTGAGCGCTGCTGGTTTGTTGTGCAGAGTAATGGCGGGTAATATTCACAGGAAGTCTGCCGGAATCTGAGAAGCTGTTCTCTTCTATGAACTACACATTCCTTATCAACAATATATGTAATATCAAACATACACAACATTCTCAAGGTATTGCACCAGGTACAAGCCATGCACCGACATAAAATGTGTGTTCCCTTCATTCTGTCTGATCAAACCAAAAGTGTGGGTCATGTCAGGTGAAGCAATGATGGGAACTGTGAGGAAAACAACTACAGCATGCTGCAGTCAAATAAATAAATTAAAACCTGTAAGGTGTTAGTGGAACCATGTTTGATCTGCTCTAAAGTCATCAGACTTTTTTGAGATTTTTGTTTGGACTTAATATAAACTTAGATTACTAATAATGAATTAAATTACCAAACTGTTAATTTAAGTTGACCTCCACTGTGCAGGTGTACTACACCATGCTTCAACAAACGGATAATTAAAAAAAAAAAAAGTCTGATCAAACATCTGAACTTCGTCTATGGTGAAATCTACTGAATTGGAATATATCCTGCTTTTTTTTGCTGTGTAATAATTATACTGTATTTATCACCATAAAATGAAGCTTCAATACTGATGCTTCTAATTAGCTTAATTTTTTATCTAATGTTATTATTTTAGAGATTTTTGGACCACTAAACGTATACATCTACGGGCAGTGATTAATAATAAAAGTAACAATAAATGTAAAAATATAGAACAAATATATTTATGGATATTTGATGGAATACTTTCTGTTTTGTGCAAAGAATCGAGGTTAAATAAAGTGCTCTTGTTCATTTGAAACCTTTCTTTTATTTGACTTATTTCGCGCCGTTGTCGCGTGAGACCTCAGACAAGCAGACAGCAGCAGACTGGACTTTTAAAACTTAAAGAGAACCGCAATTGGGACTTTCTATCGAAATTATTAGCATTAAGTAAAATATATAGTGTCGGTAAGATAATGTATTGCTTTAACTGTATGTTTTGGTATGTGACTGGGCAAGTAAATCATAAAAATGAGCCATAACTGAACTGGCTGCATTTTCTGGAGTCCACTTTTTAGTTAGATTACTGCTAGCTAGTTTGGCTATAATTTAGCTTCTATAATGTAATTTCCATGCGACTGGTAGCTAACCCGAAATGGCATAATTTAAAGCTAACAATGCTGTATTTTCTGAAAACAGAGGTATTCTAAATGGCAAGCAAAACGTCCAGGAGAAGGAAGAGGACATTCAAATGCAAGTCCAAGCCATGCAAGAAGACTCTCAGTCGGTCGCATCCAGCTCGGTCCCCCCGCAGCCAGTGCACCGTCACCGGTAACCTGTTGGAGCGGCTCCCGCTGGAGGTGCTGGAGATGGTCCTGGATAAACTCTCTGGTAAAGGCGTAAAATATCATTCACTACAATAACGTAACGACTACACGTACCCCGGTTTAAATAAAACCTAATTCAGCATATTAAACTGTATTTAAATGAAATATCTATAAATAGGACATTTTATTTCTAACTTATTATATTCTAAGTTTTTATTGTCAGTTGATCTGAAAATAGACCATATTAGAAAATTGTGATTTGCTTATCATGTATACTTTGTTATCTACACTGCACTGAAAGAAACTGTGGAGACAAGTTTCTCTTTCATAACTTTGAGATACCAGTTTTTGTATTTTTTGACCCAAAAACTGAATTCTTCTTTTCCTTTCGGCTTTTCCCTTCAGGGGTCGCCACAGCGAATCAGTTGCCTCCATCTAACCCTGTCTTCTGCATCCTCTTCACTCACACCAACTACCTTCATGTCCTCTTTCACTACATCCATAAACCTCCTCTTTGGTATTCCTCTAGGCCTCCTGCCTGGCAGTTGAAAATTCAGCGTCCTTCTACCAATATATTCACTATCTCTTTTCTGGACATGTCCAAAAACTGAATTAATCTTTTCAAAATATTGACTACTTTTGGGAGACTTTTAGAAAATTTAATAAAGATAACTATGATTCTACAGCACAAATGTTAAATTAGTTATATTTGTAAACCAGCCAGAATTTGCAGAACACATGTCAATTTTGATACATAGAGTATTTCATGATAGAAAATGTGTGTTTGTCAGTGGTGGAAATCAGTGTCTTTAGCATGGTGTCCAAGGAAACCACCAGATACATCATGGACTACATCTCCACCATCGCCTGGAAGAAAAAAGTCCTTGAAAGCTTTCACCCGCCCTCCTGCCTTGGAGAGGAATCCACTATTGAACACTACAGAGACTTGGGTAATTACTTCTCTGCCTAAACAACTGCAGGTGAAATATAGTTTGTGACTGAGTGAAGGTGACAATTTAAGTTAAGGAATATTTAATTTTGTGCAGGTCTTCTCTTGACTACATCCAGCGAAATTATAACCCACTAACTATTGGTCTGTGGTTTTAATGATAGTCTTCCCACCATTTAACACTGTGGTGTTTACAGAATAATCAGGAGAAGATGGCCTGTTAAGGGAGGGGAAACAAAAGAGCAGAATTTGTCACATATAATTTGACAATATACACTTTTGTTCATGCATTAGGTTTGTTGTTCAAGAGATGTACCTTGTTACTACCAACAAAGCAAAGGCTAAACTTTGTCTTCAGCAAGTTTTCAAAGGTAAGAAAATGAGAAGAGCAAAACATATCTACACCTTTATATTAAACATACAGTGCATCCAGTTAGTGGACATTTTACATTACAAGTTCTTCACAGAAGATGTATGATATGATGGTAAATAAATCAGTCACACAACAAAAAACGTAATAAAATTGTACAAAAAGCATCTTTCTGACGTTAACAGATTGTTTTTGAGACTAATAATGATAAAATAATCAGAACTTTACTGTGTAATTGCCTTAAAATTGTCTTTGGTCCTTTGCAGTGTTGCACATGCCATAATAACCTATATTAATAATATGTGAATAAAGTTGTTTCACTGATATTTTTCAGATCCCCTGCTTCATGATAAACCAGTGTCTGGCAGAAGGTTGTTGTGGCTTTGCCACCTTTGGAGTCTTCCTCCAGGTCAGGGCATTTTAATCATGAAAAGAGGAAATTGAAACTGTAAACTCCAAATAACCTACTGTGCCGATTGCTAAACTGAAGTGAAATGTAAAATCCTGTCATGACAGCCTGACAGTAAAATGACAATTTTGTGGTTCTCTCAAGTCTCCCTACATCTTCTAGTGCAGTGGTTCTTAACCTGGGTTCGATCGAACCCTAGGGGCTCGGTGAGTCGGTCTCAGGGGTTCGGCGGAGATGGGGATCAAGACAAAACACCCCACACAATGTGTGTGGGGTGTGGGGTGATCACGCTACATCGATTAGCCTACCTGTGCTACAGGGGAGTTTGCACACTCAAGTAGTCGATTTATGCCTGTCATGATGGTACGTCATCTGATTGCTTTCTTAATATTTTAATTCATAGTAAATATGTTGAGCAAAAAAAGAAAGTGGTCGGACGAATATGTGCGACGTGAATTTACATGTACTGTAATAACGTGATGGGAGTCAGCGTTCTGCATGATTTACAAGTTGAGCAACTCTAGTCTGGCACTGGCAAAAATAAAGGAACACTTCCTTAAGCTGCATGGAAAACAAAAGAAACAGACTTTGCTGTGAAAATGACATCAGAGTAGTACTTGCCAAGGTGAAGCCACGCATATCTGAACTGGTCTCTCAATAACAACAGCAGAAGTCACACTGATTTGCAGATAGGTCATTTCATGTGAGTTCATGCACTGTGTTGGTTTTGTTCTTTGAAAAAGGTGACATTAATGCACAATTCATTAAATACACCAGTAAAGCATATACTTATGTCTTAAATTTGAAAAAAACAACAACAAACATTTTTTTTTACTAAAGAAGGGTTCGGTGAGTGAGCACATGAAACCGGCAGGATTCGGTACCTCCAACAAGGTTAAGAACCACTGATCTAGTGTTTCCTATCCCGCAACAAGAAATTAATGAGGATTTAAAATTGGGTTGAGGTACAGTGGGGGTTTTGATTCTCTGGCACTGTTATTGTGGGAATCAAGGGGAGGCACGTTTTATGAATCCCTGCGCTTGAACACACCTACATAGAGACACCTCTGCAACCTTGTGTTGCTGTTTAGAAATTGTAGAATTTATGTCTCAGCTCCCTATTTTGTCCTTTTTCCTCAACATATTTTAGCAAAGAAATGTTGTGAAGTCTTTTGCTATCCAGTGCTTAGGTCTGTTCTTTTGAAACCTTTACAGACACTGATTGCAGGTTGGGATGAGATGGAATGCCACAGAGTGTTCAGCTTCCTGTGTGACCACATAAACCTGCCACAAAGAGTTGAGGCAGTTATTACTGGAAAGCCAGGTGAGTGTCTAAAAGTCAAATATCGCTGAATACAGAACAGAAACAAGTAGAAGTGTAGTATGGAGGACAGTCTATCAGATGGGATGTTGTTTTTACAGGTTTGTCAGTCTTTTTGTAATTTTTTATTTTTTATTCAAAAAATGGTTATCAAGAGATAAAAGCCTCCCTCACTTTCACCCTCGATTTCCTTCTCTTGTCGGTTCTGGCTTTTGTAGCCACTCAGATTAGAAACTCATCCATGCACACTGCTAAAGCCATTTCCATGTCTCACCCAGTAATGCTGACATTAATAGCTTGGACAAAATACACACTTACTAATTTTTACTTTCTTCCATTTTTATGCATTTTAATTACAATTGCAGAATGAATTTGAGTAAGTACTGGACAAAAATTCTCCATTAGTGTAATAGAAATAAAAGTTTTGGTAATATGATTTCTGAAATTAAATGAGTGAAATAACAAGTGAGTGTTACATACTCACTTAACATAAACAAAACAAATTGAAATATAAAGGGTTTTCCTTTATGTGGCCACCCTTGTAAAAGTATAGATAAGCATGATGTGGACAGAATGTTTATTTCCTCATTTGTTTGTACTCAGGAATGAAGTGGTACCTGGAACTGCAGGTCCGTCTCTTCTGCCGTCAGGTTCTGTTGGACCCATGGCCAAACCAGCAGGAAAGGCAGTTTTGGCTAACACTACTCCTTAAGCCGTGGCCCATGGTCTACCAGGCACACTTACTGTTCATCCTCTACGGACCTTTACTTTCTGATGGTAAGATCACTTTTAGTAGTTTGTGCTCATTTAAGTTTGGGAAAACAGTGAATTTACTGTTTTATTTGACAATGACAGTTTCTTAGTTATTGGTTTATTTCTTGAAATAAGGTTAATTCACTTTTGCCACAGTGTTCGAGGTTAACAAATACAATGTGGATTAAGTTTATGATGTGTCTTGTCATGAGTCTAACATATTCTTCTGAAATCAAGTAATACCTCTTGCCTGTGGCTGAATGTTTTTCTTGAAGGATGTTGAATTTTGATGGCCTTGACCATGAAAATCTTTGGTTTTCAACAACAAATGCTCACATGAGACCCAATCGAACCACTCATAGTATCATATTACTTCTGAGAACGACACGGGTAGCTAAAGATTAATGTTGAAAAACTTGCTTTGCCTTCTGTTCAGTGAGTGGTCTGTATTTTTCTTTATTGCAATGTGCTGCAGTAAGACACATTTAGTGAAGTGCTGTCCATATGCAGGCACCCTCGGTTGGCTGGATGTGGTGGAAAGGGGGGTGCGTTGCAATGCTCTGTGGGACCTGTCCAGGGCCATCCTTCTGCTTGTTGGTAAAATTGATGTTGATGACCAGGCCAACCATTCGATCCTGACAATCGTGGAGGAACTAATTGGTATCATACTTTAGTGATTTTGAAATATTTTTAAGAAGCAATGAAGAGAGTGAATTCAGTCAGATGACTGCACATTTGATCATCATTCCTCTGCATCCTCTGCAGTCATTCCTCATCCATGGCATTTGGAGAATGTGGCTCGTCTCATGGTGTTGTGTGGCAGTAATTTCTGCTGTAACGTTATACGCAGCAGAGCCATCAGTGGCCGACTCCTGGAGATCCCCAGACTCATCATGTACATCATACTGGTGAGAATACTAGCTGGTTTTAAGGATCTCCTCATCTGGCTCTATACTGACATCTTGGCCAGGATAGGTTTTAAATTAGGAATAAGATTTTTTTCCATCTCTGGTATGCTGTGACTTGATGTGGTTTAATTATATTCATGTAAAGTTTATATACAGTACGTTTGAACAACGGTTTGCTCTCACTTCTGCTTTCCGTCATTCTGATTGTGTAAACACCAATTCTGAATGTCACCCTCAGATTTTTTAGCAATGAAGACATTTTGGGTACTAAAAGGTACATTTGTTTAGGTTTCTCTTTCATATGTCTTTATTGTTAGGTATGTGAGAAGGATGGGTTCCACATGTCCTGGGCGGTGAAGTTGGTGGAACAAGCCTGCACACTGTTCAACACAGGTCCTGAAAAGTATCACTTCATCCAGGAGCTGGAGAACATGTTTTCAGAGGTCGTCAGGGAGATTTTTGAGTTGTCTGTAGCAGGTAGGGCAGCTTTTCCTAGTGTGAATTTAATTTTAAGTTCTTTACTCTCAATACAAAAAAAAAGTTATGTAAATGTTTGGATGGATGTAATGAAGCTGTAAGGCAATTAATTTCTTCTCACCCAAAGTGGGGAATAATTATTTTTACTGTAATTCCTTCCTGAGTGACAGAGACTGTGTTGCTGGTTTGGTCATGGGTTTCAATTACTTTGTGTAATAAAACAGCTAACTGGTATCCAGGGATAAAATCTTATCTAATGAGGTCTGTGGTCTAATTTGTGTCAGTAAAAGGGTCCTTGGTCTGAAAGGTTTGACAACCGCTTTTGCAGAAATTTTACACTGCAGTTTAAAGAAGACAGGTTCAGATTGTTACTGAAGAAAGTATGCCTAATTTACATATGTTGACATTTACAATGAATGATGAAATATATGGAATGAAATACAAAAAAAAATTAAATTCAGTACCTGCTGGTCAGTCCTCGGCATTGCTGTTTAGATGCTGGACATGTGTGACAGCTTGGTCAGAGTGAGTCTATAGTTATTCTTTTTGTTACATTATTTTATTTAATATATTTTTAGCCCGGGCGGCACGGTGGCGCAGTGGTTAGCACTGTCGCCTCACAACACGGCAGGTCCGAGTTCGAGTCCCGCTCTGTGCGGAGTTCGCATGCTCTCTCTGTGTCTGCGTGGGTTCTCTCCGGGTTCTCCGGCTTCCTCCCACCTCCAAAAGCATGCGCTGCAGGTTGATTGGCCGGTCCCAAATTGCCCGTAGGAGTGAGTGAGTGTGCGTGTTTGTATGTCTTTGTATGTGGCTCCGCGGTGCACTGGTGTCATGCCCGGAGTGTCCCCCGCCTCATGCCTGTGCCAGCTGGGATAGGCTCCAGCTCCCCGTGACCCACTACAGTGGATACAGCGGTGGTACATGAAAATGAATGAATATTTTTAGCCCATGTTGAAGTGCTTCTTTACACAGAGCAAACACTCGTTTATTTGACTGTATCCCTCTTTTCATTTCTAAACCTGTTTTATCTGTGTTGACGGTTACACATCTGGAGTGCTGTATTTATTATTATGTGAGTTTTGTGAATATATTAAAAAAGTGTGGTTTTAGGCCATCAGACTGTGGAATGAAATTCTTGACTCAATAGTTGTATACTGTATATTTAAATTCCTTAGATTGTTTCAGTGTATGTGTGATATTTTCTTCTGAAATTATTCAGAAGTAACTTCTGAAAGCCTAAAAAAAACAGATGGCTTTGTTTTCTCCATGTTTTCTTTTCTATCTTGTTTGTCATATTGCTAACTGGATTTTGTTACTCCAGGTTGGCAATGACTGCCTTGTGGGATCCCTCAAATTCCAGATAACAGTAATATAAAGTCACTGAATTGTCATCTCTTTCCAGGAGACCAGTTTGAAGACAGGGAGACGTTCCAGAACTTATGTGTCCTCCTGAGCTCCATTGCTAACTTCCATACTAGATTCCTCTACATGCACCTTCAACAGGAATAATGCTGATGAAACTTAAAAGAGGAGCATCAGATGGTGACTTGGACAGAAATCCATGCCAATTCTGAAGATGACTAAAGAGAACTGAACTAGATTGACAGACCAACTCAACAATCGTAGACTTGACAGGAGAATATGAAGACTGGGGAATAATTGTCTTTACAGTTCACTGTAGCTTATAAACAACAATGCATCTGTTGGCTGTTTTTGCCATATAGAGGGGTTATTAATATTTTTTGAATATTTCCTCAAATGTTTTAAAATCTTGCTCTTATACTTGTTATTTGTGAAATTATATTTAATATTTATTCATTAGCATAATAACAGCATACTGTTATTGATATTGTTATTGACGTTTAACTTCTTTGTAAAGTAAGTTCATGATATTACATCGCTTTTGTATTCATTATTAAAATTATATTTTACATGTATTTTGTCTCCTGCGCATTATGGTGGCTCATTGGGGTTGAGTTTTGTCTCCTATTCAATATATATTTTAATAAGAGATATACCTTTTTTTCCTGTGGCTGCCTTCTTACAAAAACTCACAGCAGGTATTCAGCAAGTAAGCTTTTATTTTCCTTTTGAGTTATCAGCATTGATGTCTTCAAAAAATAGAACAGTTGATAAAATATTTAAAACATATATCATGGGATAAAAAAACAGTTTAAATTGAAAATGTCAAATATTAAATAGACGATATTTTAGTTTTTTGGGGGTTTCAGTCTGTATTCACATTTATATCAGTCATTAGCTAGAAATAACTAGATATTGGTGGCTGCTTTAAAAATTCACATTACAGTAGTGATATTACAAGCAGGGTATTTTGTTGACATGTGAAGAAGCTGCTTTGGTACTAGTAGATACTTTTAACATGATATTGGACCATTAGGTTTGAGGCCTACATTAGGAGGTGTGATGAATACTTCAGTGGTGCATGAGATCCAGTTACCACATCCACACGACATCGGTGGTCACAGGCATTTCAGTCATTTACATGTTCATTATTTTGATACGATCTGGTAGGAAAGAAAATAAATCAGTCACAGTGAATACTATAGTAACATCTACAAATGTACACAGCATGCAAGTCTTACATTCAAAGTGGACACAAAGAGCACAGAAAAAAATCACACTACTGAATACACCACATAAGATTATTGTTTAAGTGGGATCGATTACAGTAAGGGCTGCTGAATGTGTTTTTTCTCCAGTGTCATTTATAATCATTGTTTTAATGCTTCCTGTGAGTTAAATCCCACCCAAAGATATGAAGATCAAACCTACAATAACAGTCACTTTACAATTACACATACAGATACTTACTGTTGAAATTGTTCTGTGGGTATAAGAAAGGCATTGCTTCGTCAAAGACATTATAATTTTGCAGTTTATTAGTTCTATATTAAAAGTGTGTGCACGTGTGTGTGTGTGTGTGTTTGCTTGTGTTTTAAATTAAAAAAGAATATCTTCAAAATAGGTAATCTGAAACATAATCTGTGAAGGGAATTGACGTAGGCATGTCTGTGTCACTAAAGACATGCACTATTGTCTCCTTAACACATTAGGAATTTTGTACTAACATTGATGAAATCCTGAGCAAAACTAAACATGGTTTTCTCTTTCAGTGCAGGCCTATCTGCCAGTTTTATTACATTTACTGAACATGCAGCTCACCTTGTAGCCAGTCCAACCCCTCCTTTAGGCCCTCTCCTTTGATGGCATTGCTGGCGCTGAAAACAACAAGGGGTTATGGAAGAGTTAATCTCCTTGTGGCACACATTTACTTTCTCATGACTTTTCTTGGATCCTGGATGTTTAAAGCTGTCCAGCTCTTAATCCACCTTCCTTCCGTCTGTCTAATGATAAACAGGGTAGAAAACACGCCTGGAAAAAGGAGCCATGGCTTTTGAATAACTGCTTGTTGCTGTGCCTCCTAACAATGATTACACTGAGCTGTGGAAAATACCAAATGTCACTGGAAACAAACTCAGGAAGTCACCACAGAGTAAACAAGCCTGCTCAATTGCTGTTTTTTGTCTCTAAGCCTTTAAGCTGTAATAATTCTAGAGTTACAAAGTATAACAGATTGAAATGTTATGCAGTTTAACTCAGTACAGAGAATTTAATCTAAGTGCACTTCTTTGAAGACCATTTAAAATTAGTGAGTCATAAACTACTCCACATCATCTCTCTTTACTGAGACACGCTTCACCGGCGTGAAGTGAGGAGTCACAGACATGTAATACATACTGCAAATATTAGTTTGAACTGGTGTGTCAAATATTTTACCAGATGTGCCAGGGTTTGTCTGTGATGGTCTCCAAGCACAATATCTGAGATACTTCGGTCGAAGGCATGGCGTCCTGGAGATCCATCTTGTTAGCAAAGAATAGTATTGGTATCTTTCTGTTGTGTATATCTGGAAAAAAGAGTAACAGATATTCAGTGAGGTGTCAAATAGACATATATTTATAAGCAGTAACTTTATGTTAAAATTACACCCAGTACGGCAGCCAATAGTCCCTGGTGTGTCTTTGGATCTATTAGCAGCTGTGTAATGATAGTTGAATTTTCACATGACTACTGCATTAAAATGTCCTGTGGTCAGAACATTTATTTGATAGGTAAGACATTTTAGTAATTGTGTTTTTGTTCAGCATTAGTAACTTCTGTAACATGGAATTTGACTTTGAACTGAATCAGCACTGTTTTAGTTATAATGTCATCTTTGTCACAAGTACATTAACAGTATTATCACATTTGTGTGAAGTCTTATTGTTGAAAAACTCTGATTAGGTGATCAGAATGTTTTAGAAGACAAAAAATACAACCTCCATGGCAGAAGTAATAATACTTTAGACACTGAAAGTTGTACCGTAAGAGCCAAAATGCCATAATCATGGACAAAAGCAAGCAGGACATAGCTAATAGTTCAAATAACACCAATTAAATTCAAATGGTAATTAAAACAGCATAATTTCCATTATTACTTTCACAAAAAAGACAATGAACTATGTTCCTTTATTAATGCCACAGTGGGGAAATAGCCTTAAGTTGCATGTCTGTTCCACTTTTAACGGCACACATCCATAAGAGCAGAGCAGTACTGCAGATGTCCTGTACCTTTGTGATTGAGAAGAATGTCTAGTTCCTCTTTGACGACAATGGTCCTCAGTTTATCACTGCTGTCAATGACAAATATGATGGCATGGCTTTCTCTGGTGAGGACAACAGGAGTTATAGTTGACAGACTCATACTTCCGTACCATGTTTTAGCATTTTACTTTGATGAGTGATGTCTTGTTACTTGTAATAATGCTCCCATAGGTTTCTATATCTGCTCTGTCCAGACATATCAAAGACTGTGAAAGACAGGCTGCATGGAGAGAGAGATTAAAATGATTCTTAAAGAATAACTTTGAACTAGTCAAAAATGAATAAATGCTCAAAAATGTCCATTTTACCTTGAGCTCTTGAATTTTTCAATGTTGAAGCCAATTGTTGGGACTATTTCTTGTGTCTGCGTCTGCATGCACCCACGGACGAAAACAAACAAAACATAAACACACAAAAAAAGGACAAGTAATAGCAAAAGTATGTCATCAGGGAAATAGGAAAATAAGAGTATGAAATGGACTTTACCTGACTAACATGTTTCCAGTCTGCTGAAAATGGCCCTAAACGATTTGAATACTGAGAACAAGCAATCAATGAATGATTGCAGAGAAACAGGAGAGATTCTGACAGGCCTTCTTCAGTATTTGTTACAGACATAAAACCAGTTTTTGCACCTGTCTGCTAGGAATAAACAACTTCATGTACTTACATTAGAAGGTTTAAGTTGGTTGATGATGGTAGTTTTGCCACTGTTGTCCAGTCCCAAACACAAAACGTTGACCTCTTTCTTCCTCAGGCCGAGCCATCCAGACAGTTTATCTAACAGCCCCATTAGACTTAACTGATGCTACAGCATTACAACTCCATAAATTAGACAATTGAAATTAAATATAATCTTCTTCTTAATTATCATCAGAGCTAAGAATAATGGTAAACATAGTCGTAGATAGTGTGTTACCAGTCCTTGCTGTGGGCTGAGATGCCGGCTGGGTATCCCAGCTTGTGACAATCCTATTAGGGTGAATTAAGCCTTGTGAAACATGGTGACCTGATCTGAGTATGACGTCTTTCATAACTGTCCCTCACAATAATTCTATGTAACAATTATCTGTGTTGTTGTGTAGAATTTTTTGTTGAATAGGACAAGGAGGTTACTGACACCACAAAAGGTGATGATTATAAACTCATACATGTATACAAATCTTTTTTTTTGGAAATGGAAATGCTGGTATAAGATGTGCTTGAAAGAAGAAATGTGCAAACCCAGATGGGAAAAACATACTCACTTCAAAAGTTCTGTATCTGACATTTATTAATTTAATGTTCTTACCAATGGGTAGAGGAATTCACTTTGCAGGTCAGTTGTCCAACAGCTCCATCTTTTGGTCAACAGCAACGCGTACGACAGACTGTTAGTGTGGCTTCATGTTACCTGGTGGAGGTGTTGGATGAAGTCTTATGAATGGGATTACAAGGCTTCCTCAGCTGTTGCAGGATTTGTGACATTTCCACTAAAATTAAACATTAAATCATTTCACAAGCTCAAAGATATGAAATCGCATCACTTCTTTTTAATTCTGTTTGAATTTTCTTTGTTCAAAACAAATGATGTGAGCAGTAGACCACCAGAACTGTTCATCTTTATTTGCAAATAAATATTCGCTGAAACTGCCTCTTACAGTGTGCAAGATCTACAACATCTCTTTGTAAATTATAGAAAAATAAAATACAAGAATTATAAGTATACTTGTACTTTGTACAAAAGAACGTCCTAACATTGCTCAGCAGTAGAACATGCTAAACAAACAGCATCTGATATTGTCCATATTCTGTAGAAGAGTGGTGACCATGAGCGTGTGTGCACAAACATGTATATAGTTGCGTCTGGACATGTGCGTGCTTCTTTCCCACTCATGAAACATGGAGTTTCCGCTCAGCATCGATCACTGTGCCCCAGTTTGCAACAAAACCACAGCTGCAGAGGGGCAGGTTGCACTCCTCAATATGGAATAAAACTCACACTAATGGATAGGTCCTGTAACTGCACTGAAACTTATGTATGAACTACTGTAACATGTTTTACCTTGCATTGTTCACAGACTGTAAGGCATTCTGTGCAGGTATGAAACCAAGTGTTTGAGTAACTGTTCATGCAAGAATGACAAATGATGAGTGTATGATGCTGCTGTTAACAAAACTGATCCTAAAAATATTTAGACACTCCGTTCAACAGAAATAACACAATACAACCCTATCCTTTTTAACATTCAATTCAATTGGAAACAGCACAAAGACAAGATTTTAAATAGATACCCGCATTAGTATCTAAAGATGATTCTTTCATATGTTTGAAAATTTGAAAGGATATTAAAGGCTAAAAAAAACCATGTGGTTGGACCATTCCACAAGTTAAAAGGTTCATTAAGAGATGATGGTATCATGACTGAGTAAGTAAGAGGCATCATCAAAAGACTTTGAAAGAAATTTGAGGATTTTATCACCTACTGTCCATAGAACATCATCCAAAGATTCACAGAATCTGGAGAAATTTCTACATACAGTATAAGCAGGAAGTAAAACAACAAACGTATTGCGTGCCTATGACATTTGACCCATAAGGTAGTACACTACAAAAAAAACAGACATGATTCTATGGAGCATATCACTGCATGGGCTCTGTCAGTGAATACAGTTCATTAATGCATCTATAAATATAGACTATCATACTAAACACACTAAACACCGGCTTTCTTCGACAGAAGCTCATCTGCAAGTGATGTAAAGTGGAAAAGTGTCCTTTGGTCTGATGAGAACACATTTCACATCATGATTTGAAATCATGGCTGTTGTTTCTCTGGGCTAAAGGAAAAGACTTATTGATAATGTGGGATTCACTGTAATAAGAATGCCTGTGTTTTAAAAGGTAAAGTAGTTGGTGCATAAATTTGTTAAAAAATAACAAACAAAAAAACACCAACTTCAGTGATTTGAGCACTAAATAGTTTATCTTCGTGCTGTATTCAGTTGGATTTAGGTTAAAAGGGATTTGCAAGTAATTTCATTTTGATGATTTTTTATGTCACATTTCATTTCTTGGAATAGGTGTTGTATGTTCCTTCACTTTGCCTTCTTGACAGTCATTTACTAATTGTCCTGGTCAGACAAAGAAGATGACCTTTGGTTGAAGGATACCATCCACCAGTTCACTGCTCCGACTTACCTAACTGGATATCATCTGCAGCACTGCTAATTTAAAACCGATTTAGAGAATGAGGACAAATGATTTGAATGGCAGACACCTGACAGCTCAACACCATCTACTGCAGGTCTATCAATATTTCAATTCAAACTACGTTTATGTACACTGTTTTCCATATTGCTACAACTTGAACACAAACACAAGGCACAAACTGACTGGAATTACTTGGTTCAGTCCAGTAGCGTTGCACCAATCCAACAGTTACGTTATTCTGCTCAGACATCTTGAATCAGGTTTTCCCAGAGGTTCAAACCATTGCCTGTATTAGTATGTATGCAGGCATGAAGAAACAATGAGTGTATATGAAAGCTTATTCTGAAGAACCATAGAAGTCAATGTTAACTTTCCAAACAATTTCAAACACCTATCTATATTTAACTTTTGTGAACATTCATATGATAAGACTGTGTAGATACTGTGTACTTTCAGGCAAAGTATAACATTCACAACCCCCCAACCCCCACCCCCAAATAAAAAATTACAGAATAGACTTGTATGGTTATTCAAATAAAGGCAACACATACTGCCCTGCAAGCTTAATGTGATATTAAAGGTGGGTGGTGTTGTGCGAGCCTCGCGTTTACCTGTCAACAACAGGTCTCTCATTGCACAATTCTTTATCTCTCTGTGAGATACTGAGGTGACTGCATAACATTGTATTGCTGACTTGGATAAAACTCTTAATAAATAAAATTTCTTAAATAAGATCCAGATTTACTAGGGCTTTCACATACAGGACTGCACATATATAGATATTGGGTTATGATAATAATTATCGATTATTTTTTTATACACTTTTAAACATTCAGCAAGTCTCCATCACTTGTTTCTCAAGCCTTTCTTCAAGTATCAGTGTACCAGATTTTCTGGAGAGTGTAAACAAAAGCAAAGCAAAATAAAATCCTCATGACAAATGACAAACTCCAAAAAAATGAAAAATGACGATACTTTTTTGAAAGTCAAAACTTTTCGATTGCACACCCGATAGCAGCTACATGAGCACATAACTCAAAGTGAGAAAAGAACAACTGAAAAAAAGTCAAGAATTTTGGTAGATTATGATTGCAAATCTACATGTCTAGTTATTGTTGCTCCACACACAAAGTACTGCTGCTGCAAAAAGGCATTACATTCCCCTAAGTACAGGCCTGAGTCAGTCTTTAAAGTCCATCAGGCTGTAATACAGTAGTCTGGTAGAGCCAGGTGTACTGGGTAAGTGGAGTATAGAAGGAAATAGTGTGTTACTACAGGATGTGAGGGAGACCAGGGGATAGTCTGCTGTGGTGGTCTGTCCAATGACCTCCTGCATGAGGGGTGAAGACTTAGGCACCGGCTGTAGACTCAGTCCAACGGTCTAGACTTCACTTCCCTCCAGTCCAGCTGTCTGTCCATCCCAGGGTGTGTTATAGAGTGTTCTCATACATGAAAACCTTTCTCCTGTTCGTGTAGTATCTGAATACGTAAGGTCTGAACGCTGCTGACAATTCGCCTCTGGTGGCCGATCAGCTCCACGCCAATACGCCTCACATCTCTAGGCCAAGAGCGAAAACAAGAAAAAAAGCACAAACCACGCACAAAATATTTTAACTTTGGATGACTTCATTGGTTCAATTCTTTCCATTTACATCCGTTATTAAATCTAAAAATGGTATTTCATTTATTTATTAAAAAAGATGGAGAACTTGTAAAAAAGTGGTCAAAAAGCAAATAATCAATTTATAATAAATAGATAAAAGTGATCATCAACTCATTACTATGACATTATCTGTGATTATATATATATCATGATTATGTCAAATATTTTTACAAAGTATTAATTTAATAATGGCTCATCTACTCACTCAATACTCATCCTTGCCACAGAATCCAATGTGTTGTAGCCTGATGCCATGAAATTGCTCTTGTACTGACTCATCTTAATGGAGTCCAGCCAGTCGCCGACAGAAATAAACATTGGGTAGTCCATTTCCTCTCCTGGTGACTCTGGTAGACTGATAAAAACACAAACAGATAATGATGTGAAGTTTTTGCTGGTATTTTTGGAGCATCTCACTGAGCTTACAGGCTCCATGAGTCACACTTGATCCTACATTTATGATCCCAGGTTACTTTTTCTCAAATGAACTCAGTGAATTTATACTTAATTTGATACATGAAGTTCTTCGATACTGTACCTCTGAATGTCCTCTACCAACGGCAGGAGGCTGCTGGGGTTACGTATCAGTTTATCCAAGAAAGAAACAACGTCGATGAATTTGGGTCGATGGCTTCTCTCTTTCTGCCAGCAGTGCAGCATCAGTTGATGCAGGGCCACGGGGCAACCCATTGGTGCAGGGAGCCGGTAGCCCTCCTCGATAGACAGAATCACCTGGAGACATTTGCGTATGATGATTGAGAAAGAATCGTTACGGAAGGTGGTGGCTCTATTAGAATTCAATTAGTTTGGAAATATATGTATTTGTTTACAATGTCAGAAACCTACAGCGTTTCCAAAATCCAAACTGCTGGTTCTCGGTGATAAAAGAGCATTTGGGAATGATCTGACTTTCTATCTGGAGTTGCTTTTTTTAAGCTTTTACAGTTACAGTATATAGGTTGGTTTTCCGTTTCAAACCATAGTTTATATAAAAGCTTCCAATGTGAAATATTATGTGCAAGTTATGACATTTTTGTGTGTGTGATCAAATTTTAACAAACGTTTTTTTTCCTCTTACACACATTCACAACACATTACTGTGCAGTGTAATCTAACAAGACAGTCTGCAGCCACACATTCAGCTCTGTGACGCTCTACATACACAGAGGCGCTTAGAACTAAATGTCAGCAAGCTAAGATTCACATGATTATAATTCCAATATTCTTGTGTACACAGTTATAGTTTGGCAATTGGCACATTACACACAGCACAGGGAATGTCATTATTTTCCTTAGTTTCACTATAAATCAAAGTATATGACAAATTAGATGTGGTGCCATATCATAAGTCAGAGGATCACCAGGTTATTATAATTTATCTTGCAGGGGGCATTACTGTGTGTTCCATATTTCATTCTGTGAAAAGACAATTCAAGGAATCGCCAAGGTATTATGATTCATCATCTGGGAGCCATGAATATCTGTACAAAATTGTCATCCAATGCATCTTGGAGACATTACACAGACAAAAGTAAAACCATTTATCTGCAGTGGCAATACAGGAAAGGCAATAAAATACCAAAGTCAGTAGAATTCACCCTCTGAGGCTCATGAACTACCGCCAGCCTGAGAGACACACCTCTAGTGTGGGAAGACACTTTAAAGTTGCAATAACTCTTTTATTAACTTTATAACAACTTCCCGGAAGCAGAAATAAGCTGTTAACACAGTGTTAACAATTTTCTTATTATACAGTATTTTGGAATAAACATTATCTGTCACAGGAAGCTGTGCTTCTCATCACCAAGTCAAGTTCGATATTAGCTTCCTTCAAATGTCACAGGACTCCGATGTGTTAAATGTCACATCTCCCTCTTGCTAATGACCTTAAACTCACAGTGAAAGGACTGCTAAAGAGAGGTAATAATTCCCATCATCAGTCTCCCACACTAAAATGTGACATATTTCAATTCTAAGAAAAATAAGTTATAGCTGCTTTAGGATACATTAATAATGACTGTTTGTCCACATTTAAGTCTGAGGCAAAGACACAGATTAATGACTTGATCCTTCACCATGAATCAAAGAAATAGTTAATGAGATGAACCCCAGTAATTAAGGTCAAAACAGAGACAGACATCATTATTTATTGCTCCTTGTAAGAATAAAATATATTATTTGCCATGACCCCCCTTTGAGTATCTCATAAGCTTGAATAAGTTTAAACTTTGGTTTTCTTTTAGTCATATATGTAATCTATATGATTAATTGAGTCCAAAGAAAGATTCCTTTTCCACCTGAGCTGTGTAGCCTCCATATAGGAGATTTTCCTATCTTATTCGTCACAAAGTAAAGGTCCAGGTGTACTTGTTGGGACCTGTGGTAAGGGGCTGAGATGGGGCTTGGCTGGTTGTGCAACATGGCTGGCCTTTTACCCTTGAAAGAATTTCGAAGCAATTCCCAAATGGTACAAATCCTGTATGGGGGGCGTTCCCCTGTGTGTTAAGGGTTGAGGGGATTATGGTGGAGCTTTCACACTCAGCAGACACAAGGATGGATCTATTTCCTCCTTGGCCTTGTCAATCCCTGAATACAGGCCAGGGATCAGTAGCTTTCTCAGCCACACTGAAACCACAGCTTTAAACTTCCCCCCAACTGGACTCCTCTGAAACCTCAGACTTTTTCCTTTTCATCCTTTTAGATCAGTTTTACCAGCATTTCCCTTCCTCCTCTGCTCTGGTGTGGTTTTTGTGTGCAAGCTGAAGGAAAACATATTGAAATATAGAATTGAAATTAAACTCAATAGTAGAGCATGACTGACAGAGCAATGTTAAAATGTGTTGAAGAGGAAAGAGAAGCTGGCATCTGAGGGGAAACAAAGAGAATTCTCCTCCATCCCCGAGGAAAGATTGCTGAAGCTGCACTTAAAGGGACAGTTTACGCAAAGGAGAAAACAGCTGCTTTTTAGTTCCACAAATAATTAATGTTTACATGACTATAATACTCACATCCTGATTGGACATTTCCCAATATGGTCGTTCCCCATATGACATCACTTCCCACATGACGATACCATAACTCCAAGCATCACTGGCAGAGGAGAACTTCCTGTATGAGATGGCCTCAGGAGCAGTCCATCGGATGGGGATCTTACCTCCCTGTTGTCAAATAAATAAATAGATATAACTCACGCTCATGAAGGCATTGTCAGAAAGAGTACGCATAGAGAACAAACAGGTAAAGCCTCTTGAGTAAAAAAATCGTTACTGTTTCATGATATATAAAGATTTCTCCTGATTCTCTGAATCAGGAGAAATCTTGTTATAGAATCTTTATGTAGATTTGAAATATAGTACTCAAATTCCTCAGAGCAACATGTTGAGAAATATTCCCAAACTGTTGGAATAATTGTTGATGCTGATATTCATACTGTTAAAATTAGATTTTTTAACATCCCACAAAATCCACTGCTGAATTTTTTTAAGACATATTGCTTGTTTGAAATTCTGAAGAGAATTTAACAAAAGATTAATAGAAATTCCGCATAAACAAATACAGTAGACATAAAATCATTGTTGACATATTTCAGAAAATTTACATTTATGTACTATTTAATTGGAGTGACAAAAAAAAAATCAATAAATTATCTCATTCTGCTTTATTAATGTTTTATACCTCACTTGACGTTACCTCTTCTCACCTCGCCTCACCTTGTGCAGATTTCAGTGAGTGTTAAGGCACAGAACGCTAAACTTGGAACTATAAACAGATTTGCCTGATATCTTCCTTGCAAGCCAGGAAATGGAGGTCACTGTTGGCTCAGACAGATTTTCAGAATGGAAAAATTTTCAGCACCAAACTTTTTTGAAGTTCAGCTTTTGTCATCAAAGGTCCATCTACTACTATATATCTTACTAATAAAGTCAGAGTGATGCATCATTTTGCTGAAGTCTCAGGCCTGCAATACTATCAATAAATGAACTAAGTGCCAAAAATTCTGAATGTCTTTTGTTTCACTGTCAGGTAAGGACACAAAAGAAACTTGCTTTAGAGAATAATTATAAATTAAGATGCAGCAACAGCAGGAAATAAAAGTTAAGTCCACATGAAGCCCATTTCCAGTTTCAGTGCAGATGTACTGTTAAAAAAAAGTTTCCAGGGTATTGCGCGATTTACGCATCAGATACGGATGAGCTTTATTACAGGGTGATACTGAGAAAATCAGTAACACAACAGCTGGTTAGGAGTGTGCTGTAAACTCTCGGCACATCTCTGTTAAATGAGTTGCTGTTTGCTTTGTCTCTGCTTTTCTGTCTTATAAAGTTCAATTTGTCTATCTCTTCTCCTCTTACAGGACTCTGGCAAAGCCATGACCAGACTGTTAGAACCAGTCATCGAATGGCAGTACATAAGGAAAACCTTAAACCTTACAGTTTATCTGAATGATATTTTTTTGAAAAAGTAATATTTTCTATATTTTCTTCATCTGCACTGTTTTTGTGACTTGAGACAACAGGAGGTGGATATTTGAGTGGAAATAGGTGTAACAGACACAAATGCTCAGCATAACTGAATAATCATCCTCATAAAAAGCATATGTAGCCCCTAATAAAATAATGGAAACTTCTCATAGTTATATCCAACAATGTGAAGTGAGGTGTTTATCTCTGTCACGGTGTAATATACTGTATATCATTTCACATAAAGATGTAAATCCCAGTGTTGAACAGAACAGGATTAACTCTGATTTTTATCCTGACAGGAATGATAAGTGGCTTCTTTCTTTCATCGGGTTTGATCAGGTACCGTTGTGGTGTAAGCTGCCTCCGGGTCGTCCTCCAGGACTCTGGACAGGCCAAAGTCTGACACTTTGCACACCAGGTTGCTATTGACCAGGATGTTCCGAGCTGCTAGGTCTCGGTGAACGTAACCCATGTCTGACAAATACTTCATTCCTGAGGAGATGCCACGCAGCATGCCAACTAACTGGATGACAGTGAAATGACCATCATGTTGCTGATGGAGAAAGAAGAATACAGCAAAGAAAAATGGATTAATATTATTTGCCACAGGCTAAAGAAGAAAGATCTTCCTCTTTGATTTAAAGTAGTATTTTTCTAATGTTTCATTTGTTGTGGATTTCCCATAATAATGCCACCCAGCTGGAGACAAACTAATGATTAACGTCACACTCACCCTCAGAAATGAGTCCAAAGAGCCATTTTCCATGTACTCTACCACTATCATCACAGGCCTGCCTGCAAAACACAAAAACACAATAAATACAACTTATCTTTTTATGTTTTGTACAAACCTAGAATAAAAGAAAATGCACCACACAAACCCATGCACACAAAGGTAACTTGTCTATTTTCTAATGTCAACGAAGTTGTGACAATATTTGAAGGTTTGTGACCAACATACAAGAAACTGCTTTTCTGTTTAGGGACAAAAAACAGATGAACAAAGCAAAAAACAAACAAACAAAAACCAACACCCCCCCAAAAAAAATACACACATAGAAAAAAACCCAGTAATGCTCTTAATGCATTGATGCATGAGCCAAATCATCATGTGATCCACTGATCACATTAAGACAATGTGAGGACATCAGAACCACATTCATTTGAATAAACACTGTGAAGAAAATATTGTTGACCGGTTGGTTTTAACCAGAGATGCTGTCTGACAAACTTTGGGTTAAAATAATAAATGTCACTTTTAAGGTTCTACTTGATACCTTTTTATTGAAATCTACAGTAATCTGCTTGCTAATATTTCATTACATTTACTATAACATTGAACTGGTGATATAAGCTGTGTGTGTGTTCGCGTGAGTGTGCAACCTGCCAGTCTAAGACAGATAAAGGGATTGCGAGTGTTGGGGAAACACACAGACCATCAGCAGTTGATTGATGCATCAAGTCAAGATGCTCCATTTATAAAAGTTTCCCATCTCGACATGTCCAACCTGCCGAACGGGACCTGTTCAGTATTCAGTCAATGTGTGACATAAAACATTAGTTAGAGACAAGTGTGAGCTCCCTCCCAACATTATTGTTTCCCCACAGAGGCCCCATTCAGTGTTACAGATTGACTGGTTTACAGCTGGGAGGCAGTTGCCCAGCTCTCTGCGGCGAGCTGTAAACCATTCGAAACTGCTGGGAACAGAAATAAAATTGTTACTGTGGTGAGGTAGCACCATATCACACTTGTGATTGAAGATGGTGTTTTATTTATCATATGGAAATGCAAAATACAAGTGTCAGGTTGTAGGATTCTTCCTTTTTAATACTGCAAGTGTACATCATATGGATTGAAGGTATTTCATCTAGATTAAAAACAATTTTCGTAGTAATTGTGACAAAATGAATATAATTCATTGGATCAGTGATGTTGGAGGCAAATACTAAAAAATTCAGTATACATTGTGCCCTCGCCCAACGCTAGCGACTTCACCTCACGCTAGGCCGTCACGTAATACCGTTTGCGCATTCTATTGGCTGACGACATCCGGAAGTGCGCTTCGTTCCGTGAGTCTTGGACTTCTGTGAAACACAAAAGTGTTTTAAATAGGTGATAAGAGTGTGGGAAAAGGTAATACAGATAGAAGGTGGTTTAATATCAGTATGGAGAGGGTTCATAAACGTTCAAATTACCATAAATAATAAGGGTTTCTTATAGGTTTTACCTAAATGAATGAATGAACTAAAGACTCACTGCCCAGAGGACAATACTGATGTACTGCTGTGTATAGAAGTGGAGATTTAACTAGTTATTCCGCAAACCATAACAAAATTCTATTTGATTCTGTTCCTATCTTATTTTATTTTTATTCTTTGGCACATTTCAAGCTGCTATCTCTTCCCTTGTACTGCTGTGGTCAACTGAATTTCCACCACAGGAGATCAATAATGGCACATCTTATCTCATCTTGAGTTTTTAACATGTGGTGCATTCATCATCTTCGGCTCATATTCCCCAGTAGTCACAAAGTCCAAAAAAAAACCTTCCCCGTACACTCAAAGGCCAGCTGCATGTGGGATTCAATAAAACACTTCATGCTACATTTAATTTTTTGTCTTCTTTATCACTTGATAAAGAGATGCTCAAAACCAAGAAGGTTTTGTGACTACTAGTTATTGTTCCACTGGATTGCCAAGTATTTATCTCTTCTAAGAGCTTCCACAGAATAAGAAGCACAGAGCTGCACAAGAGGAGAATAATTCAATTAAATAAAACTGAGTAACGTGTTCGCCTTCATTTTAAAACAACTCTTAAATGGTTAAAGCTAAATCAAACAGATGCTCACTCACATTCTAATCCTATTACCAGAGAAAAGAAAACACAGTGGGCACGGATAGTTGATTTAACAGAGAAGCAAAAATGCATTGTTTTCATTTTTGTTTGCTGCAAAATTGTGTTCAATTAACACTCAGATACTTGTGACCAATGCAGCGGGGACAGACAGGAAATTATTTGATTGAGTTTTGCTCTCCTGAGCTAATTAGCAAGGTGTAGAAACGCCTGAACAAAACACCTGATGCAGTCTACTGCATCACCTGTGATTCCAAAGCAGGTATAGCTGTCAGTCACACCACAATATTCTGAATAATTGGTCTCTAAAGAACAACAACAGATGTGGGGAGAAAAATAAGAGGATGGAGGTTGTGTATTCTATCTGTCAGTAAGATTGGAGAATATTCAGTAACATGTTGACAAAGAATGTTTTTTTTGAAAGTCTATTTACTGGACTGAGTGCTAGAAGTCAACATGTGGAAAATGAGCAGCGGTTTTGCAATAAATGTGGTATACCCGCATACATCGATTTGTCATACCAGTTAATTTAATGAAAACTAGTATTTTCATAAAACTCCGTGAACACTCTGTAGTTTCTGTCTTTGACCTGAAGGTCATACTTTCAAGCAAACAAATGGTGACAAAAATATTTCAAAGTCGTAACAAATGTGTGGGCTGGAAACACTCTGGCTTAAAGATGTTTTGTAATGACAGTATAGTAGATGAATGCATCACCCTGTGTCAGAGACCCTGTCGATACGCCAGTGCCTGAAACACTTTGTCAGTTGTCATTGACTGAAAAGCTCAGTAGAAAGTTAAGGATTGGCCACGACGAGATATTTGTACCAAAAAATTAAATGAAACTCACCAGAGCTCTGCGAATAAGCTCCAGTTAATAATTAAAGATCTTCTGCCTTGCAGGATGGATCATGACTGAATTTTGAGATCTTTATCAGTGCACTGGACCACAAGCATTTAATGCCAAGCAGGAAACAGGAAATAAGCTCAAGAGAGAACTTACCTTGACTCTCAAATCTTGTGTGATGTGATGTTGTTCAACAGTTACTTTTTTTAGTCATTTACTTATGAGTAACTATTAATTTCTTTTAAATGCTCAGCCGTAAAAATTCAGTCCAACAGTCGTTCTTTCTGACATTAAATTGTCTAAAAACATAAACAACATTTTCAAAATAAAAGTCCCTGCTATAAAAATGATATTAATCAGAAATATTAAGGAATTTGGTGTCAGCTTGTGATTAAAAAGTGTTTCCTGGCCTCACAAAGTATTTTTTTTATGTGCTATTGTCAGGTGTTTCACAGAGAAATCATCTCAACAGTGTGTGGGAGGATTGTCACGCTCAATAGCTTCAGAGAAGTTGAGCCGTGAAAACAAAATCTGTTGGTGCAAAATATCAGCAATCAGTAGTTTGAATGCTATAATCACAGTATGCACTGTTATCAATGAATCCTTGTGAGCAGGGTCAAAACTGAGGGGCGTACTCCATCCACATTCAGGGAGGGGGAAGTAAAGGCGTCAGGGGACGCATTGATATTCACAGCCATGTCTCACTTTATACACCCTCTGTAAAAACAACCATATGTTGCACTGGGTGGGCCCCGTAAAACAGAACTCATTAACACACACACACACACACACACACACACACACACACACACACACACACACACACACACACACACACACACACACACACACACACACACACGTACCCATGCATGCACATCTATTTCAGATAAAACAGTCCAGGTTGATAAAATATAGAATATCCTTGTTGGCCACACAAACACACACTCACTATGACTACATAGAGAGTCATTCAGACTCCACAGGAGGCATGAACATAAAACAAAACTATTTGTATGATAAATATAGCAGACCCACTTCACTAGTCTTGTAAATGCGAAAGGAAATTTATTTTTTTTCAAACCACAATATTAAACGGCTTCAATTTTAAAGAGCATTTTTACTGCAATTTACCTTTGAAGCAACCAAAGGCATATATTTATCCACCAAACAGTGGTGGAAATAAAACAGAAATAAAATAGAATCATTTTAAACAACATAGCTTTATTTTTCTTCAAGTATTAGAAGTGAGAACAGAAGTGATTTTTATGGAACTATATGTTTCTGTTTTTTGTCTCTATGAACTGTTGGAATCCATAGATTGGAAAAGTCACTATACTTCTGACAGAAATGCATAAAGACACAGCTGTTCATAGGCATTAATGTTATACAGCCTTACTTGAAGACTGGCCATTCTCCTTGTACAACCAAACCAAAAAAATAGTTGAGACTGACCCGAATGTTGAGTAAAATATATTTCATCAATGGTACTTAAAGGATGTTTGCATTTAATGCACATCTTTACTGTTGCAAAGAAATTGTTAAGTTTATATTTCTAGTCTTACTTTTGGTGACGACACCCTCCAGCCTGATGATGTTTGGATTGTCAAACTGGCCCATGATTGATGCCTCACGCAGGAAGTCCCGCCTCTGCCGTTCCACATAACCACCTTTCAGTGTCTTTATCGCTACCGCAATCTCCTTCTTTCCCGGTGTTCTCAAGCGGCCGCTGCAGACCTCGCCAAACTCACCTGCAGGACACCAGCAAACACAGACACATATAGATGAACTCAGTAAGGAGTCTGTCACATAACTGCATAGCTTACACATTTTTCCAGCTGGGGGCAGTGTTGCAGTTCCCACCTGAGCTTCAGCATTATCGCCTTCTCTAATAGTATTTAACTTAATGAAATTCTTTTCTCTGTCTTCTTGTTTAAAAAAAACAAACTCAAATCTATTCTCACAATTTCTTTTGTTCTCTAAACCTGTTAAATCTTTCATATTCCAACAGTCTGTGTTGAAAATGACAGACATGGGAAATTGGAAAAAGGCATCCCTTTTAGCTTGTACAATATAATAAATGGGTTTCGTGGCAATTATATAGTTGGAATTAAAATGAATTATCTCTTGTGGCAGATTTAAAGGTATTGTTATCCTTTACAACATGAAATGATCCTCATCCGCCCATTAATCAGTGAATATTTGTAATGCATGAGTGTGTAGCTTGCTGTGTAGTCGTGTGTGTATGAGTGTGTGTGTCCTTACCAGCTCCGATCACCCTCTCAATACGAATCCTGGCTGGGTCGATCTCTTTGGTGAAGTCGTGGATGGCCTGTGTGGGGTCTTCGTAGGTGTCTGGGTCCACGTAGGTCTTCATTCCTGGGAAGGGGACTGTAAGGAACAAAGAGGAGACAGAGACAAGAAGCTACAGAGTGTGCTTTTTAATAATACGACAGAGATGACAATTAGTCATATGTCTCACATACAATTGTCAAGACAAAACTTTTGGACTGTTACTACTACAAATGTTACACCATTGCTCCTGATTTTTAAGCTCCTACCACTACTTCTGCTGCATCCATGCTGCCTATCCAGGTGACTGAGGAGGTGAAAGAAGTCTTATAAAAATGGTTTAACCTTCTTTCTGAATACAATTATTGATCATGAACTGGAAAGTAATTAGACAACTTCATCTGTTTGATGTTTAAAATATGCTCTCTGGCAAAGCCCATGGGAACACACACACACACACACTCACTCACGCACGCACGCACGCACACACACACACACACACACACACACACACACACACACACACACACACACACACACACACACAAAAAAATCTGATGGCTTGTTCTTCTGTCTTTCTTTGAAGTGAAGCAGCAGGGTGGCCCACTACAACAGTCATTTAACCCGGTTGAGGGTTTTGCTCCAGCTTTAGGCGAGCACGCACCCTATTGAAGAGTCCTTGAGCAAGTCAGTGAATCTTTAACAGGCGGCTGCCGTTCTGCCTCTTGACTCTGACCTCCCAGAGGAGGAAGAGGTGGCTGTAGACAAAAGTTGTGTCTCTCCTTCAGGGATCGATACAGTATCACAAAACTAAAAACAACAATAGTCTGTCTGGGATGCTTGAACTGACAACGGCAAGACCCAGAGGAGGCTGTTGTCCTCCAAAAGCTTCCGCTCACTTTGATGACTGATACTTTTGAGGGTAGTGTAGGCTCTTAAGTCGTGTTTTAATATTAAAAATCAGAGAACTATATCTGACAGCTTGTTCTCCACCTTCAAAAACTAATTTGATGAATATATATATTTTTCTCGGTCCCAGACTGCTTAAAACCTCCATGTTTCGCTTTGTCCTCTTTCCTTCATCTGTCTTCCAACCTGGGTGCCCTCGGCCTCATTTCACACTCCTTTCTGTTTCAACTCATACAACCTTACCCGAGTCCAGACAGTCATCATTTCTCTGCTCTCTTTCAAAAATCTCTGTTTTAGCTTTGAAGCTCTCATTAGAATTTCTTTTTATGTAATATCAAGAATGAAAAGTTTAGAGTTAAAGATGACACCCCCCCTCCAAAAATAAAATGGGGAAAACACACCACAAGGTACTTAAGTGTCAAAGCAGAACACTTAGGGATGCAACTGATTAATAGAAAAATGTAGAACATCAAATGAAACCTGGAGGGAGGCTATATAGGAAATAGGGAGGAAGGGAAGTAGAGGTGTTATTGTGCTTTAAAATTGCACAAACTTGTCTGACATTTTCTTCAAAAAAATGCATCAGGCTGACGCTTTTCTTGCAACTTTAGTTACAATAGCAAGTCAGTGTTTTTGCATTCTGCAAAGGTTTGAGGTGAAGATTATTATTCCTGCAGGTTGAACACAAAGACCAAAGTTCAAACACTTTTAGTTTGGCTTGTACTTAGTGTCAAGGAAACACTACAAAATAAAGCCTGGTTGTTTTTCACCCAATGGTTGAGCATCATGGCAAAATGTCATGTTATTTAACAACCAGAACCTCCACAGAGGATGGTTTCGGGTCTGGGTATGAACCCCAGAACCTGCTTGCAGTGAGTCAAAATGCTTTATATGTTTATTCAGACGTATAATTTAGACATTTTAGACCCTCCCTACCATTACTAATAAAATTGTACTTTTATTAACTCAGTCATTCTATAGGTGACAATGACAGAACATCAAGGAAGAAGGCAAACTGTCAAAATTTACCATGTCCGTTCTGATAGCTGGTCCTCCGTTTCTCCTCTGAAGTCATCTTGGCCTTAAAGTACCACTGACACCTAGAAAACACATTGATTGGTAGAGTTAATAAATCTTTTTAAGTGTGCATGAATATTATTACGTGCATCTAGTGACTGCTACGCCTACATTTGCTGTAGGGAAGTTGAAAGTGTTTAAGAGTTGAAGTGAACAAAGAAAAGCCTCATCTAAAGTCATACTAAAGATAAAATTAGATAATAAAAAACTCTATATTTCAACAACAGCCACTGTTTTGAAAACTTGTTGAAAATTAAATGCTTTTCAAGAGCATCAAAAACAAAGTAAAAAAGGAGAAAGGCACTTTTCACATTGTTTTCCTGAAAATAACAAGACATCTCCATGACATATCCCCATAATGTTGAGTATCCCAGTGATTGTCACCCATAAGTCTTCCATTACTGCCAGTCAGTGAAATAGCCTAATTTATTTCTGCTTTGCATGGGTATTAATGGGTGCACGACCGATTTGCGGTGCCTGAAAGGTTATCCCAGTAATTGAGCAGTAACTGTGGGAATGACAATTTGTGTTTTCACATTTGTGTATCACAGACACCTCACATGAGAAAACAGCCATGTGCTAACGGTAAAGTGATATTTTGACAACCTGTCACTAAATTCTTGAATTTGTTAAAGACAGCTAACACACACATTTGCAAATAGCAGCTGACTGAGATGATAATTAGAAGGCTTTTACAAGAGGTACCTCAGGTGGTTAGTGGGGTGTGATGTTCAGATTAATGCATCAGACAAAAGAAGAACGTTGATGGTAAGGACAGAGGAATAAATATTTGTTCATAGAAACACATGCCACATACCCTGCTCAAGATACACCAGATAAATTAGATGAAATCATAGCTTAAGCCACAAAAAATAAAACGAAACAAGGCAGCCAGAGACTGCAACATCCCGCAACAACCCTGAATTCAAAATTTCCCCCTGACCTACTTTCATAATGGTCGCAGCAATGAATTCTATATTGTACAAGTATTTGGCTTTTCACCAAAAGTGAAGGTCATCATCACATTTTTGTGCCTCTGGCTTCCTAAAATGTTGCTTTTTGTTTTGTGATTATATGTCATCAGATTTCAGAGATGTGTAAAAGGTATAAAAGTGAACTCTGACCTTGACCTAGTTTTTCAAGGTCAACGTTGTGATTTAGTTTTTATCCCCTTGCCTCCCTGAACATAATGCCTTTTGTCTCGTCTTTCTATCTTATCTGGTTCCTGAGATATGTCCAAAAAATGTACAAAATTTGAAATTTGACCTTGACCTAGTGTTCTCAGGGTCAAGATCATTATCTCATTTTCATGGCCTTTGTCGCTCGAGTAATGTGCTTTTTCTTTCATTTTTCTATCTGCAACGGTTGTGAAGATATTTGGTGGACGGACGGAGAGACGGACGGACGGACAAAGACACAAACACTGACAATTACAATACATCATTTCTTCGCGGGATGTAACAAAACCAGAAATGAGGTTGATTTATGATTTGAACTCATTTGCAGAAAACACTCTGGCCTTGGAAGCAATGGTTGACCAACTGAACAAAGAAAGAGGAACTGGTTTCACTGGTGTGTTACAGCAGAGAATTACAGTACACTTACACGCACCATGATGATATTAGTAACTAATCTATCCTCTTGTGTGTGTGAGTGTGTATGTGTGTGTGAGAGTGAGAGAAAAGGGAGAGAGTGAGAGAGAGGGAGAGAGAGGAGGGTGATTATCTTGGCTCTGGGAGACAGAACGACAGTCAACAGCTGATAAAAAGCTGCTGCCAACAAAGTCTGAAATGCTGAGATATCAGATGACAGCATCCACAAAAGATCATGGAAGAATTTATCCAAGTAGATACTTGTACGAAAAAAGTGTATAAAACACAAAGTAGCCTGACAGACTCACAAACTGAGCCATAACATATATAGCAAAGTATAGTGCACAGACAGGATTTTGACAGACAGCTCAAGCACAATACTGTGAAAACACCAACTGTGTTTGTCATCCATAATCTATCAAAGGGAAGCAAAGATAAAAGGTGAATTAAGAGAGAAAAAAATTGCCTGAATCTCATGGCAGAAAACATAACTTTACGAAGATCAATCCATCCTGATAACTCATACTCTATAACAGTGGTCCCCAACCCCCAGGATGCAGATTGGTACTGGTTTGTGGGTCACTGCATACCGGATTGCACTTACATTACAGTAGTTTGACTTTAATTTATTATCTCATTCTGAACAATTAATGTTTTGTTTTGAAAAATTACCAAATTCTCCAAGCCACATCTGTCTATTTGTCACTGTTGATGCAAGATGCTTGCCTCGGTCACATGACTATCTACTATGTAAAGGGGCCGCCAGTAATACAGAATACGATAACTGTTGAATGAACCTGACAACAACACTAAATTGAAACTCACAAGCTATCAAAAAGGACAAAAAACACACTTCTTTGGAATGTTTGTTTGCACGGGGTAAAAGTCAGTGAAGAGACAGAAGAAGAACCTACGACTTCAAATAAATACAAACCTCCAAAATACCAGTTTTTATGCTGGCTGTATCATCTTATTTTGTTGTATTTATCCACCACACATTAAAGGTCAGTCTGATGAAAATATTGTTTGATGTTAAACTCGTTCGTGGCGCAAAAAACATTGGGGACCACTGCTCTACAGGATTCGACTCATCATGGGTAGTCGTCATTATTCATGTACAATTCTTACAGTTGAAGTGCAGAGCATGCTTAGTTTCCCAACTTTTAGCACACTTTCTAAAATATTTTACCCTTCTTCACCACCATTCAAGAACTTAACAGCTTACTGTTCACAAATGCAAATCCCTGACATGCATTGGTTGAAAACAGCTGCCATAAAAGCTGCTTGCTCACACAGAAAACCAATGATCACATTTAAGGCTACGAAAACAAAATATGGTTGAAATAAACAGACATATTATATTTCACAACTGCTACCCATGCAGCGCGATGTCAAACTATCTGCCACAGTCTGCCCTTCATTGCAAGGATATGATCACACAATACAACCTGCATTTAATGTTGCATAAAGTACACAGTAATTACTGATGGCCAACCAACCAATGGCCTGATATTATTTTTTAAAATAGCCCTTCATGATATTGGAAAAAAACAACATTGCAATATACTTGTTTTCTGTATATATTGTGCAGTTTATTTGAATATTTTAGTTATCTTAAAATGTTTTGCAATGTTAAATTAATACATGACAAAGTTTACAGTTTATAATGAAGTGCGGTGTGTTAATAAACTGTGAACAAAATAACTGTAATGTAATGTAAAATTGTCATCTCAGAATGGGTCCCACATTCAGACCATTTCTTCCTGGAAATGTTTTTCTAGTGGTGACATCAGGTATTACCATGAACAGAGATTCTAAAAGCTCACATCATGGCTTCGTTGCAAAACATACAAATGAAATGCATTAAATTAAGAAGAGCTTTTTTTCTCTCTAACAGCAACAAATCAAAATTACAACCACCGTCAGGTCTTCAATTCCAAAGACAATGCATACTAAACCTTACCAATAGATACATTTGAATTAATATGTAAATATAGAATTGGTTAAGATTAAATTGGTTAATTTAATATTTAATTCTGAAATCTGGTGTGGCTGTATTAATTCTAACGTGTTTGAATGTTAGCTACATTTGTAACAGTGGTTTCATTCCACAATGGCAGGAATGCGACTGAAGATTAACCAGCAATGTTTACAGAGAGGCAAGAGTGAGACAGCTGTAGAAGAGTAAAGAGATGCTCTGTGCTCTCCCTCACTCCGCTGATCTGACTGATCTTTAAAAGTATTTTGTAGTGGAAGACCGTGAGCAGCAGGGATGCTGGCTTCCATTTCTCTCAAGTATATCCTTCATGGATATGTCAGTATTTATTAGACGCATTACAGAATTCTGCCGGCTGTTTATTCAGTCCCACGGCACTTAAAAATCTTTAAAAGCATTAAAAGTGGAGCTTGTGACCTACAGATTTAGATGTTTTGTGGTTAATGATGCTGGAAGGATAACATTTTTATTCAAACTAAAATGTGTTTAAGATTGATCTGACATTTAAAGAACACCCTTAACAACTTACAATGGCTCAGAGAGGTGTGTTAAGCAAATTCTTGTGCATATGAGATGATCCTTCAGTGATAAATTTATTATCAAGCTCTTAGAGAAGATGACAGAGGGCATGGTTTTAATATGCCATATATTTGTGAACCTGAGCCTTTGGGTTGAGAGAGATTAGATGACATTTAATTCTGATTTAATTCTTTAGATCATGAAATGCCTGTCGGCTGTGAGTTTGATCACATTTTACAAGATGTAGTTTTTTTTGGGTTTTTTTGCATGTTTTTGGATGTGGTAGGAGGCCAGAGAACCTGGAGCGAACCCACACAGACACAGGGAGAACATACAAACTCCACACAGAAAGGAATCAAATATGAAACCTTCTTGCTGTGAGGCGATAGTGCTCCCGACTGTGCCACTATGTTGACTAATTCAATGCTAGATTTATTTTTATTTATTCATTTTATTTTTTTCGGACATGTTAATTTTTTGGACATGTTGTTGTTGATATTTACAACATCAACAACAACATCCGAAAAAAAGGGCAGACGGATAGAAGCCAATAGGCTTGTAGAATTCCCGTCCCCCAGAATCAACAGACATCTCTCTCATTGGAATATGTAATCAACAAACTCAGACATTAAAAGTTTTCAACCAGCTCATACTTTGAATTTTGACAGACGTTCATACCCTTATCCACTTCCAGATATTAGCCTTTTACCCTAGAGTATAACCATGTTTACATTCTTCCAATACAAGGTTTGCTAACATCATGGATAGTCAAAACATGAAGTTGGCCTTGCCAGTGTTCTCCACAAGAATATAATGATCATATTCACCTCTTTCAGCAGACAGTGTTTATACAAGAATTAACCAGTTTGTTGCAGACACTTTAACAGTTTTACATGGTATTATATTGTCAAAAGATATCAATATGCTCTTTAAAGTCTCAAAGTTAATGTTATCCCATGTTATCACAAATACCTGTTTTTGTTGTTGTTGTTGTTTTTGTTTTGTTCATTAGTCCATGTTTTTGACATCGATGATGTTGATTTTTTCAACTGTTCCATGAAATACTTGACGTGTCCAAAATTGTGGAGCTCCCAATATTGAAGTGACTCTGTTGTTCAGATCTTTGGTGTAGTAACAATACTTTTCCGTCTTTATTGCTCATATTTCACCAACTCCTCTGCACTCCTGATCACCATTGTTTTCATCTAGTCCGGAGAAAGCCCCTTTGTTTTGATGAAGATCCTGCAGTTGTTCGTCCAGTTGTTGTCGATCAGCCCATTCTTCTTCAGTTGTTGAGCTTTTTTAGCGATATCAGCATTCTTTTTAGTGAGATTCCCATTAATGTAGACATTTTTTCCTTTCAGTTTGAAGCCTTGTTTCAGAAGAGCAGTTTTGTGTTTACTATTGTTGAGTTTTATCAGCACTGCAGGTGGTCTCCTACCTCCAAATGGTAATGGGTAACATGTCTCAATCTGGTCTGAATCTATAGTTATCTCCAGATCCCTCAGTTGAGAACTCACTTGTTGCTCCAGAGATTCGATGTCAGCGCTGGCCACAGCATTTCTGTAATTCCTCGGCTTAATTTTGATTTCAGTGATGATCACATCATTTATACGAATGCGTTGTTCCAAATCATCCATTCTTTGTTGTCCCTGTTCCAAGACAACAATTTTTCGGTCTTTTTCCTCCATGTCTTTCTGCATTTTCTTCATTTTGACCTTCATTTCTTCCAAGGCGTCGAGCACCGGTTTTAGCTTTTCCTCCAACTTTTTATCAAAGTCACTCCTCAACTTATCAAAGTCACTCCCTAACTTATCAAAGTTGCTCTTTAACTCACACCTTAATTCTTTCATAGAGACCATCTGGTCTTTACTATCCTCCGATTTTCCTTTTCCTTTCGGAATTTTGCAGAGAATAAGTGAGAGTCAGTCTGGGTATGAGTTAGAGAGATCGCGACAACAGGAGACAGAAGAAAGACGTCTGCTCCCATTGAGAACCGGAAGTCATATAATCAAGATATGGAGATGTGGATATGGAGATTGTGGTTAGGCATATACAGACTGAACGGTAGGGCATCCAATAATTCCATTCAGATCAAATCAAATGATTGAAAGGATTTAAATCCAGTAGCAGCTGCAGACCCCAGGTTTTTCCTTTTGTCACATCACTTTTAAAAATAGCGAAAACACTTTTAAATTACATTAACATCACTGATGTGCCTTTAAGAGGCCAACATGAAAAAACTCCATTACATTTTTTCAATAGAGAGCAAATATCAAAGAAATTTTGAAGAGGAGTCAGCAAAAAGAAGGGCAGAGCCCAGAGGCTTGACCCAAACCCCCAACAGAGACTGAGACAGAAATAGAGATCTCTCATAGTCCTGCAGTCACTTCAGAGAGTCCTACCGTCACTGTCACTGTGGCAGACAAGTCCATCTCACCCCCCAGCCCTGTACTTCCACACTATTGTGGAAGGGAGATGTTATCTCCCACCGGAGATGAAGCTGGAGGACCTGAGGGACAGCAGTCTACATGTTGGACAGTCCAACAAAACATGATGACATGAATATGTTACTGCTGGTTTGGTCTGATTCCAGCCTAAAATATTCATCCAAATTTTCATCCAAATACATAATATACTCATCAAAAGTTAATATTAAATGTTAATATTTAGTATTACTTACAGGAGAAAAAGAACAGTAAGAAATCAATTACAGCGTAAATTCATAACTTTGCCTTGTTTTAATTCCTTGCAGAACAAAATAAAGCAATGGCTGCATCTATGATATGGATGCAGTAGTGCACAACATTCCTATTAATAATTAAAGGACAAGACCAATATTTATAGTACATATAAAACGGTAAATAAAGTGGTGCACGAACACAGTCAAAAAAAAATTATCTTCATAAAACACCACTGACTCAAACACTTTTGTGTAAACAGTTGTTTATAAATGCAGATAATCAATCCTCAACTCTGTAGTTTAAAAAAGCAGACAATATTTTTCTTAAAGTTGTCATTAATAAATCTCCCCGTGTCTGCGTGGGTTCTCTCCAAGTTTTCCGGCTTCCTCCCACCTCCAAAAACATGTGCTTTAGGCAAATTGACTTCTGTCAAATCGCCCGTAGGTGTGAGTATGTGCGTGTGTGTTTATCTGTCTAAACATGGCTCCGTGATGCACTGGCATCACAGTGTACCTAGAGTGTACCCTGCCTCCCGCCCCCAGTTGGTTGGGATAGGCTCCAGCACCCAGCGACCCGCGACAGCAGAAGTGGCACCTAAAATGGATGGATGCATGTCATTCATAAATTAATATATATTGTTTGGCCTTAGGCTTTCCTTTAAGCTTTATTTTGAATGAGGTGTTTTTCCTTCGATCTAGTTTGATACAGACCAGATGTACAGCTTTGAGACCCTCTGAGTGAAAAACTGGACATTGGTCCGACGAAAGGAGGTGGTCTCATTCTGGATCAATCTGGTTGGTCGTTCACGGACCAGATTGATCCAGAAAGACACCGCTGTGGTTCATGGTCAAAGCAGTTGTTTTTTTTAATGTTTCTGACTTTTGAGCGAATTATATAGGCAAAATTAATTTAATAATAAAATTAAAAAACAAACAAACTTAAGACAGAAGACGTTAAAGATGAGCCACGGTAAAACACATTATAATTGTACCACAATATGATTTATTTGTCAAAGTAATTTGGAGTCCAATGCTTGATGTTTATGCTGCACATTGTGTGCTGTGAAAAAGAAGCACTGAGGCAACAATATGAATCCATTCATTTGCTTTTCTCTATTCAAGTGGAAATCTGTGATTTAACACGCCATAGCCTGCCAGCCTATTCAGAAGAGTGTGAGTAAGAGTATTTGAACAATGCGACTGAATCTCAGTATATGAGATAATAATGCATGTGGGCCTCATATTTAACACCTTTGGTCCAATATCTCGATTACTGTAAATGTAACATATTAGCACGCAGCTGTTATTTGCATACTGACAGACCTGAAGTGACATTAGCATTCATTTGATCAGTGCTTGTGAGCACCTGATGGAGGTACGTCCCGTGTTCGCTCTGCTTTAACGTATGCCTTGCTTTCTACCGCCTCCTGAGGGAAATACAGTGTATGGCCCTTGAGCTGCTAAGTGCTCCACTATATTCACCAGCTAATGGCCACATCTGCCTGTTTGTTGTTGTTGAGCAGATGTGGTGTGGGCTCATCATAGTTTGTTAGCTGTAAACAGCTGGCTGCTGCTGTTGACGGCTTTCTGCACAGAACTGATGGGAACAGCAAAGCCTGTTGACGGTTCATGTGGTTTCTTGACCACAAGTTACCCCCTTACTATCACTCTCTCTCTCTCTCTCTTGCTTCAATGTTCTTTTCAAATGGATTTGTGCAGATAACTCTTTTAGTAAGTTACAATGGAATTTTTAACAAGTATTTACTGTTAATTTTTGTAATTATAGGCTACAGGCTATAATCAATTTGTTAGGTGTGACATTACTCACATCATTCTAGAGGAGGAAAATGTGCGTGAGCGCTTGTCTGAAAGTGTGTGTGTGTGTGTTTGTGTGTGTGTAGGTGTGTATGTGTGTGGGTTTGTGTGTCCATGTGATCCCATGTGAGCCCTCTCCTCTTTTAAGTGTTAACATAATCTGGGTTGCCAGATTAGAGCGAGTGTCAGAGGGCTATGAGCCACAGGTTTCCAGATTGGCTCCGGCTAAGTGAAGTCTGTGGGACCATGGACACTGATAGACAGAGCAGATAACATGGCAGGTAACACTGGCACAGGGGGACAAAGAAGGGATTTGGAAAGCTACTGTTGACCTCTGCTGATGGGGTCAAGCTGTTCATTAAAGAAACGGTGGCATGTGCCTTTATCAGTCTTTTCCAGTCCTATCCTCTGATCCTCTTTATCCGCCTTTCCCTCTTTTTCACCTGCTTTCATGTTGAAAAGAGGCCACACAGAGTCACTGACACACACAGAGAACTTGGCTTCAATCCTCTCTGCTGTTCAGCATTGTTACAGTACATATTCACAAGCTCTTTACACACCTCAACAAGAAAAACAACCTTGTCAGAGACCTAATCAAAGCACTGGTGTAATTCAAACCACTCCGCTCTGACACCCCTTACAGTCACCTCGACATGGCGCATCTCTCTGTAGAGGTTACAGAGGGTACAGGGATGAGAATGGAAACACACGATGCACGGAAAACCCATGTACTTTTCACTTTTGAAACCCAGCATGAAAAAAGACAAACAGATTTTAAAGTAGAAAGCTATTATGGCAGGCAGGTGTTAAAAATCCACATAGGGCAGGTCCTCTTATAGCCTCACTTGAGTTATACGACTTCACGTAGATGACAGCTGTTTGACTGAAAGTTCTCATCTTTCTCAACTGCGTAAAGTACATTTGGAGCATTTTGAAACTGAAAGAGAGTGAAAACTCCTCCTAAACAGGGCAAAGGGGTCGTGGATGTGACAGATGGTGATGGAGCTAATGAACACTCTGACTGCTGCTACAACTGCTTTTAGCGCGGCCCAAGTAAATCAGGCCCTTCATGGGGTGAAATTCTCTAACACTTATAATGTGTGCTTTTAATAAAAAAAAAAAAAAAAAAATCTCATTCACATATTATCACATTATAAAAGTAAAGAAGATACAGTGCATACATTTCTACATCCAGTGCTTTGATTTTATATCAATTTATTCATTCTAGATGGCCTTAAAATCACTCTAATGTTTGACTCATTCCAAAGTTTTCCTGGGGTTTGTGATTCACTCTGACACATGTCAATGCTGAAATGAATATTTCAGTGTTACAAGTTGTAGTTCCTCTAACAACCATTGTAACCTAACAAAATGAGGCTTCAGCAGTCAGCACCTGGGATGGTATCATTCTTATTCTGTGAATAGAACTGGTATCTTTCAATAATGCATTTGTCTAGCAATGCTTACCTCATGCAAAACTATTCTGTATTGACATATTAAAATTTTATCAATATTAAAACAGTTGCTGTTCAAATCAACTTGGAGGCTTGAATTCAATGATGAATTGCTGTCATTTTGCATTCTTGTTTTCAACATAACCTCTCTTAAGTGTTCCAGTCAACAACTTCCCAATGTTAGCCCGCCTCGCTTGTTTCATTCTGAAAATAAATTACAACATTATAGCACAAAAAGCAGATTGGCTACTCTTGAATTGTCATTTCATCCAAGGCTCAATTAGAGGCTTGAAGTTTTTACTCACAGGGCAAACTAGCAGCATCTAATGACAGAACATCTATGCTAGCCAGCAGGTTTATAAACTCAGTTGCTAAGAGATTAAAAGAATTACTGTACTTTTTTTTCAACATGTGCTGTGGTACCAGTAACTGCCTTTTCTCAAATGTTGGTCAACCATTCCTCTTTTGCAGAGCAATTCAGATCAATTAACTGCAAGTGTAGTGTGTGTGAATGTGTGCATTTGTGTTTGTCTGTCTCTGTGTGGCTCTGCAGTGCATTGGTGTCATGCCCAGAGTTTCACCTGCCTCACGCCCTTAGCCAACTAGGATAGCCAGCTCCCCGCTACCTGCTACAGGGGATGAAGTGGTAAGAAGATGAATGAATGAATGATAATAGCAGCCTGCTAGTTATATAACATCACTACTACAGATTACTGATTCACATTGCTTCAATTAGTTCCAAATTTAATATCTGAGAATACATCTGAGTTGAAGAAAAACTAAAGACTATAACATTTGGAATAAGGGAGAAATGACAACTTCTCCACAGGCGTGGCTGTGGCTGCATTTTTCAAATTCCACACACACCAAATTGCTTGAGTGTCTCTAGAAAGAACACAAAGCTGTTCACTTCTAACCTGAGGACACATTTGTACTTACCTGCAGCTAATTGTGGCATGTCTGCAGCCAGAGCCATAAGACAACAATATTAATTAGCAGAATTCATTGTCTGTACGATAACTAAACTACTTTCACCGTCTTGGGTAATGTAACTTGGTAAGTTTCATCAGTTTCTTTCTCAGGCACCTGTTTGGGTTTAAAAGTAAACCTTTCATATTCAGTCATTTAAGCACATTAGATGCTTATTAAAGAAACAGGGAAACAGCACTGGTCAAAATACAATACACAATAAAATGATGAATGCAAAAAATGTCTGTATTGACAGCAGTAAGAGTGGGAAGGAGAAATGTTAATGTTATCAAAATTGCTTCTGAGTGAGGCCCGAGTCCTGAGAGTCCTGAGAAGATGGTCAATCAGGGAAGTAAGTGAAAGAAACGTTACTTTAAATCAAGGATGGTGAAGTGCTCTTACCTGCCAGTGATCAGGAGGAAGAGAGTGAGGATGACGAGCAGGGTGAAGCCACCGACCGCTGCAGTGACGATGACCAACACCTGGCCTTGATCAGAAGCAATGTCTGATGCTGAAGGAGGTGGAAAGTGGCGGATGGTTAATAAGAATCAAATTGGTGTAGGGTTGGGCAGAGAAGGTGGAGAGAAAAGACAAGAACCCGAAGATTGTGGAGACAAAAGGCAGCAGAATGAGAAATAGAGAATGGAAGAGAAAGATTAGGATAAAAATAAAATCAGTGAGGAGAATAAAAGGGACAGATTAAGGTTACAGTCAGAACTCAACATCGTTATTAGTTTGCTGTCCATCACCACATCTTGCCATTCTATAGAGCAAGATTTGATCAGCTCTCTGTAACGCAAAAAACCCTCGGTCACCCTTTGTACTGGGGTGATTCATATGCCTGCTGCCATTTAATTAATATTATTCATTCATGAAATTGTGATTTAGTCTATGATAATTTGCTTAAATTGGTCCCATTTGATATTCATGATTTTCCCTTTTCTGTGTCTTGTCACAAGGCTAACGAATCCAAGATAATTGAAAGATGATTGCTATTATCAAACTTATTTCTACAATATTTCATGCTTAATGAATATCAACTGGAGATCAGGGTGCGTGGCCACCAGCTCAGTGAATGAGGCCCATGTGGGTTCATACAGTATTTGCTTGTGTGGGTGTTAAGAGCACGTGCAATGCGGTGTATGAGTGTGTGTGTGTGTGTGTGTGTGTGTGTGTGTGTGTGTGTATTGGTGTGTTTGTGTGACTCTCTTTGAATGGATTAAAGTAATTACACTCAAAGAGAGGAAGAGTGCAAATGGCTGTGGCCAAATCACACAAGACATTTCTCTGAGCCACCAACTTCACATACTCTGCACATCACTAAGTAAGCGGATGTGTTGTGTTGACAGTGTTGTAATGAGGTATATGTGTATGTGGGTGTGAGAGAAAAGAGGGGGAGGGGAGGGCAGAGAACATTTTGTAAAGATGAGGAAAAGGTATGCTGAACAGACAAACAGGAGACGGAAAGAGCGGTGAAAGCGACAGACAAATCCTGAGGATGGAAAAACAACTGTATGAGATGGTGACTGAGAGTCAAAGACGAACTGACTGGGATCGAAGAGCGACAGTGTCCAAATCTGCTTTCTCTTTTAGATAAAAGGCCAGTCAGTACAAAGGCTTGGCCTAGCACTGTCTGATCCACGGATAAAGCAAAGCTCTGCAGCTCTGGAAAGGAGAGGACCACTCTGAAGCCAAATCATCCCTCAACAATACCTGACCCAACATGAAAGGGCAGTCGGACCTTTGTATTTTTTTTGGAGTAGACTTGCAACAGAGCTACTACTCAAACATACAATAAAACATTGAGAGCACAGAAAACATCAAAAGGCAGGATTGCCAGATTTTGTAAATAATTGTAGTCAATTTTTTTAGTCCCCAAACAAGTTGAAATCCTGACCTTTTAAGGGTTAGGATTGGTGGACATTTATTCTAAGCCCCATGTTGCAGCATAATCTAACTGTGCAATGATGATGCTACGACCAAATTTTGCTTTACAGTCCTGTGGTAAAATTTGTCATTCACAAAATAGATGTGATCACTGTAAATGGAATCAACATATTTCCATGTTAAAAAGCATTACTGTGAAACATTTTATAGGTAAATGAAAACACTTTTTTGTGTAATTGGCAAGACTGCATTTTTTTTCATGTGACAATTTTTTTTTCATTTATTTTTTAAATTTTATATAATGGAATACTCCCAGAAGGAAATAATGCATGCGACTATGCATGTGCCTGTTTGTGAACACACAAACACACAGAGTGAGTGATGGGTAACACCTCCCACTGTCAGCTCAAACCACTTTTGGGTGGCAGTGGGAATTGAACTGCCAATCTTGGAGCATTGGATGACCTGCTCTACCACTGAGCCACTGCCACCCCCAAAATTTGTGAGCAAACAAGCTGTATATATGTCAGAAAAACAGATTGTTCTTCTAAACCTAACTGATTCATCATATAAAATAAATAATTATCACACTGAATTAAGGGGGGAAATATGTATGAAATAAGACATTTTTAAAATATCCTGAAAATAATGGGGTGATACCTACAAAGATGCAATAAAACTGTCCATATTTCTTCATGTTTTAACTATTAATTTAATAAAAATAAGCTGTAACATTCAACTTTCAACTAGATATTATTGGACTCAAAGACAGACTGAGGCTCCTACACAACAGCTGCACATTTGAATCTGATGCTGCTTCTGTAGGTAGAATAATATTTGGCCTTATTAGGTGTTGTTGTGCACTCGGTGGACGTTACCCCGAGAGCGGCTGAAGGCTCCATGACCTTCATTTGACCTGAACTGCTGCTTGCAAAAAATATCTTTAAATCTGACTGTGAGACGTTCCTACAATTACAAATCACAAACATTAAACCACACAAAATAATTAATTTGACTACATTAATTCCCCTGAAGGTTAATTTGAAGATCAGCTTCATTAAAAAAAAATTTTTTTTGCTTTAAAGACAAAATAAACTATTATCGTTTTTCATGGAAGCATGGAAGTATTAGCTTCAGTTCGTCACAGTCCATTACGTTTTTGATGGATTCTAACTCCAGTAGAGGTTTGTTCACAATAAGTAGGCTAATACAACGAATGGCTTAACCTTTTTACTGGCCTCATCCACGACTGAACTAAGAGCTGTATTGAGTTTGTTGCTATCGTGTTACATCTGTGCACACTTAATTTTAAACATTTAGAAGCACTTTCAAATGAATTTTTATTCCTTAGTCTCGTAAAAAACCAAAATTTTCTCGGAATCTACTCAGAAATACTGATAATAATTTTAGTATTTTCGTTTTACTGATTAAGCCAGGAATGCACTTTTAAGGATATTTATTTAATATTGTCATTTTTTCTGTGAAAAGATTATTATCAGTGGTAAAGTTGTTAACACCAAAGACAGATGTAAAAGACTGAATGGTCTTGTGAACTCACAGTCTCCTGTAGTTTCATATTCATATTTAGGGGAGTAGGAACTATATCCAGCAGGAGTGCGGGTGCGTACGCTGAAGATGTACCAAGTTGCTGGTTTTAAACCTGAGATGATCACACTGGGAGCTTTGGTGCGTGTCGATGAGTAGCTCAACTGCTCATGTTCCTGTGGGAAAGAAATGATCAAAATAATATCAGCAATTCAGAAAAGCATTGGTCCAAAACCAATGTTGTCACTGAAAGTCAGATTTACTGAATGCATCTTCCTCTGCACTTTGAACAAATTCCTACAATCTTAATTGATAATGAGTTGAAGAACAATTTTTTTTACATATAAGTCGAATGAATATAATAATGGATATATTAGAAGAACACAATGGCGGGTCATAATACTAGATCCTGTCGTAACATTTTTAGACTTCAGCAGAAGAAACTGTACCTTCTCATGATATTTGATCTCATAATCGAGGATGGGAAGTGTTGATGGTCCAGGTTGCTGCCAGGAAAGAGCGATGCTGTTTGGCGAGGCCCAATCCTTCTTCAGAGCGCCGATCAGAGATGGACCTGGTTTGAAAAAAAAACAAAACAAAAAAAAAGGTCAAACTCAGCTGCAACGTCTTGAGTGATGATGATTTTTCACAGAACATTACAGGAATAAATAGACACATCCCTACAGCATGATACAATGTGACTCCGAAATGGGATCACTAAGACAATAGATTACAAAAATTACGAGGTCTGTAAAATGGTCCTCTGTTCTTTTATCAATGACAGAAGAAAATATAAGAATTTATACAGAAATTAGTAATTTTGAGTTACTGTAGTGTGTTCCTGTAACAAGCCTTTACATGTTCACTGAATACAGAGTTTAGAATTAAAAAAAAAAATTTTTTGTATAGTAAAGGAAAAAAGTATAATGCAGCAAGACATTCTATGTCCGCCATATGTTTATACATTTATTGACTAATGGATCAGATAAACAGAAGGATCACTCCTAGTTGGTGCCTTAATTTTATTTCAAATGAGGTTTCAGCTTGATCTGCCTGTCGTGTGCAACCACCTTGTTTAATTGAAATACAGTTGAGGAAGCTACATCTTTCCTTGGACAGCACTGCATTAGAGGTGCCCTCTGAATTTCTGCTGAGCAAATAATTGCACTGAGCTCCCAAGAGAGGTCAGCAGATGTAACTGCCCTGAGAGTCATTATTATTTATTATATCATCTAATGTTACAGAGCTTACTCATTATGCGGATATAAAGTGTGAGACTGCTTTTCACACTAATCAAAGTGAAATGATGACACTGACACTATTTTTTTCAATTACTCAACAGCAGTGACCCAAGGTAAGCTGTTCCAGATCCTCACATTGACCAAGACTGTAGGGGTGGCTTCGAGTTCAGATTTTAGGGTTTGGGGGCTGTGAAGAAGAGTCTTGGGGTTTAGGATTTTAATAAAGTTGACTATGACTATTATTATTTTAAGGCTAGGTATAGGAGTTTTGGTTGAAAGCATTTGAGCTTGTTAGCAAGAGACCTACTGCTGTTCATCTGACAGAAGGTGGTAAACGTCAACACCTCGGCTCCCTTCATTTCTCCCTTGCATCTGTTCAACACTGCCTGCCTTTTCACCCATTCACACCCCATGACTTTTATCACTTTTATCACATGTTATGGCTTAAACCCCCTGTCTCTGTTTTTTCAAAATGAAGAAGAGCTCAAATGTGGTTGGTTTTATTCTCTGCTCTATTATAAATATGAATTTAAAATAGAGCCGAGTATAGAAAAGGTGTTATTATTTGGATAAATATCAGAGACCAGGAGAAGACAGCTGAGTAGTCAATAGACAACCCGTATAACATACTGTATGTATTCATTAGGACCAATCTGATCCCACACAAGACCTTCAAATTCAAAGCTCATCTCAAGATCTTAAGATCACAAATGAATAAAGTGAAGCAGAATACAAGTCACATCAATAATATACATTGAATAAAATTTTGTTAAGAGATACAGTATAATGTACAGAATCTAGAACTTTAAATGCATTTGTCTGCCTTTAATAGCCTCAAATTTAGACTTAATTAAAGATTTAGAAGGCTGTCTAAAAATAGAACACAATATCATGCGTGAATGAAACAGGGTCGTAATAATAATAATAATAACTTAATATAATAACCATAATTAGCAAATTCATGGGACATGATTTGTGAGTATGCATGTACATTGTGGGGCAGGTAAGTGCATGTGACCATGTTTTCATTTTAAATAGAGTATGGAGAAGCTGAGGAAGAAAATAACCTCTTTTTTCTCAACAACACAATAAGTCAACAATAATGACATCTTATTAGGTGTTATTATTACATATATCCTCTCATACAAGTATTTTATCCAGAGCATGCTCATATCCTCTGCTCTGTTTGTCCTCGGAGGCAGAGAAAATTCATCTCAGGGGGGTTTTATATGGTCTAACTCTGTCTAATGAACCACTCTGTTAAAGTTGCGACGCTGCACGATTTCCTGTGCTGCTTACAGCGGCTGGGGACAGTCATGGCGGCGGGGCGGTGCAGTCTCCTGCTATTCTTGCAGTGAAGGCATCAAACTAAGACACAGCAAGATGGTTGGCATCTGCTGTTAGCATACTGGTCACTCATAGGGAACAATAAACACATCCTACACTCAATATTCTTCTTACTCCAAGAGTCAAATCAACCTCCCACTGCTAGTCACTACAAAAGGCAAACACATTACTTATGCAAATAAAAAAAGGAAATAGAGTTTGCAGGAAGCATGTGTACAAGACATGTATGCACACAAACAGGCAAAAGCTGACGTGTAAAAATAATATTTGCTAGAGAAGCATGACCACTGTCTGGCTGGCAGAAAATAATAGCCAGTAGAAATGTGGCAGCACTGCTTGAGCATCAAAACAGAACTCACCCTGGCACAGCACTCATAAATTCCTTCCCACAGCAATCATACCAACGTCACAGCTGCTCTAATTGAGCCATTTTTCACAGGCTTCCCAAAAAATTGTTAAATATTTTTTTCCCAAAATAGACCTATTGTCTTAACTGAGAAATTCTGGAGAAAAAGTTCTCATTACACAGTGATTTGAATCTGTCAATCTAATTATGCTTTCAACTTTAATACCTAGTGATTTCATCTCCTTTTAGTTAAGATACTGACTTTGGTACATTTTATAACCTGACCACTTTGTCAAAAGACAATATTTAAAAAATGGTCATTACATTGTGGAAACAACATTAGTTTCTTTAGAGGAAAGTGTTGCCCAGGTGTAACACAATAGATTTTCATACTATGATCACAGATTGATGATCAGAAGCTCTAAAACTAACTTTTTAGATCTCACGCAAAAGTGGTGACTCATCAACATGATTGGATCATCAAAACAGGGACATAGAAAAAAACACACCGGAAATTTATATCACACCAGATGCACTCTGACAACACTGAAGTCAAGTGCCACATCTATGTTTTGAGTCTGCTACTCTGTGAACAGTGTGCGTATACTTTTACTTGCAGTGGGTGGTGTATCAAACACATCACTGTCTCCAGGCCATTTAGAAAGACACTTTAAGGACACAGGACACACAACAACTGTCTAATGATTCAGTATTTAGGTTGTTATTCCTGCGGTGTAAAACCTGCCAGAGGACTCTCTTTCTGTGAGATGCAGGGGCATTGGAAAGCCATTACAAACACCAGTCAATTACAATGCCCAATGGATAGATTTTCCAGTCAAGCGTGGTTAAGCTCAACATAAACTAATGGGGAGTCTATAAATGAGCTTGACCTGCATATGATTTTAATTAGCTTTCCTGCCCTAAAGGTTTCCATTAACTGTTTGAAAAAAAATCGATAGAGCCAGTATTGATGCTGCGTGAGACCTTAAACGATGTCCTCACGCAAGTGATTCACTGCCGACAGGGAGACGGCACGTGAAACAATCACACAATGCAGGTGCTCTTGTTTACAGCTGTCATATCGATACTTCTGTTTTCTGTGTCTTGTTTCATTTATCTTGCTGATCTTCAATCTCCAAGTGTGAATGAAATGAAAAGATTTACAAGGACAGATGTGTATGTGGATTCACACTATAGGAACATACCTGCAGCATTTAATTCACCCGCATGTAATTACATCATGTTTGTTGAGTTAGTTACTTCAGTTATGTCATAGTTGTGTCTGAGAATTAAGAGACTGAATGAATGAGATGAAGTTGTCTCCAAAGTCATCCCAGGGATGACAGGTAATTTATCTGGAGCAAAATCATAATTACAGAACCTGAATTGTGTTCGTGTGATGCTCGCTGTGTGTCTCTGAGTGTGTGTGTGTAGCTTTGGTTTTGTGAATGACAGTTTTACAAACAACAGGACAAAGGTGAGAGTCGACTTTAGGAGCATCATTACGCTCCCTTCATTTATGCCTGGGTTCATTCCCATTGCATTGTGGTTTATTGGCTCTCTACCATGAACTCCAGAGATGAACACAGAGTCCACGCCACAGAGTCTCAAGGGCCAAATCAACAGCTGGGTCCAATTGTAGAGACCTGACGTATCCAACTTAAATAAGTGACCTATCTGCACGATTCAAACAAGGGCAGTATAATTACCACTAGCCTCTGCGTTACCCACCAGAGAATCAGAACTCCATCAAATTTATGTCTGTTGGCCTGTCAAGGTTGGAACTGCTGAGAGTTAAATGAGATGATTGGTTTTTGCCCCCGCATCTATTCGTGTTCAGGTATGTTGATACAGACAGTAGGTCAAGGTGAGTATAGAAGAATAGAAGTGGGGGTAAACTGTATCCTATGTTATCCTGGCTAATTTAATATTAACACATGCATTTGCACTGCATTATCAGAGTATATCAGTATGCCTTTTAAAGCTTCCATAACAGTGGTTCTTAACCTGGCTTCGATCGAACCCCAAGGGTTTGGTAAGTCGGTCTCAGGGGTTGGGCGGAGACAGAGGTCAAGACAAAACACCCGACACGACGTATCGGGTGTTTTTGCCGAACATACACGAATCACTGTGTACGTTTGACACATTGTGTCAATTTGTGATGACACCCCCCCCTTAGCCATCACTGGCTGCAGGTGATCAAGTGACGCTACATCAATTAGCCTACCTGTGCTACATGGGATTTTGCGCACTCAGTAGTCGATTTATGCCTGTCATGATGGTACGTCATCTGATTGCTTTTTTAATATTTTAATTCATAGTAACTATGTTGAGCAAAAGAAGAAAGTGGTCGGACAAATATGTGCAACGGGCGGCCGTGGCTCAGTGGTATAGGGGGTTGTCCAATGATTCAAGATCGGCGGTTCGATTCCCGCTCCTGCCGAGTCATTTGTCGTTGTGTCCTTGGGCAAGACACTTTCCTCTCCTTGCCTCCAGCGGGGCACTCGCTGGAGTGTGAATGTTTGTGATTGTTCCGCTGGTCGTCGGAGGGGCCGTAGGCGCAGATTGGCAGCCACGCCTCCGTCAGTCTGCCCCAGAATGTGATGTAACGGATGTAACAGAATGTGATGAGAGTAAGCGTTCTGCATAATTTGCAATGTCGAGTTGAGCAACTCTAGTCTGGCACTGACAAAAATAAAGGAACACTTCCTTAAGCTGTATGGAAAAAAACAAAAGAAGCCGACTTTGCTGAGAAAATGATATAAGAGTAGCCAAAGTGAAGCCACGCATATCTGAACTGGTCTCTCAATAACAACAGCAGAAGTCACACTGATTTGTGAGTTCATGCACTGTCTTGGTTTTGTTCTTTGAAAAAGGTGACATTAATGCACAATTCATTAAATACACCAGTAAAACAAATACTGTACTAATATACTTTAAAAAAAAAAAAAAATATATATATTTTTTTTACTAAAGGGTTCGGTGAGTGAGCATATGAAACCGGCAGGGTTCGGTGCCTCCAACAAGGTTAAGAACCACTGTTCTATAAGCATGTGTTTCTGCAATTATTGTTGCAACTGCTGCCCACAAATAACTTCAAAGCAGGAATGCGTTATAAAAGTTCCAGCTCAAGGAACGTTGTGGAATTGGCGTTCATGTTCCGATATACTTTTATTGTTCCACCATGTTGGATGGTTTTCAGATAATGACTTCACTCATACAGGTGTCTAAATGGCGGGGTGACTGATTCTGCAGGGAGACAGTTGGTGTTTCATTTCCAGGTTATTGAATACTGATGATCTGAGAATAAAACAAAATAAAAAATTTCAAATTAAGCCTTTCCTTGATTTGACAACCACTTTTCAAAACCTCACCAAAAAATAGCTGCAATGCCTCCTTTTTGTGGCATGTTTGCAGTGGGTTCTGTGAGGTGCTGCACTGAGCATGTATTCAAAGATGACATTGCCCATTGCAATAGCACCTGTGCAAGGAAACATAATGCCTGCTTCTGAATCCATTCCACTGTGTACCAAACAGCTCCTTCATCTCCTTCACTACAATCTCCATATAAAGTGCTGCAATTTGAGGCAAATTGTCAACAGCAATCTTTTTCCCCCTGTGGTGTAATGGACTTCGTTTCTCCAAGCTCATTGCTGCTTGCATTCTCAGAAGACAAAAAAAGAAGAAAAAAAAAGATCTGACCCCTATGATACTAAATAGCTGTCAACTGGATCTAAACTGGGACAGTGTCTTGTTCTCCCTCGGTACACCTGCAACCTCTGCCTGCTGCGGTGGCTGTCTTTGGTATGACAGTAGAGAAAAGCTACTTAGACTCCTTTGCTCCATCCAGATGGTGGCTACACTAGTCACACGGACCATTTATCATGTGTATCTGCTGAGCACAGGGACCTGGGTAATTAAAATCATCAGTCACAAACAAAAGCAAAGATCGTCAGTGAAGAGTGGAAAACAAAAAAAGGAAAGTTATTTTCAATTTCAATCCTTCGAATTTGAATTTGAGCCTATATTGTAAGAATTGAAGAGATAATAGAAAAAAGAAGCAATTTTAAGGAATCTACTCAGAGAAGAGCACATTTTACTATGATATCGTGCAACACTGCTGTAAAGAAGACCCATCATTACTTTTTTCTTTAAGACTCTCACTTTGACACAGAAATAGTTTCTTACATTTAAATCTTTGTGTCATTCAAACACTGACAGGCAGATACAAATAAAAAAGAAGAGGTGTTGTCAACTGTCTTGTAGATGAGATGTGTGTGCTACTTAGCCTGTCTGACACTCTTGAGGTTCGCCTTTAATAGGGTCCCAGCTTGCCACTGATCCCTCTTGTTCCCACTTAATGGGGATGTGGAGAAGCAATGACGTGTGGGAAAGGCCAGTGAAATCGGCCCTACACTGGCCCACCACAATCAATACTCATTTGGCCTCCACCTCTCTTTCCCCCAAAAGTAATTAATGAGAAGAACGGAAGTCTCTGGCTGCTGACAGCTGATTTCCCTACCGGTCCCTGTCCTTAACACCCTGTCCACTTCTCATGTTTCTGCTTAAAAGCTTCATTATGGCTGAAAACAAGCATTCAGTATAAGAAGGTGACATAGATATAGGTAGACACAGATGTCGATGCGCATAATGTTCTCTGTGTGTTAGGATAAAAACCTAGAGCTCTCAACGGTTTAGAGTTTAGTGTAGTTCTATAACATGCAACTGTTCTTTCTTTACTGGCAAGAATTCAATTATTGATCTAATATTTTGGCCAACTTGTGTTTTTATTATTTAATGTGATCAAGCTTGTCTTCTTTGCTACAATGGAAGAGGAGTGTCCTCCACGTCACCCTCCACCAGAGTAATAATTTAATCTTTCCATCTCACATCTTATCCAGAAACAATACAAAACAGAGGGGGAATAAAAGATCAGAGGTATGAAGCAGCTATTTAATTAGGAAATAACTTAAAATTTAACTTGAGCCATCTGGCTCAGTTCAGTTCAGTTTATTAGACATGATATTTTTGACTATTCTATTCACATGAATTTTAACATACATTAATGTACCTACAGTCGCACATTCACAGACACAGCACACAACTAGTCAGTCATTACAGACAACCTGAGTCAACTTGTCAGAGGATCTAGGGTTTTGGCAAGTTAGACTGTACTAGTTTAGTGCAGGCCAATGTTTGCTTACTTGATAGTATAATAATAATTTATCATCCAAGTGACATAAGCTTCATAGATCTTTCTTTTGAAAGGAAACAAGCAGGAAGAAGAAGACAGGGAAAGGGACGAAAATATATAAGGACAAGAAATTAATTGAATTTAAATTTAGTTCAAAAGTGATTAATGTCTTCCAACCACAGTATGTCATATGAACAGATACTGGGACACCATACCTCAGCTAGAAGGCATGGTGCTACACTACAGATTTAGATTATTTGTAGATAGCAGTGAAGAAAATGTAGAACTGTGTGGCACTAATTCTGATGGTAATTTTGCCTGTAACTGTGGCTAATGATGGGAAGCTGCTGTGCTCACTATTTCACCCCTGCAATGGGAAGTAATATAACTTCATATTTCAAACTTTAATTACTATTTGAAACAATGAAATTCTCTAAAGAATCTAAAAAAACCCTGTTTAAAAAGATCCAGTGAAACAGTAAGACTCATATAAAGCTGTGCTGTAGCGAGGTAGAGGAGAGGTTATTCCTGAAATACACTTAAGCCACATTGTGTTCAAGGCAATTCTTCTTATCAGTGATTTGGAATGTGCAGAAGCATTCTGGATCCAAAAAGTTTGTAGGTTTGCTGACTTTATAGAAGAAAATTTTATTGCAATATAATGATGGAAATGTGTTTTTCAGTTTTGATTTTCACAGCCATAAATTATAGTCCTTGCCTTTGTTTTGCTTTCTAAAAAAATTCATTCTATTCAGTTTAAACAAAAATAGAGATGATTATGTAAAGACAGTGATGGTTTCGACGACTGCGATTATGGGTTCCAGTGGACAGTTTTCTTATATTTTCAGCGGGTTCCTACACTAAACAAGAGATCAATGGGACGAAAAGGGAAAAATAAAGCAACTTTTCCGAGAGTTAATTTGACAGAGCAATAATGCTGCCCATAAACTTTGTGTTGCTCCTGTCATTACCTGTGTGAACAGAGTGCAGAAGGAGAGGAGCACCACTGCAGTAGAGGTATAGTATAAATAGCAGTCGACCCTCCTGTAGCACCTTGAGTTACTGCAGCAGAGCTCACAGCAGGCAGACTGGTAATACATTCTTTCCTATAGAGTTCAATTCAGATCATCTATGATCTGATCTATGTTCATCTATGATCACTATGACTATGACTATGATGATGATCACTATCATCTATGATCACTACAATCATCTATGATCACTACAATCAAAGTCAGTATTTCAGGAGTATGACTCATAACTCAGTTGTGACGGTTTGCTGGAATAAAGAAGATAGAATGCACTTTAAAATCAGGCATGAAGCACAAAGAGACAAAATATGTGTTTAATACTAAGGAATGCCCTGTTTTGGCTGATCGCACTCAACTTCTACAAATGTGTAAAAGGTCACATTTTCATGTTTTCAGTGGAACAAAGAAAATAACATTTAGAAAGTTGTTTTCCTTACTTTGTTAATATTTTGATTAACTGCAAAATCATTTCTACTGCCTGCCATTTTGATGTAACAACGTGAAAAAGAACTAAAACTTAAAAGTGTGGATGACAACTATTAATATCAATGAGAACCCTTTTCAGTAAGGACAGTTCAACCAACGCTACTCAAATTCACAGTGTGATGAGTTTATGACACATAGTAATGTAAGTGACATTTAAAAAAAGCTGTAAAAAAGCCTCTCAATGTTTTCCTGAATATATTCAAATTGTGGATCTCAGTTACACACTCTGAGAGCTGAACGTGTCTCTAATGCTTGTGTAAAAGGTATAAAGGACTGCAGAGATTTAAGGAAGAACTGCTGTCATTATGAATTGTTTGATGGAGTGAGGCTAATGCAATTTCATTTAAATGAACTGAAGCCACAAAAGGCATTGGCAACTGATTTATCTAATGCTCAGAAGACAATGGGACTCCATTCTTTGGAGGAAATTCAACGTGAAGATTGAGGAGGGGATTGAGGTTGGAGTTGTACGAGAGAAAACTTCAGAGAACATCCATCAGGATTGCAGAACAATGAATCCAATCACTCTGTATTAATGAGCCAATGCTTAAAATAGTTTCCGTTGTGAGGTGAAGTCAGGGGAAATGATCTTTGCAGAAGGGGAAAAGCTTCCAGATAAAAGTCTGGGCATAAATCATTTTGGGGAGTAGAAATGGCTAATCTCTTCTCTGTCAAACTCTTCACCTGCTCTGAACACTGCTGCATAGTGATCCTGGGGAATAGCTATTCTTAAAGCTGACTGGAGAGAAGGTGACTACTGTATTTATGGACGAGAGAGGAGCTGGCCGAGGATACAGTATATATGACCAGACTCGACAGGAAACGTCGGCAGCTCATCGACAACTGACCTTCAGTATTTAAAGTAAAAGGGTATTGATATCTATCATGCAATGTGAGTCTGACATAAGGTGAATGGTTTTGAATACAAACACACATTGCATTTATTGGTGGCCCTCAACAGTTTTTGTCTAACCATCCATCTTTTCCTCAGACTTTTACCTGCAAAACTTTTTTTTTTATTCTGAATATTCAATCTGAACTTTCTAACCTACTATACTAAGGGTGCTTACTAATTATATCATATTAGCTTTATCATTAGAAGTGTATTAATGTGTTGTTTTGCATAAAAAGTGCTTATTAAGAAAAATTAAAGCAAACACATCAGTGCAGTTGGTGAATCCTAATATACTACAATTATTCTGTGCAGCAAACTCTTTGATTAAACGTACGTCTGCATTGTTTTACAAAAATAAGCTTAGGGGGATTTTAAATCGCATTAAAAAATATCAAATAGAATTCACAATCCCTCAACTGATTCACACTAATCTTCTGTGTGTGCTTAAAGTTTGCATTTTATGTATGACTTTGTCCTTTGTCCACCTTGATAATACCCACATGAGTATTTCTGTGCTGTAATTGAATATAAATAAACAGATAGATTGTCAGCCCTGGTACAGATGTCCCTGCTGGGCTCAGCTGTGCTAATAGTCACCTTTTCACCTCATTCTCACTTCTTCTAGCCCTTTTGACCTCTGTCTTTTTCATTACCCTCCACAAAACTATACCCAACCCAGCTCTGTGCATTCTCTAACAGCCTTAATATTATGTTTGGATCTCATTGCACACTTTCTATCTAAATGGAAAATGTAGGCATAGCAAAGTTCTGATATTAGGTGTCATGATGCAGCTACAACACAAAAACTTCCTCCTTTATTCTCCAATAGTAAATAGCTTGTCTCCACATCTGTTGTTTTTCCTACACATCTGTAAAATGAAATGTATAATGTGTGTGTGAGCATGTGTGTGTGTGTGTAATTCAGTGTGTGGCACAAGAGCAGGTCATGGACACAGATAAAAGAGGGGATTGAAGGGTAAAAAGTGGGCAGGGGGGCAACAGATGCCCCAGGTCACGTCGAGCCAGCATGGGGTGTCGTCTAAACAAACCTGCCAACAAACACAGTGGTTGAACACCTGCTAACACTATACTGCTAATACACACATTTGTTGCATCTACAAGCGCACACGCACACACCCACGCACGCACACTTCCATTACCTAAAGTGTAAATCACTAGAAAATTGTAATTTACTGAGCTAATCGTCCATTAAATGAACCATTTTGTTAAATTACACATTATTAAATTTACACTTTGCTACTTAACAGAGACATATGAAAACCATATGCCATTTGAATGCATTGACGACTGGATAAATGTGGATTATTATTTCTTCTAGTGTAAAGTTATGTTAATCAGTCAATAGCAAGCTTTTAAATATTTGCTAAGCCATGTGGTTTCTGCAAAACATCCATAGAATCACGGACTGAGTTTGATTGAATTTATTTTGTCAAACGGCTCCAAGAAATTATATTAATTATGTTGCAAGCAGACAAGGTAGCGCTGTGGGTAGTGCTGTCGCCCCACAGCAAGGCGGTTCCAGGTTCAAGTCCCTCTCTGTGCGGAGTTTGTATATTCTCCCCATGTCTGCGTGAGTTCTCTCCAGGTTCTACAGCTTCCACCTCCAAAAACATCCATTTTAGGTGAATTGGCCTCAAATTGCCTGTAGGTGTGTGTATGTGCATGTGTATGCGTGTTTGTATGTATGCATGTGGCTTCGCGGTGCAGTGGCGTCACGCCCGGAGTGTCCAGTGGCTCATGCCCCCAGTCGGCTGGGGGCATGGATGAAGCCGGTTTAGAACATGAATGAATGAAGGAATGAATGTTGCAAGCAAATATGATATAAACTGCACAACCCCATTATATCAAAGGCTGTTTTCAGACTGCAGGCATATTGGATACCAATCAGATTTCCCTCCGTATCCAATTTTTAAGGCTGACTGTCCACACTGTTTTTAGCGAGTCAGACTGGGCCACATTATTGGCCGATCTGACAGGTTGTCGTATTAACGACGTTGGGGTGGAGGCATCGTTCAGCGCTTAAAATGTGTGAGGTCATATAATTGCAAACATGGAGGCTGGTTACTTTATTGTATTGTATTATATCTCTGTGTTTTGGTTTGAATGTCTTCTGCAGTTGTTGAAGCTGTTATTCAATCAAGGGAGGCATTTCACTGTTATTGAATTTCTACCACTTTGAGCTGAACGTGTCATACTGTGATTGAAATAATGTTGGACAAAGCCCTTGATGTTGTCAAGGGAAAAATGCCTTTTCACAGTCAATGAACATGAATCTTGGTCTACCATTGGACCTAGATGGATGTTGAGAGCCTAAATAAAAGTTATAGGATATAATATATATAGTAAAATATGTAATAGGAAAAAAGAAAAATCAGTTTGTCAACAAATTATTTCCTTTTTTTGTGTATCTGCTCCGTTACCTGTGTTTCAAAGTCAAGCCAGTTAATATAACTTCATAACAACTACTAAGAGTCAGAGGTGTAATAGTATTTGGGTAGATTAAGATCTCTTCCATTTCATTGACGTAATAATCTTATTAATGTAATTTTGACAATAACTTCCTACGCTTTCAGGGCTGTGTGAGATCATTACTACTAACTCATTATTAAAGTGCTGGAGCAGATCCCACTTGAAGCAGGAGAATAACCTGGACTGACACCTAAACAAAGACAGACCAATATGATAACATGCCCACGTGGGAGGAATTGGCATCATTCATATTATCGATATTGACTTTGAACTGCAGCAAACTGACCACCCCTGAGGAAGGAGGCCACACAGAGACAAGGATGCAGAGGATTAAAACTGTGGACCTTGTTGCAGTACTCTGAATTCCCAAACATTCCTGCATCGGGAAAAGCACACAAATGAAAAGATGTTACATCATAACAATATTTTCTTTTTACATGCCAGGAAAACAAACCATGGCCAAACAATGTTAGTTGCAGAGCTGGACCTTGTCATGTTTGGTTCTTATGGATAATTGTTCATTGGAAGAGGAGAACAAAGGTGGTCCAAAGGATATGTAACCAGCACAGGCTACAAACAAAATAAATCTGTTTATCCTGGTGGTAGTGAACATGACTTAGAGAGCATAGGATGATTGGAAATATGATCTTGATCTTATGTTCTTTTTCCCTCTCTATTTCTTTCACTCTCGGATTCTGTGTTTCTCTTCCTATCACCACGCTCCCTCTGATGACTCTCTTTATTTATCTCCTTTTTCATTTCTTTTCCAGCATCTCGTTCTTCTCTTCTCTCATTTATTCTCTTTTCAAAGCTGATGGCGGCAGCTGGGTTGTGATCCAATCACAAGCTAGCTGCAGCAATCACTGTTTGCTGATTGGTTTTATAATCCTCACTCAGGATCTCAGATGGGAAAGAATCAGCTGGCCAAGAAGCGCTGTCATAGTGATGCACGCCCACACACGTACCTATCTGAACGCTGAAACACACCCACACACACACACACACACACACACACACACACACACACACACACACATGCACTCACCCACTTTGAATCTATATCACACTTCTTCACTCCACATCATTGCCTTCATATCTATACAAAAATTCTCATAGGTGTGTATGTACAGTATGTGTGTGTGGTAAGATAAGAATGATTCAACAACCATAAAGAAAGAACATTCACTCAGCTCAAGTTCATCATCTTAAAAAATTCCTCATCTTGTGTGTATGCATTCAGCCTATGGATGATTGTATGTGTGATCCTAAGTTGAGCCAATATATTTATTAATATGATGTGAGCCTGGATCATGGCCCAGCAACAGCTCAGTATGGGACAAAAGAAAAGCATTAAGTGCAACATAAAGGACTGCTGTAGTGCAGGACAACAATCTCCATCTGAATGTGGAGAAGACGAAGGAGATTGCTGTGGACTTCAGGAGAACACGCACTCAGCAAGCTCCACTAACCATTGACGGTGCTGCAGTGGAAAGGGTCAGCAGCACCAAGTTCCTGGGTGTACACATCTCCGAGGACCTGTCCTGGAACCGCAACATCGCATCGCTGGCCAAAAAAGCCCAACAGCGCCTCTACTTCCTCCGCAAACAGAGGAGAGCGAGAGCCCAACCCCCCATCATGCTCACCTTCTACAGAGGCACCATTGAGAGTATCTTAACCAGCTGCATCACCGTGTGGTACGGCGCCTGCACCGTTTCCTGCCGTAAGACCCTACAGCGGATCATGAGAGCAGCTGAAAAGATCACTGGTGTTTTTCTCCCTTCCCTCACAGACATTTACAACACCTGCCTCACCCGCAAAGCCATCAGCATTGCAGGTGATCCCACCCACCCCTCTCACAGACTTTTCAGCCTGCTGCCATCAGGTAGGAGACTGCGGAGTCTGTGGGCCAGAACCAGCAGGCTCAAGGACAGTTTCTTTCACCAGGTGGTCAAGAGGCTCAACTCCCTCCCTGCTCTGCCCCCTGCCATAGCCTTGAACTCTACCCTCACACTGCCCTGCCCTCTCCCCAGCATCTGACTACCTATCTCTCTCTCCCCCCATCGACTCAGGAACTACGCACACGTCACTTCCCCTACGGGATTAAAGGGTGTACAGAGATGTTTACCATCCCTTGTGTTTTGTCTAATACTTCGTGCTGTACTGTCTGATGTACTGTCTGTGTTGTACTGCCTGTTGAACTGCTTGTGTTGTCCTGTCTGTGTTGTACTACCTGTTGTACTGTGTTGTACTGCCTGTAGTACTGCCTGTTTACCGTGGGTCAGAGAGGACTGCAATTTCATCTGTGCAGTATGTCGTGCATATATGGTAAATTTAACAATAAAGCTGACTTTGACTTGACTTGACTTTGACTACAGACTCAAAATCCTTGATCAATATGCAGAAATTTTACTTTCACACATCTAGAAAACAAAAGCTAATCTTCAAGTCACTATATTCCAGCCAAATCCCCAAATCCTCACAGGTGACTCGGGAGTTTTGATTTTCCTTTTAGTGTGGATAAACATAAACAGAGTGGAAATGTAATTGGTCAATACATGCTGTTCATGAAAAATGTAATAACTGGCATGCAAATGTTCAATCAAGTGGATATAGAACACATAGTATTGTACTTTATGTTCCTGTTCTTGCAACACATCTCCAGTTATCATTTCCAAGAAAAATTAAGAGAGATGTAAGTCCTTGACAGGTGTGGCTATTACCTCTTACATCCTTCATTGGATGCTTTAGGTCATCCTTTCTGCTTTGTTCAGTGTGTTGCATCAGCCTAGAACCTAATACATGTCCTATATACTTTGCCCTTGTTCTAAATCTGTGAAGTTTCATGAGGACAAATAAGGCTACTACTGGTAATGTCACTGTCTTTGAAATTAATTGCACAGGTGTACTTTGGAAGATTTCACACCCACAGTTGAGCTCATACTGTGCAATAACCTCACAATAATTGGCTGTTTCACCATTTTGCTTCATAACAAAGGTTTAAGGCCTGGCTAAAAGCCAACAAATAATTAAAGCTTTTATGAGACTCAGTTTGGTTTGAATATTTCTTGCTGGACCAGCATCAATTAAATAGTAATGTGTGCATTTGTTTCCATTTTTTTTTGTTCAATCATGCCTTTAGCTTTACTTCTTACAGTTAATTTTATTTTATCTGTAGTGTTTCAGGAACATGCAACCTATGTGAATGATCGGAAATCTGTTGAACACTATGCACATTACAGGTTTTACGATTGTTCTTTGACAATACAGAGAAGCTCTTAAATACGTCCGAGATTTTCTCCTAATATCACTATGAGTACAAAAATTATGCTGTGTGTAAAACTTAAAAAATAAAAGTTGGTTGCCGTCCTTCACCTGAAAACAATTCAAAGTAAAGAAGGGACTCTGTCAGGTTGGGGCAAGCCACAAACCTACAGGAAATCAAGCATAAAAATGTCTGCTGGCGATTTAAATTGTATGCATGTAAAAACAAAAGTGAAAAAATGCTGGATTCAGAACTTTGTTTCTCAGTAGGGAGTGGATTGAAAAGGTGAAACACTGCATGGAGCTAGTCATTTAGAGGTACCACCACTGTGCTGATTCCCCTTTTTCCTTGTGGAAAAATGAGGTGAGGTGAAGCCACACTGAATATCACACTGATTCAAATATATGCACACACTGGGTTTCAAGTGGATTACCAACTATTGCCTGACTGATAGCATGTGTTCATCTGTGATAGACAGAGACACTGTCAGGATATAACACAACTTATTTTAGGAACAAAGCAACACTTGGGGTGTTAACACTATGGATTTGAGCTTACTAGATTTCTAATCAGTGTTTTCAAAATGTCCAGGAAAGGCCTCAACAAAGTGACTGTTAAATCACGATTCTGAGGACAGAAAATATTGGTATCTTTTCTGGTGTTAAAAAGCAGAAATACATATTCATACGCGAAAACTAAATTTACTTTGTTACAACCTCTTTTGAGTACTGTACTGTCAAGTACACATTCTCACTCGCGCACACACACACACACACACACACACACACACACACACACACACACACACACACACACACACACACACACACACACACGATATCCCCAGCAGGATAAGCTGGATCGAGAACATGGGCGAGTAGGCGCTTCGCACCGCTGAATATAAAACACACTCTCCTCCGCTTTATGTCTGTATCTCTCTACCTGATATCATCGTCCTGTAGCTGTTCTTAACTCATCTGTACTTATCTATCTTTGGATCCCCCCCCCCCCACGCACCTCAAATCTTTTTCTCATAAGATGAAACTTTAATGATTCCTTTGAGGAAATTGCCTCATCGCATGGCAAATATACTGTACAGTCATAACAATAATAGGATGCAAGAGAGAGAAACTGTTTGGATTCTTTGTGTGGAGTGTGTGGAGTGTGTCGTCTGAGAAGCTCACACTTCTTTCTGTTCACTCAGTCTGTGAGGATTTTAACCTGGTCTCAGTTCTATCTGTGCTTCGAAAAGAGACCAACATTTCTTCTTTTTGCAGTCCTTTATTTCTCTCTGGTTTATTATCTGGGGACCACCATCCTTACTCTGACTTTTATTCCTTCAATTGCTCTTTTCATGTTTTTTTCCCCCTGCCTAATCCCATGAAAACATTCTGTCTGTCCCTTGGCTATTGTTGGTAAAGATATTCCAAGACGACTGGCTTGGACACGTTCCCTTTCTCAGTTGTACACTGCTTCCTGTGAACTAATTGCAATGACACCTTTCAAAACCAGTTTCAGAAAACTCAAAGAAAATCACGTAAATATTCACTTCAGCTGACATCTACATGGCTGTGTTTCTCAAACAGTGATTATCACTGCTTACTAACAACCTTCTGCTTAGACATGACTCAACAAATGCTGTCACGTCACACTGTTCCATCAATCAACACAATCAAACTTAATATCCTGGTGGTTTCTTTTTATATGACATTGGGGTATGATTGTCTTAGGATATGTAAATCAGACGATCCTGAAATCTGATACTTCATCAATAACAAAAGGCTGAGCAATACTTGTCAAAGAATCACCAATTGACGAGCTTTTGTGTGTGATGTGATAACCAATTGCTGTTGTGACAATTTCTAATCAGAGCATTGTCCTTGATAAAGAAATTACAGATCAAGAATACATAATTTGCTTTCCATTCCTAAGGAACTTGAGGAAGAGGTGAAATGACTTGACAGCTGTCTAATGTATATGCTGTCGATGCAGTTTTTGGCGACAATATTCACAGAAATATTTTATTATTCTTGCAGAGGTTGTTATCTGACTTATGATGAGTGACCAGACAGTCTTACTCAAGGACACTTTGACAGGAAAACCTTCTGGTAACAGGGCTCTGTAGTCTGTGGGGATTTACTGTCAACCAAGCATGTGTGTGTGAGTTATGTGTGTCATCCATCTGTGGATCTGCTGCGCACACACACACGCACGCACGCACGCACGCACGCACACACACACACACGTACACACACACACACACACACAGATAAAGTGAGAAGACTACAATAATAGATGGGCATTTAACTTCCACACACACACAAGGACTAATCACTTTCTCTGTGAGGTTTGGAGAAATATCTTCAGACACCTCACCATCAGTCAGCTCTAATGTGTAGTGTGAGAATTAATATGGCATCAGTCTACAAAATAGAATGAAATGGTTAGGTGCTCATTTTATAGAAGTTTGTCCATAATTCAAACCCATGATCAAACCTATGGCTGAGTTTTTTTCTCATCATTGACTCCTGACCACCTGGCAAAAGAAAATTAATAGAAATATCTACAAGCTTTCTTTTCCTCTTGCTTATGTCCTATTTTTTTTTTCTGGCGCAAGTCAAAAAGTATCCTTCACAGGCATGAGGATCTCTACTTCAGTACATCGAATATAAACAGAAACACTGACTTACGCTTTCAGAATGTTTGAGGAGTTCATATCTGAAGTGATAGAAAAGTGAAGAACTCAAATTTTGCCGATGTAGTATGTCATTTCAGAAGCACTGATCATATGCATACTGCATATATGTACAGACAAGCAAAAAAGTACTATGAATCTCTAACTGAGAGTTGGAAATTCAAATTTTCCATTCTCTAAAACAATGGGATTAAGTTTAAATATTATTTCCAGATTTTTAATTAGTTGTTAATATGAACAAGTTTAGATAAAATCCAAAAATCAGCACTTCAACCTATATCAAAACACCTAAAACACATCTGTGTAGCCCAGATGGTATGAGGGTAAAGTTTCACCTCTTGTTTGACCAGAATATTCATTCACTTAATCATAATATGATGTCATCAAAACAACAGTTCCTTCATAATTACACAGAAACATGTAATATCTGCATGGATATTTTTTGTATGGACCCATAAGTCAAGTAGAAGTCAAGTAGACTCCAAAGAAGTTAATACAGTGTGTAATACAAAATCAACACAGTCGATGCTTTAACTCATCAACTTAATAACCTCCACTGAGGAGGTAATGTTTTTGTGGCTGTTGGTTGTCTTCTGTCTGTTATGACTGCTTATTCTGTTGAAGCGTTCTCCACACTGTGAGAGGGGACGACCTGCAGTAACCTCCACCAGTTTTGGTTGCAACATTTGAAATAGTAAAGTTCTGTTATTCTTCAAGAGCTGTTATTATTTTGTATAACTGAGAGCAGGGATGTGTGTCAGGATGATGGATACACAGTATTTGTCTCACAGAAATCCATGTTGCTCTGTGTCCTGCAGTGAATTTACTCTTTTGTCACCTCTCTATTGTTGCTATACATCACAAGGCCTTTACCGCTAATCACCAGTGATGCCACAATTCCAACGCATTTAGGTCACATCTCAGTAGTCCATGCCAGTTTGATGGAGCTTTAGTCATTATGTCTTTGAGTGTGTGTGTGTGTGTTTGTGTGTGCGCATTCATGCGTGCCCACATGTGTGTGGTTGAGATGTGTGTGTTTATATACTCAGCAATATTGCTCTATTACATGTACAAAGTTTTTGATGCAGCTTTCATTCTGTGTGTGTTTGTTTATGCATGTCTGCTTCTTTTGTACGTTGCTATTTGCAGAATTGCAAATGCAGCATAACACTCCCCTAATACATGAGGTGGTCTCTCCTGACAAGAGCACTCAGTCATGCTAAAATCTTGTGAATAGAGCGTTATTCTACTGTTACAAACAAAATTGTCGATTTAATTCTTGACTTTTGTGAAACCTTGATGTCTTTCCAGGTCATTATTATATTAAACCTATTTCAGGTTAATTATTTAAACCCTTTACGTACCAATTGACTATTTATCAAATTATTTGTTTTTTAGCTGCCACACCAAAAATAATTTAAAAGGATAATTCTGTAGTTTTATTCATCTGCCGAGGGTAAAACTAATGGACAAAATAACAACATTCATGTTTCTCAAACAATTTTGTTTGTAAAAATACAAACTATGTTTGGTGTATTTATGCAAGCTGTAGCCATGAACTGAAGTGATTAAGTATTACTACATTCATTCATTCTGTGGGACATATGTTAAGACACTGAGCACCCCCTATCACCCTGTATTGTTTTTGTAATTTTTATTATTTAATTTTATTATTTTGTGGGTTCATATTCTGTTCAGATGCGATGTCAAATGTAGTATTTTAGGAATGAATGCATGGGTAGAATGGGCAGAGCTCACACAGGCACTTTGGGCAGCCAGGTGGCCTTAGGGGTCCTTAAGAAGGCGCGGGCAGCTATGCCATATTATGTATATGGACAGCCTGCGGCGCACAGAGAAGAGGCTGATGTGCGTGTGTCTGTGTGTTTCAGGTAAGCAAAAGTACATTAAAGTAAGGATGTGAATGTATAATTTGTGTAAGAATGTGTTGCCTTCTGACTAAAGTACAACTGGCATGAATGTACAGAATATGGGGAATGTTTTTGAGTATTTTGCGGGGTGATTAGCAAGTGTCGTATATTGTGTATATGGACAGCCTGTGGCGCACAGAGAAGAGGCTGATGTGCGTGTGTCTGTGTGTTTCAGCAATTGTCCAGTAAAGAACCTAAAACTCATGCACGCCTGGAAGTCCGTTTATTTACGTCCAAGTGTGCAACAATTCATTCATTCATTTTCTGCCGCTTTATCCGCCGTAACGGGTCACGGGGAGCTAGAGCCTATCTCAGCTAGCATAGGGTGTGAGGCGGGGGACGCTCTGGGCACGACGCCAGTGCACCGCGGAGCCACACACAAAGACAACCATGCATGCACACACTCACTCTTACGGGCAATTTGGGACCGGCCAATCAACCTGAAGCGCATAGTATTAATACATGTAATTAAATAATCACAAATATTAATCATTAATAATAAACTATAAATTAAAGGAATGATGTGCTGAAATATCTGTCTTAGGATGTGATTTTATAATATGCAAGAGGAGAAATCGTTTCTCCACACATATCACAGGTGAATGAGTGAAACAAGCATCACATCTGGTATTTCAAGTCTTAACTTTCTTCTCTCTATTTGGTTTGTTGTTAAAATTAAACCAATAGAGCTTAAAGCTTTAATTTGATGGGTTCACGGACGGACCGGTTTCAATGTTGAGATTAATAATGCATCTTAAAGAGTGACAGAGTGTGTATGTGTGTGTGCCCTTACTCTCCTTGAAGACTTTATTAAAAGTCAAGTGTGCCAGCAGAGAACAAACAACATTATGCACACACAAACTGAACTTACTGTGAGATGCACACACACACACACACACACACACACATACACACACACACACACACACACACACACACACACACACACACACACACACACACACACACACACACACACACAACACAACCACAAGGACCCACCTTTCCCCCAAAGCACTCAAAGTGATAGGTGAGCTTGATAAAGTGTGTAAAACCAACCACATATTTACCTCTGAGACCTTTTGATGTGCTCAACACAGAGGAGAAGAGCTTCACATCACAAAGTGACTGTAAAGAGCTTTAAATTACAGTGGGATTTCAGTCTGATGGTGGAATCAGGGCACTTTAATACAATAAGAAAAGCTAAGGAAACAAATTGAGTGCATTATGTATAATCTTACATAAAATGAGTGTTCATGACAGGAGTGCAGAAGGTAAAAATATCTGTGTCTGTTTATTAAAAAGTAAATATTGAAACAGGAAACAAATAAATTACTTTTTGAAATGCACCAAAATCTAATTTACAACATTACAAAAATATTTATGTTCTAAACAGACTTGGGTCTTTCAACACTACAGTGATATTTTGTCATCTTGTCCGCTGTTATATCTATTCTCCTTCATCTATTTGCATCACTTTTCCAGTGCAGCTGCACTGGTTTACAGACAGTAGATAGACAGACACATGAACTCAGAGTAGGTAGTCAGCGGTACAGTAGGGCTGAATGGCTTCAAAGAAACATGTATTTTTACTCCACCGTACAGAAGCTCATTTGATTTGCTAGCAGCCAATTAGTGACAGACAGTTCCAGTTTATCTGACGCATAACATTTATAGTACAAATGTTTGGCTGCTGTACAGAAACATCAATAAGTGTACATGCCAGTATTGCAGTGCTTATGCATTTTAATCCATTCATCAAGGAAAAAAAATCCACATAGAAATGAGGATGTTTATATTAGTTCTTTGAGTGAATACGTATAATCAAATCTTTAGATGCCAAGTCCTTGGAACAGAAACAGAAGGCATGGCATACCATTAGTGGGCTTCCTTTCCTTGGAGTTGATCGTCTCTCTTCCAGCTTGAAATATTCTATAAAATCGATCTATCCCCTATATTCCTTTTCCACTCACTACCAGTCTGTGGTGCTTCTAGGCAAATAACATCAACCCCCTGTAAAGTTAAGTGCAGTAAAAAACATCTCTAATATTAGCATGCTAAACATAATTTAATATAATCAGCCTACATCATTATTACTCATTAAAAACATTTTGTTTTTTTGACATTTTGGAGATGCAAAACCTGATTAGGTCCCTTAAGAAGCAATGCATGTAAGTTTTATAAGACGTGAAACGGTAGTGTCTGCTTCTACACCTCTGTTGGTGATGCCCAGATGATGACCGTTGTTTTTCAGTTTTTCAGCTTGGCCTTTCTTTAACACACGCACCCCTCAGGTCTAGCACACTAGTGCAGAAAAGAGATTCACCAGTACACATTACAAGAACACAAAATGTGTTTTACAAAAACAGTTCTCTCTCTCACACAGCTACAAACACCAACACTCTCTCTCATTTTGCAGTAACTAGACCCCAAACTGCAACATGTACACCAGTTAATGATTCAAAAGTCTTTCTTTATCATAAAATAAATATATATATATAGTCACAAAGAGCAGAAAAAGTGCAGTGTATGCTGTTTTATGCGTACAGAACGTTATATTCACGCTGTACTGCTGTGTCCATCCCTGACAGGCATCTAGCACCCATGATGATTTAAGATGGAGATAATTAAAAATAACCAATGATAGGTAACAGTAATATTGAAATTTCATACACAAAGGATGAACTGGAAATTGGTCTTTGGTTGAATAAATCTTGGCTATGATTATTCATAAAGTCTGATTCAGTTCGCAAGCATTGTAGAGTTTTTATGTTTATGCGGCAAAGGAAAAGCTGCACAGGAGAGAGAGAGAAAGCATCAGCAGGATAAACACACTGATAAATCACTGTAGAGGCAGAAAGCTGTCAAATAAATTAATCCAATTCTATTGTTTTCCCGTTTATCTCCCTCCACAGGTGGCATGAGAACTGTCTGTGTCCGTGAGAGATCGAGGGATGATGACGATACTGAACAGTTGCATTGATGTGTATGGTAGCACAAGACGCTTGCGTACGGACGATATCCATAAGACTCTGATGAGAACTTTTCCCTTGACACGTCTTCACACACATACCATTGGTATAATTGGGCCCCCCTGGGGCCGATCTCTGGGCTTGGGTGCCAAGGGCATGCCTTACTTAACGAGAGGCAGATAAATCTTGTGTTAATAAGCCACAAGCATCAAGGCTCTATTTATGACTGCTCTCTCTACAAGGCCAATGACACAGGCCTAGATGTGGACACACACGAGCACACACTCATGAACACACACATTTGTCCCTACTTATACATACTTAATCTATAATATAAAGAAGACAGCCAACATACATGTGCAGTGTGCGCACATAACTGCATGTCAAGGGGGGGAAAAAACTCTCCTCTGATGCAATAAATTCCGCTTTTTCCATCTGGTACTCCTTTTTCCTATTAACCCATAATGGAGTAAGGATCACAGCTAAATCTAACCTGCTGACACACACACACACACACACACACACACACACACACACACACACACACACACACACACACACACACACACACACACACACACACACACACACACACACAGAATGAATTCTATCCATCTCAGGCGGATCCACGATGGTGTTCAGCAGCACAGCAGAGTAGCACAGTATTGATTCATCCACCGAAAGTCACCTTCCCCCTCACCTCACCCCTGCTGGTGCCTCGGGGGCCTCTGGTCATTCTACTTTACCAATTTGTATGGCTGTTGTTATTATTAGTGTTTCTCCAGCATGGTGCTTTGGTCTCAGGGCACGGACACACCGCTTTATGATGCCGCATCTAATAAACATCATTGTGATTTTCCCATGCTGGTAATTAAGTGTGGGGCTAATTTGTCATAGTTAGTTAGAGCGTGGCGCGATGCCGGGAGAGGGCTGCTTGGGAGGGGCATGGTGGCCGAGAATGCCAAGATTTTAATACACACTATTCATTTATAGCCACTGCTGCATAATTGCATTGGAGCTGGCTTGAGACATGGCAGAGGGCATCACAGATCAAGGTGGGCCAGAGGTTTTTCTATACACCATCTGACTAGGACAGTTGTGTGTTCATGATGATATCAAAAAGTGACTGTAATGTGACACATGTAGGTGCAATTATTCTCTAGCAGAACCTGAACTGTCAGTCTGACAAGATTTATTATATATTCCACAAGCACACTGAAAAAAACAAAACAAAACTTAACAGCTTCAGAGCATCTGGGCTTCAGTTTAGCCCTACAGTTTCAATGGAGGATTTATAAGCATTTGTTTGGACTTGTGTAAGGATAGGAGTCAGTCTCAGTCAGTCAGTCTTTTGCCAGCACAGCTTGAAAGATTTGTGGACTGCGCGCCCTCGTTCCTTGCGGTTAATGCGTTCGAGGAACCACACTCGAATAACAAATTCCGCGATGGAACGACGAACTATCTATTTTATTATTTACGGTAATTTAAATGTTTATGAACCCTCCCCATATTGATACAAACCACCATCTGTCTGTATTACCTTTTCCCACACTCTTATCGACTGTTTAAAGCACTTTTGTGTCTCACATAAGTGAGACTCACGGAACATAGCGCACTTCTGGATGCCGTCAGCCAATAGAATGCGCGTACGGTATCACGTGACGGCCTACCAAAAATCCGCGATGAGGGGAAGTTGGAAGTTTTGATGCACAAACATGCGAGAGCGCACTGTATCTCTTATGCATCAACAGATTGTCAAAGGACAGTAATATAGAGAAACTGAACACATTCCAACAGCACTAAAAACATTTTCTACACCTTGTGTGCATCATTTACAGAGGCTGAGTCTTCCTATTCTAAAAGACTGTTTGGCCAGAATTCTATTCAGATCATTATAAAAAGGAAAACTACACTATACTTTTTTGCAAATGTGATACTTATTGATTGCACCACTGCCTCACTTCGGTTACATTCCGGTGTCAGTCCTTTCAAGGTTTTGCATGTTTTTTCAAGTTGACTTCATTTCTAATTTGGCCTGTATCACATTTAAATAGTCTTACTCTGTCCATGTTTGGTTTTCTTTTTCCTGCGATTATTGGTAACAGAAGCTTGCTGGAAGTTCCTGTAATCCGTCTGAATGTCCAAAAAGTTGAGCCGGGTTAAACCGGTGTCTTTTTGTTTGAGCAATGACCTTTGTGAGGTTTCAAATCAGTAACTTTGATCTGGATTAAACAGAAAATTCTGAAGGTTCAGACTAAATCTGTTAAACAGTTTATGAATCTTTTTCAGGATCCAGTAAGAAAGAATTTGATGTTAGGTTTCTATTTTAAAATCAAATGGTACCTTTACCTTTGCCAAAAGTGTTGCTCTTTCATTCCTTGCCTCTTGTTATTATTTTCTAGTGAGGTTTTTATTTTAAGGCTTTCTGTTGTGTTTCGCATTTCCTGTCTGTGCTGCTCTTCTTCATTTTACATGTTCTATCATCTGTCCTCTGAAGTCTTCTACTTTCTCTTTCCTTTCTCTGTATTTTGTATTCTTCACCTCTGTCTCTTTTCTCTGCATGTTCTCCACTGTGATTGTCTGATTGTTTCTACCTGCCCCCTACTGTTCCCTCCTTATTCAAGTGTATTTACTGTAGATTGTGTTACTCCTGTGATTAGTTGCCAGTGTGTTACTGTATTGTTGCGTGTGTTAGCTTTATGTTCCCTTTATTGAACACAGAGATTTGCCATGATGCCTGAGAATATCCAGAGACATCTTTTTTTTACTCTACCTGGTTTAGGATATTGCCTCTTTCTGCCAATTTTGCTTTGTCTACCTTTTTTTTGAATCACATGTGGACTGAAATTCTGCTCAGATGTTTAGATAATGTTACATGTTTTGAGCTGCTTTATGGTTTTGACCACAGACTGTTGAATTATGACAATATATCTATGAACTGCACCCCAAGCTTCTCTCTTTAGTGTCTGCATGAAGGTCCTCACAATTCTTGCTGAATCATGATAAAAAGACTTGTTCCTACTACCTTTCTCTGTATTGGGCTACGGTGACATCTTGTTCATGCATAGATCTTTGCATTCTTTATGTGCACTTACTGTAACATTATCTGAAATAGAGCACTTACCCACTATTGTTTGCTGTATACCAGATTTGGATGATTTCCTAAGGAAGTTATCTTTTCACCCAAAGGGCAGTCTCTAATATGTGTAACGAATTCAGAAATGGTGTATTATCTAATGATGCTTCTGCTGTTCCAAATCAAAGCACAGCAATCCTTCATTACTCGCGGTCAATGTGTTCCAGGAACCGCAAAAACGAAATTCCGTGATATAGCGATGAACTATTCATTATTGACGGTGATTTCAACTTTAATGAACCCTCCCCATACTGATATTAAACCACCTTCTATCTGTATTACCTTTTTCCCACACTTTTATCGACTGTTTAAAGCACTTTTGTGTCTCACGGAATTGCGCAGCGTTCTGAGACTCACTTCCGGATGCCGTCAGCCAATAGAATGCATGTACGGTATCACGTGACTACTTACTAAAAATCCGTGATGAGGTGAAGCTGTGCGTGTTGATGCGCGAATGCGCAAGGGATTACTGTATCATGAATCTATGAAATTTGGTACAATTACAGGGATATGAGTATATCTTTACCACTGGTTATTTGTGCTGCTTTTTTAACATCTCACTGAGACTAGCCTTACTTAAATAAAAGTTAAAATAGAGAGTATTACATTTTTGATGATCTCCAATAAATCACGTTAGAATGACATTCACAACTTGACACTACTGACACACCCATATTTTGAATTAAAACATGAGCCACAACATGTAGCTAAGATTTGCTGTAATATTAACATCCCCAGTCATTCTTCAGGTTTACCATCCAATCATTGTTCTTATTAATCTTTCATTACTAAAACCTATTCTGCACACCATTAACTCCAAACACTCAATGTGTACATGGTGTAGTAAGCATGAATGCAAGCTAAGCACATTCTCAAATCAATTTAGATTTTGATGAAGTCTCCGATTATGTACAGTGTTGGCATATCCAGGTGATTTGGAACATTTACTCTTTAAATGCATGAAAATGATAAAGACAAGTCAAGGTAAACAGTGTTATTAAAAATTACATACTAATCATTAGAGATAATCCAACAATGCATTAGATCGCTCAGTTTTGATAACCCTGAAATTCAGCATGTTTGATTTTGGTCTACAGTCATTTGGACCGTTTCAACATCTACCCTCAGGTGAGTGAAACATAAAATGATGTGGACACTTGCAGTAAATCCCAGGTGAATAAGCAACACTCCCCTCATCAGGCCCTCCCACCTTATCATTATGTGGGTAGGAGATTGTTTGTCATACCCAAAGGCTTCTCCTCTACAAAAGACCATATTATTAGTCCCTGAAGTTGTTTTGATGCTTCGCAGCAACTGAGAACCCAATTTACAGTATCTCTGATTGCTTTCAGTGACATAATACACAATTACCCAGCTGCGTCCTGTGATTAAAGCAACTTTCCTGTTTCTTGGCCATTTCCTTCTCCTCCTCTTCAGCCTCTTCCTCTTTTCCTTCCCTTTACACTCATCCATTTCTCCACCCTCTTCCTCTAACCACTTGTTCCTGAGCTTGCATTATGAAATCCTGTGATTACATCTGAAATTGCACTGTCCATTTGCTGTCTATGCACATAACCAATATTTTTCAGACAAACATAATGTAGACAGACACACTGTACATGTACACATTCAGGCACAGTGTATGTTATTATCTCAGTGTCCGTCCTGATCACATTTGTTTAATTGGTGTGTATAGAAAGCAAAATTAGATAGGAAGGTTAAGGAACCATTTAGATTTACTGAGAGGAGATAAGCTTCACGTCTACTCAAGATAATTTTTTTTTTGTATTGACAGTCATATTCACAATGTGATCAAAGCTGAATTTCATTCAGTTTTGAAAAAACCTTACAAGGGAAGAGTAAACTAGATTAAAATATCTTCACAACAGTTTTTAGGAGATGACTGAATGAGTGAGGCAGTAAGGTGGTGTAGGGCACCGTCTTACTGCGAGACTGTTGTCTCACAGTAAGACGGTCTTGGGTTAGGGTTTGGGTCATGCCCGTACATATGAATGTGAGTGTGATGGTAGTTTGACTTTAATGTGGCCCTCTCATGAACTGATGAACCCTACCTTATGCTCCAATTCTGCTAGGATAAGCAGGATAGGCAGTGAAGAAAATTAATGAATGGATAAATTAATGAGTCATCTTTAACAAAACTATAAGAATAACTGAAGATTCAACTTCACATATGTTAATGTCAGTTTTTGAATATTGCTAATACACTGCATATACATGAGATAATACGGGGTTTATTAAAGGGGAATTTTCTATGAATATTACAGGATTTATTTATTTATTCATGATTTATTTAATATATAGCCAGAGAACTAAAACCGCAAAATAATATAAACTATTGAAAAAGCGAAAGTATTTACTGCTGCTATTAAAGTGGAATAGAGTCATCTGGTTCATAGCGTTGCTTAATTCTAAATGAATCAATGATGTGAACAGATGGGTATGTATGTCTCTTCATTCGCACTCCTTTTATCCTTTGCTCGTGTTTTCTGTGGGTTAGTTTACCCTCTTTTTCAATTTTTCAACCAGTCTTTAGATCCTCCTCTCCATCATCTTCTTACAGTGTATGGTGCTTTTCATTTTCTATTTTCCCTCACACTCACTTCATACGTCTCTGTCCAGCTTTTGTGCTGCTCTTTGCATTCATAACTTATCTCTCTCTCTATTTACCTCTGAGGCTGACTGCTTCTTTTCACCCCTCCTCTGTTCACTTAACCTTTCATATCATCATTCAGCTGCTGCTTGTCCTGCAGCTGCCTCCGGCTCTTTTCTTCTTTTCTTGACCCAGTCACCTACTTTGTGAAGACATGGATTTCCCTTGAGCAAGACGGCACTTTGACAGTCACACCTTTAGTCTGTCCTTAAAATAATTCTGCTTTCTAGTTACTTTCCATGTTTTGTGTTTGCAGGTGGCTCACATGATTTTCTTACCTCCTGCTGAGTTGCAGATGAAGGGACATTATGTTTTCAATGTTTCTGCCAGCTGTTTAATGGACAACAGAGTTTGTACTGGACAGTATAAGACCCTTCTGGTGGATCTGATCATCTGTGTATGGAAGCTCAAAGCAAACTTAGAAGTCTACCAAATTACACCAGTGCCACGTTCATGGTGCCAACTTCAATAACAGCAAATGCAAATATAATTCCCCTCTATTCTGTTCTGTTTCTACAAATATGAGGAGATTTCCTCAAGGCCGAGACACTTCCCCTGCTGTTAATCCTTATGTTTTATAATTCTCCGCACGCACAGTCTGCATGTGTGTACTTTATGAAGATTGATGCTTGTGCATACATCAGATGAACTTTGGTGTATGAATCACAAAATATTGAAAAGGAAATTAAAGGTCTTAGCTTTTTCAATGCCACTTTTGCATGCCACTCACATGTATGCACAACAGTTTGTGTGACTGGGAGTTAATGTGCATCTTTCCCAAGAAGCCCAACATATAAAATCTCAACAAATCATATGCTAACCTCACTGGTGCAAGCCCGTATACTAAAATGGCTATCTGCATTTTAATGACCCAGCGCAATTTATCTATGGCTAACGCACATTATTACAAGGGACCCTTGATATTTCTCACAACACATTGAAATTCTCATGGCTATGGCATTTCTGCTGATGGTTACACTATGCAAATGGTATAGGAATTTTCCGTGCTCCTTTCCAAACAAGCCCATCACAGAGAGGTTTAGGTGGATGTTTGTAAGGGAACATACAATATTTGCAGGAGAATTTTCTCGTGTATGCATATCATTGCAAAAAAGCTGGTCACTGCAGCATGAAAGCCTCCCTTTTGAGGTGAGTTTCAATGGTTTTCTTTGTGCTTGGCTGATGGCTGCCATGCTGTGCACGCAGAACTCTAACATTGACAAAATACATGTTTCCACGTACAGTATGTAACAATAGGTTTCGGAGTTTATGTGCATCTTGTACAGAACCTGGTAATCACTGCTACAATAGACTTCAATTATTACCATCTTCTTTTCTTTTTAACAGTCTGGCATGGTTGCTGATGTAACAAGCAGGTATTACTATGACATAAAGCCCAGGCTGTCGCTATGTTACAGCTCCTCCATACTAACATACATCATTTGTAAGACGTTGTTTACTGTAGGATTTAAAAGAGAACACTAAGCTTATCATGTTGAGAATTATGTGTCCTTATAATAACATCAATCCCGTAGACCCAAAATTTGATAATAATTGTAATTTGTGGTTGACAAGCACAAAATGACAGTACCATTATGATGGCGGATTTATGTTAGGATTCCTCCTTTTTCCTCCAACTTTTCAAAATGCATACTGCAAATAGTCTTGAATTTAATTAACTCACATCTGGCCCAGGGACACAGTCAAAAATGAGCAGCTGGGAAATCCTGGCTGATATTGTTGGTACCTTGTGAAGCTCTGTCTGTACATGTCGTCATGGCAAATGTGTACCTGGACACACTTATTGTAACAGGAACTGCTGCAGCAATGGGTTTGAGTACTTCACCAGGTGTTGTCCGTCTGTGGACTGGTTTTATTACAGTTTGAGCACAACCGTGGAAGGTGCAGTCCTTGAAATTTACTGGTGAGAATAAAAAGAAGGTGCTAATTATGCTGGGAGGACAGAAGGTTGGGAAGGGGCCACACTTAATGAGTGAAAATTTGTATTTAAAAGTATTTATTTATTATGTAAAGTAAGTTAAGATAGATAGATGGATGGATGGATGGATGGATGGATGGATGGATGGATGGATGGATGGATGGATGGATGGATGGATGGATGGATGGATGGATGGATGGATGGATGGATGGATAGATAGATAGATAGATAGATAGATAGATAGATAGATAGATAGATAGATAGATAGATAGATAGATAGATAGATAGATAGATAGATAGATAGATAGATAGATCGATCGATCGATCGATCGATCGATCGATCGATGGCTGAATTTTTCACCTGGAGCAAAAATAATAGACTTCACTCTGAAATCATCACAAATACTTCAAATGATTAAACACAAACACAAGCTATGTAATAATAGCCAATGTATTAAAACTGCAGATGAATTAGACTGAACCAAATGTAGGTTATGTGAAATGATAGTGGTTAAAACATCATTCAGCTGTTGGTCATTGGCAGACACCAGGAACCTGTCAAATCCCCTGAGTCCTTTAAATGGCTGCATTAAGGTGTATTAGTGATGAAACAAGTCTTGTAAAGCTCAGGGACATGCCATGACTCATTGCTAAACTGGGCATCATAATGAAATAAAAAAGCTTTGTGTAACATTGAGTTACCTGTAAAGGCTGAAAGTGTCCCCTGTGACATAGAATAATGCATTTAATGTGTTGGACTGCATGACAAAATGTATTCCTCCCAGAGTCCCATGGCAGCAAGAGGATGGAGAGAAGGAAGGAAAGAAGGAGGGAGAGAACAAACATATTTGGAAACACAAAACAGGAGAGAGGAAAGGAGGGGCACAAACAACCAATAGAAAAAAAGGTTGAACGAATAGACAAGGGAGGATGGAGAGGGAGGAAGCAGAAAAATGAAAACACAATGTTTGCAAATCACAAATTAAAAGCATAAGCGTTCTATGCACCAAAACATGCCCCAGAGGAAATATAGGCCTTTCAGCAAAAAACCTTATTCAGAGCAAATAGGTTGGAAGGGACAACCTCTTCTTGGCCTCCTGCCTTCACGTATAGAAGCAGGACAAAATGTAAAAAAACAACAACAAAAAAAAAAGAGCTCTAATAGGAAGTATACAGTGAGAAACAGTGACACATTTAACAGGAGTCCAGTGACCAATAAGTTGTGGTTATTTATGTTATTTATATTTGTTTTGCCAGTACTCTAAACTTAAGGCTATAATTCAATAATGTACTACTCAAGCGTTTTTCCTCGGGTTAATTAACTGACAATCCCGGAAGATTCCCCTACTTTAATTATGCCTTTACTAGAACATAACTATGTTTCTTGGTATGTTATTGCATTATTGATGAACTGAGTCATGTGCAAGTAGCAATGTACAATGTATCACGTACATCCATAATGCTGAGGCATCCCCTAGCACAAGGCCCATCCTACATCCATTTTAGTTTAGCATTTATGGTTTTTTGCTACATTTACAAATGCACAGTATTGATACATTTGTATCAATAACTCTTCAGTGATAGTGGTAAAACAGAGTTTGAAAATTGTATCAATAAATGTCAGTGTTAAATATTCATGAGTCTGCAGACACTTACTAGAATAGATCGCTAGATGATCCTGTTGTCAAACATATTGTATATATTCCCATTTGTATTGATGATGCAGTGATGCAAAAAATTTCAATCTGATTAGTCTGTAATATGTCTTGTACCCCTGGAGTTGGTACTAAAAAGTACTAGTAGACCCAATTTACAGTGTTTTTTCAAACATGGAAAACCAAAATGAGTAAGCAGAACCAAAAAGAATTAAAAAGCTGAACAAAAACACTTGTAGAAATATCTCTGAAATACTGAACTTGTGCTGTATGGTATTGTATCCTTTGTAGATAGTGTTGTAGCATTCAAGTAACTCTGAACACGAGGTTAAATTCAACACATACACACATACTCACCACCCTGATCAGTGCTGACTGTGATAATGGCCACCTGGCGAGGGAAGGAGCTCATGTCTGACACACCATTGAGGGACTCGATCTCGAACGTGTAGTTGGAATGTGCTGAGAAGTCCGTGACAGTGACCGTGGCATTGATCAAACCCATGGGTCGAGGCAGGAAGCGGAGATCCTCCTCACAGAGCTGGCACCGGTCACGCTCAGGGCCACAGCGTTTACACTGGACGTTGTAGGTGAGATCACGACGACCCCCGGTGTCACTGGGTGGTGACCACTCCAACATCAGACAGGTGTCATTCAGATTAAACATCAGGTTGCGGGGAGGAGAAGGAGGACCTACCAAAAAAAAAAGAAATAGACTGTCTATGCTGGAGGTCACGAGTCAATTTTGAATTGAACTGACAAACATTTAAAAATCATATTTATGCAGTAGAGAATCTAAGCTAAATTTAAAGTGAAATGTTGCATAATATCCACAGACGATGGTTCCATTTAACTGAATAATTTATTCACAGCAATGTCAGACTGGACAGACAGAATTACATGTCTGACACACAAACAGTCCTAAATGTCAGAAATACATCAGCCTACATGTAATGGCTGTGATGCCCGAGTAGGATTGTTTGTAGGATCATTTGTCATTTGATGCAGTCTGACTGAAAGTATGGTAATCAACTTGTTTCTTTTAAAACTTTATTATTGTTAATCACTGAAAACAACTTTAAATAAATTAAATTAAAAAGTGTTCCTGTAATTTTTTTGAGCAGTGTTACCGTTTCCAGACAGACCATTAACCAAATAAAGAAAATAATCAATGAAGGCATGAAAGACAGGTAAAGCAGCTAGATATGCTGCTCCCATTAAGTCATTAAAATTCTACATTTTGCGTTGACATTTTTAATCTGTGTGAATTCCACAAAAAAAATTGCAGATGGTTGAGAAAAGTTGCTTTTGAGTTGCTTTAGACTAGACTTAAATATGGCTGCACAGGGCTAATGTTAAATACCATATGTACTAGGAAAGGCAGAGGACCCAGCATTGACCCTGAGGTACTCCACAATGATGACTGAACTACAAATGTTCTGCACATGTGGTAGAAAATCCCCTGAGCTGCTTTCTCCAGCTCCTGAATGTATATTGGCACCTCGTTGGACGGTTAAAGTTGTTTTTTATAACCATATCAGGATGAAGACTCAAATGAATAATTTCACCAACACACACATGTTAATTTGTATTTAAATAATTTCCTAAAACAGACTCTTTTCACAAAAGCAACATTGACATGAAATACGTGAACATAAGTTTAATTACTGCAACTGATTTCCATTTAGTGGAGCAGAACCTTTATAATGAACTAACATGCAGAACAATGACTGAGTTTGACCGATTGGCATTTTACTAACACACACGGCTCTGGATTCTTCTCGGCCCTGTGGCGTTTGACCAGCAACAATCCTCAACAATCCTGAATTCCTGTTCAACCTTACAAGAGATCTTTCATTTAAGTTTGGGTCATTGACCGTTTACCTTAATTTGGAGTCTTGTCCAGTTTTGTGAACTACGTGTGATAGTGGAGCAGAACCTTTATAGAAAAATAATATACAGAACAATGACTGAAATGGACTGGAATGGCATTTTGCTCATTTCAAACCATTAGATTTGAAAAAAAGCTGCTGTGGTAAAGATTTTTCACAGATGTAGTCCACAATCAAAAATTGTTTCTGTTTTACATTATGCATTGCTTCTATACTTCTAATTTATTATTCTCCAGTGCAGTAAACGTTCCAAGTTTTTTCACCTCCCACCTGTTTCCCTCTGTGGAATTTTTTTTTTTTTGTGCTTTCTGGGTGTGTGTTTGTGTGTGAGGGTAAGCAGGCAGCCAGCTGTCAACAGGGTGGAGTTAAGAGGCCTGAGGGATTTCAACACTCCTGTCCTGCCAAGCTCACTGTCTTCCTAGACAATGGGATATGTCGCTCTCCTTCACCATTCCTCCATCCCTCTCCTTCCCTACCTTTGCTAGAAATCTCAGCAGACAGGAAAACTCCTCCCGCTCCTTCTCCACCCCTGTCAGCGTATGTCCATTCTCTCTCTTTATCTCCTTCTGCCGCTATCGTCCATTATCTCACCTCCTCTTTTCTCTCCATTGTGGTGAATCCACCCACCTCTCCTCCCGCAGAGCAACCCCAGTCCCATCAATCAGCCCCATTCTCCTCCAGGGGGAGATTCGTATCAGAACCCTCCTCCCCTTTCTCTCCTCACTGTCTTCGCTATCCAGGCTTTAGACTTTCTCTCCACCCTTATCTCTCCTCCTATGACATCCTCTCCTCTCTTCTTGTCTCTACCTTGGGTGCCCTGTCTTTAATCTCTATTTATTTATTATTTAACAAATTATCTATCCATCAAGGAAATACGTTATGGCCTCTATTTGTGATTAAATGCATGATGGGAATAAACACCTCACAGCCTGTTGGAATAGACGTAATTTTCAACCCTCATAGACTTTATACACAGGATATGCATTTATTGAGACCAATGACTGTTTTTGTCCGGGTGATATATTGCAACAACTGTTCATTAGCCCCTTGAGCAACAGTAGTTTTACACATCAAGACTAGTTCAAGTTCTCATTCTCAAATCAACAGCAGTCTGATCAGTGGCTTGGACTATGATGCTCTGCTCTTCTAGCAGTGGTTTAGCCCATGAAGGAGTCCGTCAACAAAGTAGCAATACGGTAATAGATATACAAAAGGCAAAGTTTTGTTTTTATATTCAAAATAAAGCTTGCTCACAAATATTTCCTATATTGTTACATGTTATGCTACCTGGTAAGGTTTTACATGGTGTCATGGACTAAATAGCAGAGCAATATTCACATGAAGGTGTCACCAACCAGGCTGCCTTATAGATAAGAGAAGGTTAGACTATTTAAAAGACTTTTTTATTGGAAAACAACATCCAAAATACAGTGGTCACACCAGATTCAGAATAACATTTCTTTAGCTACAGCTTTATCCACCCACCAAAAACATGTAATATTGGTGAATCTGATTTGACTGTAAGTGAGAATGGTTGTTTGCCTACATGTAGAGTAACTTCTGATGTTGGAAACCCTGCAGAGACAAAACCATGAATGTTTGTGAGAGAATTGTTGCATCTTTTGAGTCTATATTTAGACAGGAATGCATAAAAATATTCAAGCCTTTTTTAACATTTCTTCTTCAAACAGTACATTACACTTGTGGCAAATGCACAACTTCTCCACAATGACTACTATTTCTTGCTGTGAAAGAAAAATACACTCTTTCACCCTGTAGAGCTCTTATGAGCTGCCTCGTCTATCTCTGTAACAGCTAAATTGCTTTTTAATTAAAGGAGAATTAGTCCAGTTAAACAGTAATTTAATGCAAATATGAAGTCATAATGACAGTCAGTGAATCATCAATGAAGACGAGACAGCTGAACAAAAGCCATGTAATTCATCCAGAGATTCTCTAATATACAGTTTCACACCAGATACGTTTGTGAGATGATAGTGAATTTACAGCTGGAGCAAATGTGTAGCGACCTATAACCCACCGGCTCCCGAGACAAAGCAATAATTTAACCTGACTTTAATGCAAACACAAGACTAAAAGACACAAATGAACTCACAATTAACAAAGATGCATTCTTGATATCAGTAGTTTGCCCATGATTACATCAAAGAGTGTGACTAACAGCCATTACTTATATGTGATGTTGCACCTACTGGGGTAATATGGTTATACTCACGAGTACAAGCCATAGTCGGAGGATCTTTGTCAGCCCTGAAGAAACCCTTCTCACAGCGACAGACTGGAGCTCCTTCTCCATAGCTGATACTATGTGGTGGGCACTTTAAACACTTGATGTTTCCAGCATATGCTTTGTAGAATCCTGGGTGGCATGCTGGGGGGTAAGAGAGACAGTATGACGTGAGATATGAGAGTAAATCCAGGCCTTGGGCACACAGTCATAAATATCACTTGCAAACATCACATATCCTTGTAATTTCTGCCAACGCATGAGGACCCAAGGGGACACATCCGAAACAGCCATATCTATAACAGCAATTAAGAGTAGGCATGTGAGTTTAGTTGTGTAACTAACACGCTCAATCTCACAAGTTACCTTCTAGAAAATTACGGACAGATTCATGAGGATTTCCACTGTAGTTTACTAAAATATAATGAGAGTATCTTCTTCAATTTAAGCAGTTTGTGCTATAAATATGTGATTCTGAACTTAATGAAAAAACAGAGACTTATATTCATGATTTCAGTTTAGTTGAAGAAGTACCTAATTTTCTCCTAACTGGTATTAAAATCACAATGCAATGTGTTGCACCATGTATAAAATCGAGCATGATTTTCCTCCTGATGAAACCGATGATGTCTAATTTATATTTATTGCTGTTGTGTCGTAACTAATGATTAAAGCTAAGTGGGATGTAATGACATCTAATTTGGAGCTTTCAATCTGCTGAGGCAGTCAATATGTCGACCAAATGCAGAATAAAAGGCACAGAAAGGAAGGACAGCAAAAGTGTAAATACCGTTGATGAAAGTAATGATCGACAGTTGTTAATGTTATTTGTGACACCTCTGCTTTCCGAAGAACAACAAATATGTCTGAGATGCCTATGACTAAAATAATGATAAAGTAGTAAATTGGACACACAATAATAGCAGTGATTGTCACAGAAATGACAGACATCAATCAGCACCATTTTTAAACCTCAGCTTTGTAACAAAGATGATATACCTGCCTAGCTTTGGTGTATCCTGTAATATATGACAAATACCTGTATAACTTTCTTTAAACATTTGCTATACGTATTTTAATTTACTCATGGTTTTCAGTATTGACACAGAGAGTGTTAACTATTTTTATTAACATAAAAATAGTTTCTTCTGAGGAAGGTCCAATCAACTAATGCAGATAAAATATCACAATGTGAAAACAGAAGAGTTAATACTAACATTTATGAATGACTGGATTCTTTTTAACTGCTCCGGTTTCATGTCCTGCAATATTTAATTATGGATCACTGTCAGGGCTTAGTGGAACACCTGAATAGCATAGAGGGCTAAAGCTACTTAGCATCTGCACTTGTCATATTATGACATACTTAAAAAAGATATTTTAGCAACTACGTAGCACAAAATAGGATTAATTACAAATGAGCACATTTAACGTGTGGTTTACACATTCATGCAAAGCACACATACTGACTCCCAAACTTTTTTCCTCCTGTATTAAAAACACAGAAGTTAAGGAAAAGTTATCCTGTAGGTTATAGTTACTGTCACAATAAGCAACCATGTAATGTCTCCTTCTCAAAGTCATATAAGACAAATAAGAAATAAATACATGGAGTAATAAACATATGTAAAAACAGCTACCCTCATACAAATGAAAACCGACAAGCTCGCAAAAATTCTTCTAACCTTGCAAAAAGTGTGAACATTAGGGACACACTCTCAATACTCTCAGCAACATTTTCCCAGCTTTCGCATCACTCCTACAGAGAGATATGGAAAAGTCTCCTGCCTTGTAAGATTTCCATTGCTGCCGGTTGTCACCACACACATCGATTTAACAAGGTAACACAGGCAGAGTCATTTGAAGGGATTCACCTTGAGGTACTGGGTGTCTTTGTGCGTCTCCATTACTGCCTGTGATAAATGGAGCTGGAGGACAAAGAAGCACCTGAAACCATGACCATTGTCCTCAAATGGGATGAGTTAGTCAGTCAGCTAAAGAGGCTGAAACTCACACACAAGAGTCGTGGAAATTTTTCTGTATCTGTTTCAATTTTCTGCAAATTGAAAACCAGTAATGTAGAGTAAAAAAAATGTTATCTGTATACAGTATATTGATTGGATTCTATAAACATTATTAATATTTTGTATTGAAATAGAACATCTGACCATTGGAGACAGAATTTTTTATGTTAAAACAAATATGTTGACTAAAATACATGTAACAATATAATGGTGTTCAAAAATCTTGACAATCACCCACACACCCCCGCACACCCCCGCGCACACACACACACACACACACACACACACACACACACACACACACACACACACACACACACACAGAGGCTACCTATATCTGTGTGATAAGTGGCACCCCCTATGGCGTACCAAGGCTGCTCCGTCATTAACCTCTGATACCAGCATGTCCTTGAGTCAAAATCCGTCAGTCTTCCACCCCCACCCCACAAGACCCCGTTTTAGACTCTGTCAACCTAATGATACCTCTGCCCGACCTTCGCTGAACTGAGGGGATGCTCTTTTTGAACCTCACAACACCCTGCTGCAATCTGTCTGGGCAGGGTCTATTCCAAGGCCAAAGTGGTGCTGCACCACGGCTGACCATGCATCACCTTATTATGGATACACACACGATGGCAAAGACGTTAGCACATGCACGCTCATGTTTGTGGGCGCACACACACACACACACACACACACACACACACACACACACACACACACACACATACAACACATGGTAACAGCAGTGACGAGCAGCACATTGGACTGAACTTGACAGCTTGTCAAATGTGAGTGAAGCTTTATGATTATGACTGGAAAAAAGACAAGCATGGCCTTAAAGCCAGAGTCACCACTTCTGAACTATCAAGGACAACGATTTTGAACTTATGAAGAAGCATGAAAGCATTTACATGAGGGGTATGGAAATCTCTGCAAATGCTGTTGCAATTCACTGGTATTTCCTTCAGCATGGAATCCACACAGGTGAGAAAAACTGTGTACTGGATTGTTTTACATTATACTGTTGATGGTCTCCTGACTAGTGAGCATGAGAGCCAAAACTAAAAGAGCGCAGGGGAAGGGCAGCAGCGGGGTGACACTGAATGTGTCATGTGTGCGAACTCCTGCAAAGAATCCCTAGTGAACAGTTACATTATTTCAAGATCATTGAAATTTCAAAACAAATGCAAAGAACAGAGAATAACATTCTCTGCCAATGTGCTAATATTGCACAAACATTATGGAAAAAAAAAAATAATAAAGGGAACTAATTGTTTTATAAGAATTGTATTGTTATTATTGTTATACAATGGCTGCTTTTAGTCACTTTAATCCTTTAGAAAAAAACTTCACCCTGGTCTGTCGTGATGAGATGAAATGAAAAGAGAGAATCGAGTGTATGGAGGCTGTATTGATTTTGGAGAACATGTTTTTTCATACGTTTTCTCTTCTGACACCGCACGTCATGATGGGTATTTAAAGTAAACACGTGGAAGCACAAACAAAGCCATCCCAGCCAGGTAAAGATATAAACTATATGATTCATTGTAAACTGTACATGCTATTTATGAAGACTGCTATCATTCCTTATGTGTCCCTCGGCAGGAACAATGCTTGAATGTATGGTATAGATATCTCTGGAGAAAGCAGACTGGAGCTGAGCAGTAAATAAAAGAATAGTTTCCTGACCCTCTAGTCTTTGGGGCTCTGATATAACTCCAGGCCTTCAGCCCAAATTTAATGAGATCTGAAAGTCACCCAGACCATCATCTTTAAGTCGAGTTGGGTGCTGAGACCCTGAGGCTGCAGAATTGTTGGAGAAGCCTGCTTCATATTGACTGGACTTGAGCAACACAAGAGGTTTACGCCACAGAATATAAAAACCAAATGAAAAGTTCCTCACCCTGCCTCGAGACAGGAACTGACTATAATTGGTTACATTGTGTGGAAAACTGTCAGCCCAGGATCACTTATGTCCACAGTGGATGTATATGATTTGATGTTCAATGTCAATGTTCCAATCCAGACGTTAGAGGGCCTGTACCACGGCCATTTTGAATGAAGTCACAACCATTCCTGATCTATATAGTCTAGTTACCATGTGCAGAAACTGTACAATATGATGATAATGAGAGCGAGGCTTGACAGAACTTATTGTAACTGACTTGCAAAATAAATTGTGAAACTTATCTTGGACCTTGCCCAATAGCTGCTAACTGCAATTGTATGGTTATAACTTGATTTTTAAGCATCGTAAAAAACATGGCAGTAGAAATAGAAATAAGATAATACTTCCTCTTAAACAAAATTAAAAACATCAGGTTCTGAAAGGTTTGTTAAAAGATTGTGGAATGTATAATTCCCCAATTTTCTTTGAACGTGCTTTCATCTCTATTTTGAGAACATGTGTCATTTCTTAAGCATCACTCATTATTTTAATTGCTCATGCTGTTAGTCTTAAGATCAACACTGAGTAAGCTGATGGTTTTCATCTTTGTAATAATACTGTATAGTTTGGCTTTGAGAAGTTAAAAGTTAACAGTTTCAAAACATTTAGGATTAACACAACCTAAATGAATTTCCGAACTGAGAGCAACAGAGTTTTCATTCTAACCTTTTTCTTTGGAGGTATCTATTTGTGTAATGGATGTGAAGATCTGAGTGCATGTGTAAATGACACTGGTACTTTGCAGTGTATAGTCGATGATGGTGGGTTCCTCTCCTGGTGGTCAGCGAAGAAGAACAATTCCAAGAGGAGCACAATTCTGCAGCATTTACTTGCAGAACCACATCAACAAATGTTGCAGAATAGTTCAGCTCTTGAAATCAAAGGCAGCGTGGTGAGGCGGCGATGCAAAGGATGGGAGCACATTGCAGAGATGGTGGCATTTATAGGTGAGTCATAGCCTGAATCTCATTGCATATGAAAAAAAAAGACAGCATGTCCTAATCACAAACTTTATTGCACACAAATATTATGGTCCTCAGTATTCCTTGTATGAAAACTATTAGCACAATAAAACATACAGAAAGCTTTATACCTCTTTCTCCATGATGATACAGTTTATTCTATGTTTACACAAATCTTACATGTTAGCACAGCAGAAGTACCCAGTCCCTCTTCTTCCTCTGTACATAATAACAATATTCACTAAACACCAGTGGGGAATTACAGCCATTCACTTTAAAACAAAACTAAAAAGCCTGCAATATCTCCTGTGAGTTCTTTTATGTGTGTAAGCCAACAGCACTCGTCCGTGCTCTCAAATACAAGTACAATGCTGCTATCTGTAATTCAAAAGGCTGTACCTGCTCACAAGAATGTAAAGAAGTCGCACCTCTTCTACCTGTCAAACTGTTACAGTGGTGTATTAACATAACAGAGTCTCCAACACTCAAAATGAAAAGCTGTGCTCCCTATTCTGGGTTGGTCCTTTACTCTTGCTCATTTGCTGTCCTCCTGTCTTCATTAGCTAAAAGCAGTGAGCATAATGATTTGCACTTCAGGATCAGTAGGCCTCTTCAGAACATCTCTGCTGAAGTGTAAGGAATGATATTTGCTCAGTTAGTGAAGAGGGTGACAGAGAAATTTTTTCTCTTTACTCTGTTAAAACAGTGTCATAATCATCAATCACTATTTTCATTTAATACTTACATCTAAGATTTTTCAAGCAACACTTGGATTTCAAGTCAATTTAGTTTTTCATTTATGAAACATTTCCTGTGTGGGACAAGCATTTTTTTAGATGCAATATAAAGAGATTTATTTTTTGTGGAAACCCCTGAATCATAAAGAAGATGTATCACCTATGTGTTATTGAAGTCCATTGTTTTGTCTCAATTTAAAATAATTTTTTTCCCCATTGCCATTCACGTTCAGAACACATACATGTAACATCCAGCTTTCTTTACATTATTTCTTGTATTCACTTTCTTCTACTAGCATTTTGATTTTAATCTCTGTCAATGTCTTTAGGGATCACTGAGTCTTTACAAGGTAGCAATGTTACTAGTGCAACAAAGGCTAACATGAACATAGCAATTGCAATTTGGTGATAAAGTGAGGGGTGACCCTCTGTATTTCTGTATGAATTTTGAATTTCTTACAGTATTTAAATAATTTTAATGGTGTTACCAGAAAGTAGTCATGTTTTTCTGGTTCATTTGTTCCTGTATGTAGCTCTGTGCCACTGATTGAACAACTTCTATTAAATAGTTTTGTTTTGTTTTTTTTGGTCTAATGAGACTGCCATTTTGTAGCATGTAGGTTTATTAGACTGAATCAGGGTCTGCTAACACAGAATTACTGCAGATTCATTATTGGTGATCTCAGGTAATAAGAGTTAATAAGTTAATTTAATGCAGACCATTTTTGTTGGTAAGAAAAACAATACTATTAACAAGGATAATCAGAACTCTCTTTCACTGACAGAATAGAGTGGGGGAGTTGCTTAATACAACTTTACCTCAGCTTTTACTCCATCTCCACAAATGGTTTCCTTCTCTGGACTTGTTCCTGATCTGTCCACCAGATATTTTAAGGGTGATAAAGGTTAGAGGAGAACAACGGCAGACACAGAGATAAAGAGCTTTTAAACTACCACACAATGAAATGATCATTAAAATGCTGAAAGGAGCAGGCCTGTAAGAGCCACTTTTCACCATAAAAAGTGCATACAAAGTGTGAAATGGGCTCATTCAGTGACACTCACTTCTTGCATATGAGTGACATTATCAGACACAAAGATCTCTTTTATGGACTCAACAAAGGTCAGCTTCAATGATCCCTTTATAGGCACACTTATACAAGTCTTTTTGCCAAATGAAGTAACAGAGCAGTATAGTTCTCAAAAGACATCTGTTAACTCTGAGTGAACAGAGCTCCTCACCAAATCTTACTCCAGACAATACAGTGACTGGTAGAAGCGAGGGATTCAAAGTAAAGCAGTGTTTTTATAGTCTTATATGACTGTTAATATACTGTCCTGACTGGCTGCAGGACAGAGCCAGGCTGTAAAGCCACATTTCAAAGGCTTGATCATGACTGTAAATCGAGGATTGTGCTTATCTTTGTCTGGCGGGAACTGATCAACTTCTACTGGAAAAAAAAAAACGTCAAGATTTTTGACATGACCTGGTATGAAGGTCAACCTGGTCCAATATGTATCACACCTGAACTACAGGCAGGTGATGATCCATTGAGCAAATAGCAAATATAACAAATAAAAACAATTTGAAACAGCTGGATTGTCTTTCTCCAAATGTAACAAAATGACAAACCTTTTCTCTAAAAACTGCTGGTCAGGTTGATGCTCCCTGCATGCAGACTTGGGAAATGGTGACCTTTTGGGGCTAATGCCAGAATTTCCCTTTATGGTCAAGTATGTGGTCTAGAATAACAGAAAAGCTTTATGTGAAAGAACTGCTTTCATTTTTCATGAATAACAGAAGCATGAATCAGAAGGTCAGCCTCGTTAATATTTTGTTGAGAGAAAAGGTTTCAGGACAGAACGGCAATTTACAGTAGGAGAGATGCAAAATATGATCTCTCTCCTATTAAAAAATTAACTTCATATTATTACCTACTGTATATGGTTCCATTTTTATCACCAGTGCTCTTATAGAGTAAGTCTAAGTTGTTTCTGTTTTTTGTGTAGCCGTGACATCTATGCCTGTGTTTTTCTCTGTTGAAGTTAATTTAGCAGCATATTCACTCTTTATAGTACAACACCTTCAGTTGCTGCCTCAGATATAACTGACATTGATATTCACCCCACGGTTTTTACTGATACGGAGTTTATTTATGAGAAACACATGACCATGCCTCTTGAAGAGGAAAATATGCACGTAAGTGTGCATGTAGTGAGGCTTAATGAATTTATTAGACCGTGCTATAAAGATTAGCATGACTTAGCCTCAAACTTTTCCATCACTCTATGATCTCCTTATGCATGATTGATGCTCGCTGTGGCTTTAACATGTTGTTAAATCAACAGCGAATGGTCTTCAGCAGAGGTCACATTAGCATAAAGACTTGCTTGTGGAAAGTAAACTATGGCAATGTCTTCTCAAAAAAAAAAACACAAACAAAAGAAGGTGAAAGTGACATGGCAACCCTATGGCAACACCAGTTGCAACGCAACGTGGCAGGTGTAGAATTATTTTTTCTCACTCTACACTCTGAGCACATGCATCAAAAAGTGAAACACATGGTGCAAAGAGCAAAGCTTTTAATTAAATTTTCAACAACCATCATCTTCAGCATCGCTCATATAGACTGTAACTGTTATAAGTGCTCTCCTAAGGTGTAACCTTCAAATTAGTTGGCATACAAAATAGATTTTTGGGTCCAGAACAGTAACAGAGTAAGTAGTAACAAGTAATCACCTGATACTCTAACTGATATTGGTAGAAACTGCACTTCTGAGAATCAGCTGTAGGGATTTCAACACATTGTTCAGAGGCTAAAAATCTAGAAAAAGTGAAAGCATTACAGTAATACATTGCGCACTGCACTTCAGAATACCCGGCTTCACCTCACTGTAGATTTTTAGCAGACAGTCACGTGATACCGTACACACATTTTATTGACTGACAATATCCGGAAATGCGCTGCATTCCGAGATTCACGGAACGCAGCGAACTTCCGTGTATTAAAGAAACGTTTAAAAGTGCTTTAAACAATCTATAAGAGTGTGGCCAACTATGATGTTATATCAAGCTGCACAACTGTGTGGATTGATTAGCTGTCACACACTGTCACACCTCCGATCTGTGAAGGAGACGGAACAATGTGTGAAAATTTTGCAAATTTGTTAAGTATGAAGTTTAGACTAATTTGCAAAATATTATATTCTGTGCTAAAATGTAGTAAAAGATTTCACATATGAATTTATTCGTTTAGGTAAAAATCACAGAAAATGTATCCCAGCTAAAAGTAGCCAGTTGAACACTTAGCATGAGAGTCAGTGACTAAATAGCATATGAATATAGCCTCGTTAATAATACTGTCCGTTTTATAAAGTGTATTGGCTGGTATACAGCATAACTGGTAAAATGAGGTTCAGGAGAAAGGCAGTCTACTGAAACTCTACTCCGATAAAACCAGCAAAGGAACACAATACACTCATCACCAAAAGTGTTGCTCAAAGGGGCCATGCTTCTGAAAAATATTTATTCCTGAAAATAAATTATGAACCATATATGCCTGTGAAAATAAAGCCTCCTGTCAGGGCTTTCCACTCTGCTCTTCAAGTGAGACCTGTAAAACAAAATGTCAACCTTAAAACAGCAGTTTTTCGATCTTTGGAACTTAACTGTAATATTTTCAGAGATGCTGTGTTTCACGAGAAAACATTTGCACAATTTGACTTGGAGTGGGGACTTGGGTGGTCCCTGTTTTTTTTTTTTTTTTGTTACTAAGGTTTGAATTGAGAGCTAGGTTTCATTTCACTGGAGTGTAACAACACGAATGAAAAAGCAAACCCTCTTAAGCAATACTGCTTAGGAGTTCTGAAAAGCTAATGACCTACATACAGTTCTGATCTCTGGTCCAGTTGGAGTTCATGACTTGAGAGAAACTTAACAAAAGACAGCAAGCACTCCAAGTGCAGTCATTTGGGATGATGGAGGATGCCTTCATGTGACTAGTGGGAAGCATTTGCCAGTAATTAGGGGAGAATGAGCACAACTGGTGCAGCAGCCTCCTTGTTAATGATCTGAGGAAAACACACTAACGCTGCACATTGATTGCATTAACAAATGCATTTTCAAACTCACTCATATTAACAAAGTTTTAGGTTATTTAATTTCTAATTGTATCAAATGAAGTTTAATTAAACGATATCTGAAGAGTGAACATATTCAATCTTCTCTGCTTTGAACATTACAGCAATGTGAAAATCAATGGACCAAAGCCTGTTCAGAAGTAAAATGAGGCAGAATTAGAAAGCACATATGTAGTCTATATGGGAAATGTAGCAAATATGAAATATATGTAGGTGTAAAACTAAATATTCAACAATATTAATGACTTTATTTTAAGACATATTCTACTTTCCCCCAATTACATCACATCTACAGAAAGTGAGAGAACGAGCCAAGCAAACAGTGAAGATGAGTGACTTACTACAGTATAAAGGCCATAGTGTGACAATCATATAAACTATATTGCCAAAAGTATTTCTCAGCTATCCAAATCCTTGAATTCAGGTGTTCTAATCCCTTCCATGGCCGCAGGAGTATAAAATAAACCACCCAGGCATACTTCTACAAACATTTGTGAAAATATGGGGTGGCAGTGGCTCAGCGGTAGAGAGGGTCATCCAATGATTCAAGAGCGGCGGTTCGATTCCCGCTCCCAATCAGTCACTTTGGAGTGTGAGCTGACAGGGGGAGGTGTCAGCTCAGACCCAGTGAGCTGACAAAAGCCTAGTGAATACCAGCGTGGTACTTTGATATGACGCCACCTGCACAATAAGTCCAGCTTTGAGAATTCTTCTCTACTTAATAATCCACAATCAACTGCAGTAATACTATAACAAAATGGAAGTAACTGGGAACAACAGTAACCCAGCCATAAGATCACAGAGGGGAATCTGCGGATGCTGAGGAGCCTAGTGCACACAGGTCACCAACTTCTGCTAAGTTTAGTAGCTACAGACCTCCAAACTTCATGTCATCTTCAGATTAGATTGAGAACAGTGGGTAGAGAGATTCATGGACTGGCTTTGTTCTTTTGTTCCAGGATTTTGGACAATTCCATGCTCCAAACTTTTTGGTAACAGTTTGGAGATGACCCCTTCACTTTCCAATATGACTTCACACCAGTGCACAAAGCAAGGTGCATAAAGAGATGGATGAGTTTGGTGAAAGAACTTGACTCGCCTGCATAAAGTCCTGACCTCAACCTGATAGGACACCTTTGGGATGAATTACAGCACAGACTGTGAGTCAGGCTTTCTCGTTCAACATCAATGTTTGACATCACAAATGCCCTTTTGGAAGAATGGTTCAAAATTCCCATAAACACACTCTTTAACTTTGTGGAAAGCCTTCCTAGGAGAGTTGAAGCTGTTATAGCTGCAAAGGGTAGATAGACATCTTATTAAATCCGATGGTTTAAGAATGTGATTACACTCATTACATTCATGTGTGTGTGAAAGTACTGGTAGGCAAACAAAAACTATTTTAGGGTCCTGAGTTTCTCATTCATGTTTCTATTAGATCAATCTATCTATAACTTTATATCTTCTCTCTTTTAGTTTGAAGCACTCAACAAGGCATCAATGATAACACAGTAAAACACCATTAACACTACTGAATGTGCACAGCCAGCCTGGCATACAACAGCTGATGGCAGTAATAGATCAATAAGTGATGTTCAATACATATAAATAAATAAAAAAAATAAAAGTAATCAGTCTCCATATTTAATCTTTTCTGAGCAAATTGGTTCCACTGCTTGTTGCAGACAGATTGAAAGAGGTCTTTAGTCCTACTGAGATCCAGCTGCTTGTATCTTGTATGAAACATACTGTGTGCCTTTTTCCAATTCTTGGCACCAAAATTGTCTGAGATTGTCATCAAACACTGCAAGCAAAAGAAAAATCACCATTTCCTTCTGGGTGAGTGTTCCAGGTATCGAATACTCTGGAACCATTTTCGCAGGAAGGCTCTTTTTTTGTGAACCAAATTGATGTTGTGGACACTGAGAAGCTTCCACTGGTGAGGACACATGTCATTCTTCCCTAAATAAGAATGAGCATCTTCACATCCCGTTGCTCTGCTTGGTGACTGAATGCTACTCACACTGACTTCATTCTTACGTTAGTTCACATAAGATTGTGTGTTTTTTTGTTGTTTTTTTTTTGTAATTGTGTGTTCTCTGGTGCAGATGAAATGTTTATCAAAAAAATAAAAAAATGAATAACATTTTTTTTCGAACCAAACATTTACACCTGATCTTGCCTTCAGGCTCAGCTGCTTGGCACATAATGCAACACAATTTACAACCCTGTCATGATTCTCCAGCAGCATATCAGCTCAGTTTCCATTTTTAAAGATGATCCATGGTGAGATGTTTGCTGATTTCTGTGTTACTTTGTCTTTGTAAGTTTCACCGCACCTGTGTCTCCTGCTGATCCTCACAGGAACACACACAGATTAGTCTGCATGCTGGATAGTTGCATTTGATAGAACTCATTTTGAATAGACTGACAACAACCTCTGCTCTTCAAGCATGGGCCACAATCACCAAAACATAAAGTCATATTCTCAGAGTTACAGGAATTTTTTCAGAATCAGATGAATGGATGGCAGATAGGAATCACGCACTGCCAAACTTAACTGCAAAACTCAAATACAAAGAACCCCTAAAAAAGATTGAAAAAACTCAAAATAATATGCCTTTTTGTACTTGCACCTAAAACTAAGACAATTTTTAAAATTAAAATAAATTTTTCAACATATTGTGACTATTTTGATTTAATCCCTCTTGTAACTAATAAAAATATAATCAGTGATATTTGTATTAACTAATAAGTCATAGCTTTTTTTGCATTAGAGCTTGACAGCATTCACTGGGTCATATTAGGTGCTAAACAAAACACAAAAAAACCTCATTTATGCCCATATAATCCCAATTCATACACATTTCCCCATACAGATTAGCAAGCAGTATATCCTTCTCAGATCCCTTTCTGAGCTATACAGTGTAATAATGTTTAATAAGGCTGACATTACGCTGGGATAATCCCACTCTCTCATGCACCGACACACAACCAATTCCATTTCCACCGCTTCAGCTATTTTCTGTGCGCTCCAAAAGCTCATTTCAAGAAGAGGAGGCCGGGGCGCAAAACGAGGCTTCAAATATCAATTACCACTGATGGGGGAGAGGGAAAAAGCTGATGGCTCCTACATTTCCGCAAATCCTTTCTTATTCTTTTCATTTTAGTTTAATAAGTTTTTTATTATAGACAGATAACGGCATATGATGAGGAAAAATTAATTCTGATTGGAGTAATATGAGATCTAGAAGAGGAAAAAATTGCAGTGCCTTCACAATGTGTGAGGACATGAACGTGTGTCTCCTCATGATGTGTGTCCACAGGGAGGAACTGCTACAGTCTCACTTTGCAGTGCATTTTGGGGGATTGAAGAACAATTTCACTGCTCTGACTGTGGGTTTCTTCTTGTTTCAAATAAAGAAGAACATGCAGAAGAAACAAATAGAGTTAATATTATGGACGTTGTTTTTCCGTGTACAATATAAAGTACATTCCAAAAATGTTTGTTTAAATGAATTTTTTAAATGAAAAACAACAAAAAGCAGAGACAAACTATTCCGTTACAAAGAGGAAATACACTTTAACGGGAAAAGCGAATCAATATCTGGCGGAAGCAGCGGTATGCAGCACAGGAATAGAGAAAGTTAGCAGTTGACATAAGATGCCCTGTTTGAAATAACTGGAGAGATGTGGGTGGCTCTGGACTTTTCAGCATGCATAACATTGTGGCACAAGGCCACTCAGTGCTTTAAAGAGACATTAAGGTATCTTGAAGACAAATGTAGCAAGCACTTGAATAAAATGCAAAGTTTCAAATCCAAAAATAAAAGGTGTCTGTTTAAAACCCCATGCTATCTTGTGAGGCAGACCATTACCAGAGTTGCTGTTGTGAAGATTACAAAAGTCTAGAGTCTGTCTTTAGAATTTCTGCATTGTTTGAAATCCTTGATTTTCTGCTATTGTTTAAATGTCTGCATTTGGGAAACTTAATTTATGCCATCATTCTTTTAGCACTGGAGTTTCATCACTTTTTTAAAATTCAACTGATAAAAGCTGGGGTCCATCATTGCTGTGCAGTATCACCTTGGTTAGAGGAACCTGTTTATAGCCTGTTTAGTGGGCTCCCATTGCCAGAGTTATCATCACATGCTGTACATGCAGCACAGGTGTGTGTACTCACTGGATTTTTGCTGAACACTGTGTGTCTGTTTTATGTGAGGAGATGCATGCTGAAATTTGATTGAAAAGTAATATAATGATGGATAAATGTGGAATACTATTTGAATGAATGCATATTTTGATCATCTGATTCTGATCCATGAAGAGATGAACGCGTCTTCTTATAATATGTGTTGATGATTTCATGATCTTTGATATGATGAACACTTACAGATTTTTTATAAACGTGAGTGTTACTGATCTGAATAAAATATTCAGGAATGTCAAATGTTGTACGACAGCCAAGCTTACAGTAGCCGAGTTGCTCTGGCATTCAAACACAGCCACTGTCAGCCGTATGACCCTAATGCTGTACAAATAAGTGAAAAAAATGGTGAGTTTGCATGAGAGTATGTGCGTGTGTGAATAAATCAAATTTCTGTGTATTACTTCCAATATTCTCGGAATCTCCATGATCGGATAGATGAACGGCACGCAGCTCAAGCTTTTACAAATGAAGCTGCTGTCCCCAGCTTGTCTAATTAGTTCAGTTTTATTGCATTTGGATGGAGCAGAGGGTGTAAAATCTGTTATTGCTTTTTAACTGAACATAGTGGATAAACTAATGTGTACAACAAGATCAATAAATAAAGTGTGAACAGATCATTTGCCTGCCAGCTGAAAATGAAGTGGTGACTGAATCTCTGCATCTATAAAATACATTTGTGAATGTTGTTTTAGCATCTAAGAATATCTCATGTGAAACCATTGTCCATTGTGTACCTAACGAACATATTATCTCATGTAATTAGTATGCAATGTTTGTTCCTTTTCAAGGAACTGTTTAGCGCAGTTAAATGAAACCGAAATCTTTGCTCACATTATCTGCTGAATTAGAGAAACAATACCTGTTAAAAGCAGCTCCACACATAATCTTCACAGTTTCAGTGTTTCTGCCTTTATAGTCTTCTCATTGCTTGTTATGCCCACCTCTGCTCTCACGCTGTGAGAGGATAAGGCAGTTGGTCCACTTTGTAAAGGCCTCCTGCAGTTTGCTAATCATGTTGACCACCAGCTAGTAAATTAAAGCTGTCACCATCGCTGTCGGATACCATTGCTCTGAACAATGTGGCTTCCAATGGTTAAATGGATCCATCGCATATTTTATGTTTCACAAAGAAAAAGAGCTGCGGCTAGAAAACAGCAAATTAGCAACCAGTCAATAGCAGTAAGGCATATAATTACAGTTTTGTGATGCACTGTATTGAATTATAAATATAAATTATTTTGGTAAAGACTCAATCTTTAATTATTTCTCTCACCTGAGGTCCACCTAGTCTTCTTCTAGGTCTTAAATGACCAGACCCGTTCCCAGTATAAATCTGTTACACCACCAATTCAATATAGATACAACACTAATGTTTTATCATGGGAAGAGGATGATGCCGTGGTGCGTTTACAGAACTATCACTACCTCATAATATAGTATGTTGGCTTTGTCATGAATAATACTTAAATTAAACTATATTTTCTTATTGGGATTGGGTACAGTGGGTGTGTCACATGAATAAGAAGTGCGACCAAAATCTGTAATGGGGGAAAAACTTTGCAGGAACTGAGCTGATTACTGTAGCATTTTAAACAGGAAACTTTAAATATTTGTCACTTTAAAGCTCCTATGGCAAGAATGGAAACCAGGAGGCTACTTAGAGATGCAATACTCCAATATTTCACACAGCATCAACCAAGTTGCTATAACACTCCAGTTAAGGGGCCAAATATGTTTCCCTCCAAATACTTTATTACCATGATATTTTAGTTTCATATTGGAGGGTACAGCTTTCTAGTCAATTTCAGTTTAGTGTCTTTGCCAAAATGCAGGTATAATGCAGCTAAAAGCCAGTATGATAATCCAGTCCCAGTGCTCTGCGGTGAAATACTCCCATCTATCTGAGATATAGCATTCCAAAATCAAGTGTACCGAGAGCATCTAAAAGTTCTTGAATGTGCATTTCTCCACCAGGTTACCTGAGCCAAATGACTCCCTTGAGTCACCCCGAGACTCCAGTACATAAAATACACATAGAAACAGCTACAGTATAAAGAACTGAAAAATTCTTCAGTAAATCACAACCTACTCAACTAAACCTTAACTCGAACTAAAATGCAAATTTTAGACAAAACAGCTCAGGAAAAGAATTTAATTAAGTACATATCTGTGCATTTTCCTTGCAATTAAACCCCAGTGGAGTCCTCCAGCAGTTCAAACACATTAGAAAAATGGCTCATGTCAGAGGATGTGGCTGCAGCCCATTAGCCTATCCACAGGCACATAGAGGGTGTGGAGAAGAATGAATATTGTTTTTTTTTAAGAACATTTTTCCTTTACCTGTGTGTAATATCAGAATCCCTCCACAATCCCCAACGTAACATTAAAATGAAAAAAATAATACTGGGAAGTCTTCAGCCTCTTGTGTGCATACAGTCATACCATACATGCTGTATCTATACCCTCCATCCACTGCCCACGCACAGACACCTGGTACTGCAGGAGATCTGAAGAAGAAAACTGTCAGCCATCTCTCTTCCTTCTTGTCTGTTAAGATGCTGCTTAATGACAGAGTGGGGCAGAGGAAGATTTTAATTAGCAAGGAGAGGAAGCTTCATTAAATCTCTCTGCCGGGCCTCTTCTTGAATGTGCGCTTAAAAAAAAAAAAACTCTCAGTGTCGTTAGGTAGGACTATGTAGAGACAAAATCAGATAAATCTTCCATACAGCCACTTGGTTTGATCATTTTCTTTAACATACAGTAGTCTTCAAAAACTCTGAACTGTCTGAACACTTTATGGGGATAGACAGGCAAAGCTCATATGTGTGAAAAAAAAGGAAAAAAATTGATTGATTGATTGATTGAAAACATTGATTAAATATAGGGTGATTTATTCTGGTACAATCTCAAACAGGACAGATTTTAGGATGAGGCTGTTCTTTTTACCTCCTGTCTCTATTGTACGTGTCTTTACTGTTTAGGAGTTGACTTTATGTAATTTTCTACATTTTTTACCGTTTAAAAATTTATAAAGATGGAAAATTGGAAGATGGAAACATTTAGCAAAGTAAGACTTTGCAAGATGCAGCCAGTGGCACAACCTGAGCTATGACAACTTAGTTATTTCAACAATGAGCAGTAGTTATACACGATGAGGGATACTTGGTGTTCAGATTTTAATCAAGCTCACCTAGGAATTATCTGTGTAATGGCACAACAAGAAGCACAACACTCTCTACTTGCATGATCAAAAGCAACAACAGCCACAAATGACATCAATCATACAAAAAAAATGCTTGTGAGCATTTAGTCTCAGTCCAACCAGAATGTTGCATTCGTGTATTTTTCTTATTTATTTATTTTTTCTCAGCGATGTTACTCAGCAATGGAGAAATCTGACTCATTCATCAAGACTTTGTTCAGGCTGCAGGCAAATCAGATTAGTTTGTTCTCCACATTGTTACTTCTAAGTGATAACTTTAATAATTTGTCTCCCCAGCCATCACCAGTATATTTGCATAGGTTGTTGTGGTAACAACTCAGCAGACAGTAGCTATGTAAGCTGGGCATTTCAACATGGAAGCATGAAAAATGCAGTGCAATCATCTCGTTTTCCAAACAATTGTGCTGTCATGTTGCAGAGCAGACCACACAGAACTGTTATTCTCTGTGTTCTCAATGACGCTGCTCAGCAGCTCTGATATTCCATAACTGCTGGTTTGCTGTCATCGTTGCGTGCTGTGCTACAGATGGTACAAAGCTTCTTTGAAATGTGAAATTTGAGCAGGCGGAGTGGTAAAAACATTATCTGGAAGAATCTGATTTGACTGGAGTTCCAAGACAATGCCATCACTGGGATGAGATTTCAGATTCCATGTGTTTAATTTATTCATTTGTTTTCTGCCCAAGCTTAAAAAAAATCCAGAATGATCTGGAAATATCAAAATTACATTTGCGCTGGCAGTCTGGACACGGCTGAAGTTTTTAGATAGTAAAAACTTTTGTCCTTTAAAGTGGAGTAAAAACCATCAAGACAATCTTAATTATAAAGTAAAATTAGTAATTTAATGTGTGTTGCTCATGTTCATTTTCATCAGCTACAGCTGCTTTTACATTCACTTTATGTGCTTCCATAGGTGTAAAAAACACAATAGAACTATGCACACATCTTTCTCCTTTTCCGATAATCCTTCCTGTTTTCTATTCCTCTGCCAGCCACCATAGTATATATATCACTTTATCCCTGCCTCAAAACACCCGAGAGACGACTGGTACAGAGAGAAAAGTGAAATGAGAAATGCCCATTGCCACCTAATTGCATGGCAAAATCGATCCTGTAATAGATTCCTTCTCTGTGACATCCAGTCTCACTGACAGAACAATCAGACAGACAAATCAGAATAGTGAGTGTGTGTGGGCTGCTCAGCCTTCAACATGGCAGGTTCTGGACGGCCAGACATCTGTGTGATTGCTTAGAAACGAGAGAAAGTCAGATTGAAGTCCTGCAATACTCACTCCCAAGCGTTTTGTTTTGATGATCTTAGATGTGGGCAATACAATGCTCACCAAAAATATATATAAAAAGCTGTGGGGACTATGGATGCATAATTTGGAATTAAATCTTTTTCAAAGCCAGACCTGAACATGTAATTGGGTTTCAATTGATAATGGTGATGGCATATGATACGTTCAGAAAGTATTTGATATATTCATGCTGTCTTCAGAAGCCCTTCAGTTACATATGGGTGTTCCTTCATTTCCTCAGGCATGTATGTAAAAAATAGTCCAACTTCTTCTGAGGTAACGTGTTACCTTGTGAAAACTTTATCTCAGAGCATACTGCACACATGAGAAAACTTGTCTCCATACACTGCATAGCATGTGAAAAAGGGAAGCATAAACTCGTTTCTTTCTTTCATGATTTGTAAGAAACCCAGCAAATAAAAAGAAATTGTGGACATCTATACAGAGTACAGGTAAACCTTTACACACAAACATTGGACTTACAAACATTCGGAGATACGAACATGCCACATCTGACCACTGCAGTTCCCTTTTCGCCGCAACATCCACGGAGCAGCACCGCTGCACTCACCCATCTCCAACACTTGTCTTGTGATAACTCGTGTTAATGCAGAACGTCAATGTGATGTTTTCCTGTTCCTTAGAATGTGCAGGTGTTTCGCTGTTGGGAAGTTCCCAAGATTTGGTAAAAGGGAGCAAGAGTTAGTGAGTTATTTATGAGCAGGAGTTGTGTCTGCGTTCAGAGTTCCTGTGTAAAGAGATGAGCAAAGTGTGATAAAGCCTGTTTTCTCCACTGCAGTTATAGTAAATACCCCGTGTATTACAATATTATGTACTTTTAATGGTGATTTTATGAGTCCAACCTTTGTGCCAGACAGAAGTGAATGTGCAAATGAAAAGTTTGTTAATTATTTTTCTATTAGTAAGCTTTTGTTTTTTTGCTAGGAACAAGAATGCCATATAGCCCAAAAAAAAAAGATTCCAGTCTTCCCAGACTATTAATACTGTGAAAACATGAGCACTGACACTGAAACCACTACTACTACCTTTAATTCAACCACTGATTCCCTTTGTGTGCATTAGAAAATATTCCTCTAAATTGTATGTGCTGAAATATTTTTTTCAGTCTGCATAAGGAAGGTGATTAAAAGTCTATAAAATAAAGAGAAGTATTAGGCTTTCACTTGGCAGAACTGCCGCTGTTTAGTCTAGTTTCAAATGAATAATGACACCTTTAGGAAAGTAAAATTATTATATCATCATTTGTGAAATGTCTGGGTGGGAATTTATACTACTGATGATATGGATCTCTAAATAGGACAATAACAGAAGAAAGGGACAAGCAGGTAGAGATCAGCAGAGTGACCTAGAATGAGTGCAGAGAAAGACTCTTTAATAATGTTTGTCCACTGATGTAAATACATGAAAAGGATGACGCTGAGTGGAAAACAAAACACAGGCAAACAGAAAAAATGACAACACACCCATGGTGCAAGTCAGCTTTCCAGATATTTGCGCATCTCACTCATAACAGAATCACTTGATAAATACATGAGGTCTCACACAAATATTTTAAATGACTGTTGAAACAAACATTACATTTTCACTGTTTCATATCTGTGCTCCTTAATGACGTCATCTAGTTGGGAGTTTTCCTGCATTGAGGAGATAATTAAATTTAGCAGCACTCAAGGTGCTTAACTTTTTGATGCATCTATAACCATGTCCATTACAGATCTGTTAGAGACTAAGCCAAACATGACATCAGTGTTGGTTTTGAGCCAAAAAGAAGAAGGAGAACCTGAAAACTTGGAGGAGTTGACTAAAAAGTTAGCGGTCAAAATGGCTGTTAATGCAAATCAAAAAGCATCAATAGATCCCCGCACCCAGCTATATGACCAGGTTAAAGGTCATCATTGAAGACCAAAAAATACTGCATAAGTAATATTTGTGTAATTTAACCATTTTTATATTATTTGAGTAATTTAACCATATGTCTTAATCTTGTGATGAACCACCTATTAGCAGGATGGGTCCTAATCCAAGCGAACCTTTAACAACAGGTGTTTAAGTTTATAGTTAGTTTTTTTTGTAAACTTACAACTGCCTTTTCTTGTTTGTCCATTGTCAGATGACAAAGACAGGAAAGCAAGATGTCAGTACAGCAATATGAACAGTAGCAAATTTCTCAGTGTGTGTGTGTGTCTGTGTGTGGGACAGGAAACAGACGGCAGCTGTGGAGGTTAGGGTCAGACACACTTGGGTCTTCAAATGCCCTGACACTCACATAATGTTAATCACAGTCTATGATCCTGTCCTGATGCTGCTAACACGCAGGAGGAAGGGGCTCCTATAAAAAACTTATTCCAAGCCTTGTGGTCATGCAAGGCTTGGGCCACACAGATAAATCATGTACTGCAGCTGAAGTCGACATTTTCCACTTTCATGATCACAAATTTGCATTCGCGGAAAAAGATGTAATTAGTAATGAGTTAATGTATTACAGATGTACATAATAATGGCCAATGAGGTATTCATTATTGGGAATTAATAGATGCTGGGGAAGCTTGAACCATTTAATGTGCAGCAGACCTGGCTGTATCATGAATTATGGTCTCACAAACACAAAAAATACCCAAATATTGAATATTTTCATTTTTGTTTAGGTGTATGATGAGGATAACTCTGTTTCATAATACCGGATGGATCAACAAATACCTGGAACAATCATTACTATTCCCTGAAGGAGTTCTGCTTGAAATGTTCATCGTTCCAGAAAAGAGGTTCGATTCGACAGTGCGTAACAACAAGGCTACGTAACTTGCATATATCTCCAAATCAATATCGAGAAGTTCACAAACAAAGAGTAGACCATGTTTAATGTCACCTGCAGCCTGAAGTACTGAGTTGATTGTTGAACATGTGAAATCCACTGATCACTTACGTGATAAGTATCAGTAGGTTCAGAGGGGCAGAGGCTCATGACTGGTGTGTTACATCCTGTGACAAGGATGAGACACTGAAGGACTACGCTCTGTGTCATTTAAGTGTGACATCCTCGAAGGCCTCCGCCACTCCATGCACATCCAGTTCATCATATCCATCATATCAACATCTGTGTCTGGGCTCTTCAGCTGGAATTTCCAATACTAGTCACAGCTTCATCTCCTCTCTTAAAATATGATTATACCACTGTGAGACTGAACCACCAAGGACTCATATTCCTCAACTTTATCATGCACATGGCAATAAAGGTATTATTCATTTACTCTAAAATGAGGCCTGTCCTGATTGTAAGGGGTCCAAGGTGCATTAGAGCCCTGCAGGGTCGGTTTCAGTGCCAAGGTTACATCTTGCAAATAAGCCTCAAAATAAACAAGCATGAACTGGTGATTTCCCAAAAAGTACCCTTTTTGGAATATTTGGCAATGTGTTAGTGTATATACTGGAACACCAGCACTGCTGGTCAAAAGGGTTGTTGACAGCAATCAGTGGAGGGCAGAAAAGCTGCACAATGAAGCACTGGCATCGCACATCACATTGTTGTCATTGTTGTTGTTGCTATTACAATACTTTATTAAAGTTTGCAGGAACATTGTAATCAGAGGTAAAACTTACTGTACGTTACACCCCTGATGATAATATATGCATCATTTGAACCTTCACGTATCCATGGACAAATAAAACCGAATTTTGACTAAACCTTGAGTGTACGCCACGGATTATTGTGTTTTCCCATTTTCTAACCTGTCATGTCTGGAATGCAATGTTATGTATGAATGTCAGAAAAGACTAAGCAGTCTAATAACTTTCATTGCTCTCTTTTGCAGTCATACATTTATTACCTGCTGCCACTCTGAATAAAGACAAGGAGAATGCCTCACTGATGAGACGAAGACCGATCAATCCACCATAAAACAAGCTGCATTGGTTTATAAATCAGCTCTCCAGTCTTTGCCTCTGGCTATTGAATAAGCATACATCAGTTTGAGTGGGACGGGTTGCTTACTAGCTGCAGCTGGTGATAGATAATAAGGATGCGTAACCACTAGAGTGCACACACTAACCCAAAGTACAGAATACGGACAAGAAACATGCGCATAAAACACATACATGTGAGATTCACATATTCACAGCCCCATAAACACACATATACTGCATACTGTCATCATAGACTATCCATATCTACATGCATTTCATTCTTTCAAATTCATATTCACACATACAAGCACATAAACAAGCACGTCCCACACATGCAGAACACAAATATATAGCACTGCAGAGCGGTCTTTTGTTGCTGTAACTGTTGGCCTTTACAGTGCCATAAAACACCACTTTATTATTCAAATTTGAGATGAGCCATCCATTTGACTGCGCAGCTCCACTAAAGGCAATATTTGAATGTTCAGCTGATTTGTGGCCAGGCACTAAAACTTAAATTACAACCTCTTATTATACAGGAAATGGAACTTACTCGAGAACCCTCTTTCTGAATATACATTAATAGCATACAGAAAAGTAAATTATGTACAGCATGCACTACACACTGGCTTTGTGCATTCATCATTTGGTGTTCCTTCTTTCTTCCCCCACTATCATTTTCCTTTTTATTGACACATTGAGATAGTTCCAAAATTGTAATAGTTTAACATTGTATCTGTAAGATGAACACACATATGAGCTGCTTAGAGCTCCCATGCCAATACATGGATCAAGCAGGGCTGCTTCACCTGCTTCATGAATGCATAAATGCGTAAAGCCGGTGTTCTTTGGTTCCTTACAAGGGTGACAAGCCAGTATATTGGAGACCTAAAAAATTACTACATGACATTTTACATTGGAATATTTTATTTTTGAGTTATTATCCCAAATTGCCTGTGGGTGTGAAAGTGTATTTGCGTGGTTGTCTGTGTCTCTATGTGGCTCCGCAGTGCACTGGTGTCGTGCTCGGAGTTTCCCCCGCCTCACGCCCTAAGCCAGCTGGGATAGGCTCCAGCTCCCCGTGAGCCGCGACAGGAGATAAAGTGATGTTAAGAAAATGGATGGAGTTATTGATTAACTCCAACTTCCCTCTGTTTTTTAGACTGACAATGACGGGGCATTTCATGAACAATACAGTAGTGTAAAGCACAGAGACATCTTAAGTGCCATAAGTTGAAATGACCAAAAATCCATCCATCTATTTATCCATCCATCCATTTTTTTGAAGATAAAATTAACATAATCGTTTCATTTTCAGCCGCTCTTCCACCTTGTGGGTAACAGATGTGGGTGTAGCCTATACCAACTTAGAATGCATAAGTTGGTATAGGCTACACAATCACCCACGCACACACTCACACATATGATCAATTTGGTGTGACCTATTCACCTAACCTGCTTGTTCTTGTAAGTGGAAGGAAGCTGGACAACCTGGAGACAACCCACGCTGACACAAAAAGAACATACAAACCCCACACAGAAAGAACTTAAACCTGGAACCCACTCTGCCATCGTGTCAAAAATCATTTGAACTAAATTATTAAACAGAAAGTAACATTTTCATAATTTTATAATTGTATCAATAAAAACCACTGAAGTAATTGTGTAGAAACATGCCTAAGGTTTTGAGTGATTATTACTTCTAAAATTCTGTCATGTAACACTTAATCTTCTCGTCAGAGACAAAAAAGGACACGGCCGACATTTACTGTATGACTTTCAGATCCACCGTTATTATTTATACCTGAACATGTACTTTACAAAACGACTGTATAAGGGACAACTCACAGGAGTGAATCCCCATCACTACCTGAATATCAGCTTTAAAAGTGCCTCCCCTCTCCATTTAATCTCAGCATTTTACTCATGCCTTAAGCACTATTACGTTAACAAAATGCAAGTTTTAGTGCTGATAAATAAAGTTGTCAGCCTTAAATCATACAGATTTCATGCAGAAAATTCAGAGCTTTCATTCAACTTTGCACATATTGGTGGGTCAGCCAAAGTTCAGACCTCAATCCAGCCTGAGGCGACCAGTTTCACACCACGGTCTTCTCTAGGACTGACCCAGTTCTCCTATCTCTGCTTGCTCAATTCAATAGCTGGATTAAGTTTATCCATGGGGCACTTGTGCATGTGTGTGTTTGAGTGTGTATGTGTGACTAGGAAAGAGTGTACGTGGTTGCAATTCCATCAGCGTGACTAACAAGCTTGGCTTTTGCAGTCCAGCAGATTGAGAGACACCTACTGCTGGTTAAAGCTTTTTGCACCCTGGGGTCATTGGCTCATTTTCGGTATTGGTGCTGCTTGTATGAGGAAATAGGGGAGTAGGGTGAGGGAAACATTGGGGACATTTCTGAAAATGTTTAACTAGGTTCACATATTTTGTCAAATGGCACAATATGAAAAGGAAAGAGAAGAATTTCATAAAATTGTCAGGGTTCCCTCTAGATGAAAAAAAAGAACAAAACATTTTGAATAAAGTACCTCCTCAATGGCTCATTTTAACACAAATTCAGGCTTCATCAAACAGTTGCTTTTGTTGCTGTTGTTCAAAAGATGCCATTAGGCTAAATACTGAGGCATACTAAATTGCAAGCGGTGAAACTAAATGCTACTTTTATTAACATAACAGACAGAAAATGGAGATCTAGGTTCTTCATTAATGTAAAAATGTCCTGACAGCTCTGATAAAGCTCAGGGCTCCCTGTATGTGCACCAGTATATAAAAAGATAGATAGGCCGCAATAAAACACATAGATGATAAACAAATATATAGACTGATACAGTATTTTCCACACTATAAGGCGTACCGGACTATAAGGCTCACCTTCAATGAATGACCTATTTTAAAACATTTTCATATATAAGGCGCATTGGATTATAAGGTGCACTGTCAGTTTTTGAGAAAATTATAAACTTTTAGGTGTGCCTTATAGTGTGGAAAATACTGTAATTGAATGGTTCTTAAAAAACCAAGAACTGATACAGGATGTCCTGAATATGCAATTTAGGTTTTTGTGTTTAGCATAACTTACTTCACTGTAAACTTTAGTTACGTTTTTGCAATGAAAAGAATGTATAAGTGTTTATGATCTAATCCATTATTATTATTAACTAAACGCATGAACAGTCGTAAATAAATGCAGAGGTATATATAACCATCAAAGCATACATAGTACATTTTATAACATATGGGTAATCATGTAAGCCAGATTCTAGCCTGCTAATGCACTTTACCTATGAGGAAAATCTGGATGGTGATATCTTAATTAGAACAACTTTCAAGACCACATTTCCAATCCCCTCCCCAAAGAGGGCTGCTTATAAATGATTCATGTTTTTACATGGCAGATGAAACATGTGTATGCTTTAATTATTGGACACCAGAGTGTTGGATTTTTTTTACATCATATCTGCTAGACAAACAAATTGCCACTTAAAAAACAAGTCATTGTTGATTCTGAACTTCCAATGACCCCCCCTGTTTTTTTTACTTTTTTTTTTTTTTTAACTCCAGAGGAGCTGTCTCTTACTTCTAAAATGTGCTTTCATGTGACAGACCTGCCCTTCAATCTAGGCCTGTGATGTCTTATCTGGGCCATGTCATGCTATATTCAGTCTGTTGGCTTACGGATTAAAATAGAACACATACATATGCAGAAAAAGGGAATCAATTGAAATGTTGCAATTCTGACATGACACTTCTCAACAAAGCAAAAAAAGGAAAACCTCAGACATTGATGCTTGCTTTTGTTTTCTGAGGGAGAATGCAGCATTGAGACAGGCAGAAACTGTATGTATGTATGCAGGGTGCTGAGACTTTTGGGAATTTTTTTCTCCAACTGTCTTTGATCACTTTGCAGCTTTGAAGTAACTCTCAGTGAAGAGGGGGGAAAAAGCCAAGCAAAAGTCACCGCAAGTTCACATCTCAACTAGGACTTGCAAAAAGTGCGATCTGCATAATTTATTCCCTAAACTGTTAAAATGCAAAGAGGAGATCTCTAGGTCCCTGACAAACCCACCCCCAGCTTGACAACTCGAATTAAACATGTTCCCAGTCTACATTTGTTCTCAATTACAGCTTAAAAAACGACAACACGAGAGCCTCTAATGCTCAAGTGACAGATGTAAAGCGAGAAAGTGAAAGATAAAGTCCCATCAATCAAAGTAAATGTGATATTAAGGTGTAATCTAAATTGGAAAACAAAAGTAGGATATCCGCGATGCATTGGTGACATGTCCATGGTGTACCCCGCCTCTTGCCCGTAAGAAGCTGGGATAGGCTCCAGCGACACCCGTGACCTGCTAAGTGGAAAAGCGGCTATGGACGGGATGATTTCAGTCATCTCATTTACAAGAAAATGGATTAATTGATGGAAGGTAGCAATAATAAAAAAAACAGATTTGAACGTATACTGACCTATATGTATATGATTAGCATCCATGAAAACCCTTTATTTCTGTCAATAAAAAAACTATAGAAAAGTCACCCCTACATTCAACAAACTGCAGTAGGAGGGAGTCAGCGGCAGCTAGTAGAAAAATCTATCTGGATAGGAAGATGTAAATTCTCTTCTCACGAAGACACCATCTCTGACCTCTGGCCTGCACCAGATGGCAACTATTTTTTTCACTTTGGAACATGTCAATCCCTACATGGCCAACATCCATCACAGTTTCACACGCAGTGAATAGAGTTTAAGTGTGCAGGATCAGAAGACAACCTTATCTTACAAAAAAACACATTTTGGATTTGAAGTTGAGTTAGAAGACTGCTATCATGTAAAAATAGTGAGAATGGGAGTTGGTTTTCACTCTCCAATATTTGCATGCAGGAAAACATTAACACGTAAGGTACATGTCAATCTTTTCCTTTGCAAAATATATTTTTAAGTTCACTGAACTGAACATTCATTTAAGGCATAAAGCAAAAAAAAAAAAAAAATCATTTAATTAAATCTTCTGTGTAATTAGAATTTTAAAGGTAATAGAGTGGTGACAGTGGCCGCCACTGCCTTAAACAGCTAAAATAAACACAATGCTAAAATTATTATTCTAGGTTTCAAGTTGTTTGTATTAGTGCAATTTCTATTATCACAAACATAACACTGAATATTTGCAGTCGAGAGTGATCAGTCCTCGGCTCCATGTGAAATGACAATAATTGGATGCTAATTGTATCACACAAGGTGTAATTCATTTGGAAATACTGGAAATAAATGTACACCTTTCATGAAGAATAAATCTTGGTGTTAACTTACCTGACAAAGTTAAAACTATCATGTGCATTTTTTCTTTAATCCATTTTAGACAAATTTTATGATAAAGAATACTGTTATGGATATGGTTAGGACCCACATGCCAAACACAGGAGTGGATGAAACAAGGATACAGAGGACAGGAGGGAAAACTGAAACTAAATCCATGACACATACCTGATTCACATGTGATTATAAAATATTTTTTTTAGAATCATGTCTAATGAAATGTTAATAAGATTTTATGAGTGACAAAGGATTAGCCTTTGGCAGGGAGACACCACGCCTTTCAGGGGTTCATTGAGCTTAATGACAACTCAGGGGAAACATATTTACCAAAATGTTGGCATTCTAAATGTATGAAATCGAGTCCCGCTCTGTGTGGAGTTTGCATGCTCTACCCGTGTCTGCGTGGGTTCTCTCTGGGTTCTCCGGCTTCCTCCTACCTCCAAAAGCATGCACTTCAGGTTGATTGGCTGGTCCCAAATTGCCCGTAGGCATGAGTGTGTGTGTGCATGGTTGTCTGTCTTTGTGTGTGGCTCTGCGGTGCACTGACGTCGTGCTCGGAGTATCCCCCGCCTCACGCCCTATGCCAGCTGAGATAGGCTCCAGCTCCATGTGACCCGCTACGGTGGATAAAGCGGCAGAAGATGAATGAATGAATGAATGTATTAAGCTGCAAAAGCAAATGCAATCAAAAGCACTACATTCAGGTTCAGACATATTTGTTCAGGTGTGCATTTGCAATTGAGCAAAGTACATTGGACTGTGAGTTAAAATTATGCCAACTTTAAATTTGTTGACGTCTGAGGAGAAATGTTCTCGTTTACTAAGAAGCATTGATCACGTAATGAGAAAGAATGTCTCGAAACTGGGAGGAGTTGCCTTCACACAACCTAAAGAAGGCTGTGCACTGTTTTTGCCCTTAACAAGAGAGATGCCCTTTAGAACTATGTGTGTTGATTCTGATTGAAGTGGGGTTAAATTTATCTATCTACCATCCACTTCTAGCACACACACATACACCACCGCTCTATTCTCTCTTCCTCTCCAGACACTCCTAATTAAGCCTGAAGGACCATGCCTGTTAAACTAAAACTATCCTTTTCGGAAATGTCACAGTGTCTCCCTGCAGTGTGGCCCATCTGTAAACAGCTCTGTTGCTGATGCCAGCCTCAGCCCCCTGGTGGGTCTCCTTGTTAAAGAATGTTCTGTAAGAGCAAAATGTTCTTTCTTGCATTACCACTCAGTTGCAAATGCTTAAGTGGATTTTGGCTTTGCGTGTGCTGCTTGTTGTTGACCATGATGCTCGCTGATTTGGAAAGTGCTACCGTCTGTCGTGTTTCTCAAGTTATTAATTAGGTGTGTCCTTACCGGGGAATTCTTCTTGTGTGTGTGGGTGAGACATTTCATTTGGCCGGCTGACATGTTGAAGGATAATTGAAAATGCCATACAGGTGAAACTTTCTTAACAAGGTTTATACTGGCAAAGCAGCAAGCATTATCACAACTCTCTCATGTTTCTGATGAAAACATTAAACAGGAGAACATTTTGATTTCAAAATAGTTGCATTATTAATTGTGATCTCAAAATAACACATTAACTAGTTGCTTTTTTTTATACATAAAATGTCGTCCAGTTTTGTTATGTTTCTTTTTTGCCCATTAAATTGTTTGCCTCTTTTAATCTGAATGGACTTTTAAATGTTATGAGTTCTGTAATAAATTGTCATAGCACACTTATTTTTTAATTCCTTTGGGGCATTCTTTCTTTAATAGGAGGAGGAGAGCTGTTATTTTGTGTGTTTCATGCAACCTTGCTTTAGAACATACATAGATTGCACTTATTTACTGCTTTGACCCAACACAGAGGAGAAACACTTTGGGCTGGCAAATAACAAATAGCACCAGGCAACTAATACGCACATATAAATAAACACACAGGAACATAATGTGATTACATTATTCATAGCACTGCAGAACTCTTCCACAGAGACTAACAAACAATTGTCTTACAATCAGAAAGGTGGAATGGGAGCAAGACAGGGGTGAATGAGAGATTGAATATGTGTGTGCATATGTGAGTGTGCGGTACAGTGGTTAGCACTGTCTCCTCACAACACAACGGACCCAGGTTCGAGTCCCGCTCTGTGCGGAGTTCGCATGCTCTCCCCGTGTCTGCGTGGGTTCTCTCCGGGTTCTCCGGCTTCCTCCCACCCCGAAAAGCATGCACTTCAGGTTGATTGGCTGGTCCCAAATTGCCCGTAGGAATGAGTGTGTGTGTGCATGGTTGTATGTCTTTGTGTGTGGCTCCATGGTGCACTGGCGTCGTGCCCGGAGTGTCCTCCGCCTCACGCCCTATGCCGCTGAGATAGGCTCCAGCTCCCCATGACCCGCTGCAGCGGATACAGCGGTGGTAATCTGAAGATGACTGACTGACTGACAACCTCCAAGTTTTATTTGCTATCATTTATAACCTTCCTTATTTTGCTGAGAATAAATCATGAGCAAAAGTAGCATCTAAGTCAGTTCACCATGTATAACTGTATAAACTGTAAGAAGTCTCTTGAATGCATGTGGCACCTAAACAAGAAAGCACCAACAGGACAGCAGGACCTCAAAGCTCAGTCAAATGAGTTTGTTCGAAACAAAAGAACTCACAAAAAATTTATAAATCAGCAGCCTGCTTTGTGACAACTTGCCTGCCAGCCTTGGCACATGCTTTTGCCACGATCAGCTACTGTGATCACAGTATTTTTTATTTTAGAATTATGATCTCCTGTGAAATTAGAAAATATTTGCTAGACTGACGAAGGTGCCAGTCAGTCTGGATGAACATGACAGATGAAACATCTGTTAGCAGGGCTATTGTTAGCCCAGACACACACAGTGTTGTCTGTTTTTCATTTGTTTGTTGGTTGTTATGACAGAAGACGTTTGCAATAACCATGGGGGCGACTTCTTTGAAACTCAAGAGCATGGGACTTGGGACGGATGTAGATAAGAGCAACTCTGATTTTTTTCATTTTCTTAATCACTGTTGCGTTTGTTTTTTTCTAAATGATCTTAGATGTTCTGGATTATGGATCTTGATGACTTCTTGCTTTCAGTAGGTTTTTGTGCAGTCTGGACCAAACTGTCTTCATGGCAGCACACAGTATTCTGTCAATAGTGAAATTCTAGTCTTAGATGTATCAGTGTGTACCCAACGTACCCACTTTGCACATGCTGTTTAATGATAAAATCTAACACTACATCAAATACAACTGCATGATATCAGTCCTGAATAGCTCAGTTGAGGAGCAGTCATAATGAAGTTACAGTCAATAGCCACCTCATTTAGAACAAGCAAAGATATTTAATTATTAGCCGCATCTGTAATATTATATGACTTCATAAAGTATTGCATCTGTTTATGTGTGTAGTTATGAAGCCTTTTGAATGCTCTATGATACACTATTAATACCCACAAAAGCGTTCAGAGAGGAAAATCAGAAATGTGTCTTTAAATTACTACTCACTACTCATATTTTACTGAAACCACAGTCTGGGAAAACCTGTTATTTTACTCTAGTGTAGTTAGGCAGCAGAAACATTTAAATCACAAGGCGGCTATTAACTGGGGATTGAGGCACTGGCTTAGCCAGTCACCCCATTCTCTCTCCCTCAGTGCCCAAGGTGCTCCAGCGGTACCTTCAGTGAAAGCTTTTCATAACGAGGCTTGTTTGAATCCTGGAACAAGGAGCAAAGGCTGTATTTCAGGGCTGACATTGCAGTAAAATTCTATCACATTGCCCAAAGGGCTAAACCTTAACCCAACTACAAAATCAGCTTCTTAGAGAGTGAGGAATGAAAGGTATGAAGGTTGATATGGGGTTGATAATGATGCTTATAGGTGAGACATTGTAGTGTTTGCTTGCTATTGTGAACACCAAAATTGTCAGTTCTTCAACTGACGGATCAATCTCTTTTGACCATTTGATACAAAAAGACAAGCAAATGCAATTCACATTTTTATGTAAGTGTAAGGGGCGGCACGGTGGCGCAGTGGGTAGCGCTCTCGCCGCACAGCAAGGAGGTTCCAGGTTCGAGTCCCCCTCTTTGCGGAGTTTGCATGTTCTCCCTATGTCTGTGTAGGTTCTCTCCGGGTTCTCCAGCTTCCTCCCACCTCCAAAAACATGCGCTTCAGGTTAATTGGCTGGCCCCAAATTGACCGTAGGTCTGAGTGTGTGTGTGCGTGTTTGTTTGTGTCTCTGAGTGGCTCCGTGGTGCACTGAGGAGGAAGAAAAAGATCCACTTCAATAACTGGTGTCGTGCCCAGAGTTTCCCCCGCCTCACGCCTTCAGTCACCTGGGATAGGCTGCAGCTCCCTGCGACAGCAGATGAAGCGGTTGTGACACTGAATGAATGAATGAATGTAAGTGTTATCCCCTAAATATTTAGCTTAGGCCATATCCAGTGGTACCTCTACTTATGGATGCCTCTACATATGAAATCTTCTACTTACAAAACGCCTCAACAGGAAAATATTGCCTCTAGTTATGAAAGAAATTTCGAGTTACGAAAGGTAAAAATACAGTATGGGCTGATACTCGCAGCTCCCAAAGGTTCCTGAAAGCAACATTCTCATAGCTGCTCTGCCATTGGCTATTACCTAGCATCCTGGCATCCCATTGGCTAAGAGGGACCTCTATGTGTAGCTAGATAGGTGTCTATGCAGCGTGCTCGTTATTCGGCCCTCGACCCATGACGTGTTTTGATAGTTTTGCGCAAATATATTAACTTTTTGAGTATTGGTTATGGACCCCAAGAAAGTGACGGAGAAAAGAGGAAAAGAAAAGACAATGAAAAGAGTTTTTTTGTCCATACAAACAAAGTAAGAGATAATAGAAAAGCATGAAAAAGGGATGTGTTTGGTTGATCTCGCCAAAGATTATGGCCGTAATGCATCTATAATCGCCACATTATTAAAACAAAAAGAAGTTTAAGGAGTTTAAGGGATTGCATGGGTGGTTGGAGAAGTTCGGCATGATGAGGCAAGAGCGCATGAACCAAAGAGGACAAAAAACAATGAGGACAGCAGTTAAAAGGTAAATGACCAACATTTTTATTCCTTATTCTTTGTTTTTTACATTATGCACAACTCTCATTTATTGTGTAAGAATCTAATTGTAACATGTATTTGTTACATGTTTTGATGCATTTTTATGCTTTATAAAACCTGAATTTTGGGGGGGCTTTGAACGGATTAGGGCATTTGCATGGAAAACGCGCCTCTACTTACGAAATTTTCTACTTAAGAAATTTCTTCCAGAACCAATTAATTTCGTAAGTAGAGGTACCACTGTATATGAACCCCTTCAGCAGTTATAATGTGCTAGATTATACCACATCACATGTTTATCTCTATTATAGAAAAACAAGCATGAAAATAAATTTCAACCTACCTCTGAGGCAAACCCAATTTGAAATCTGTTTTTCTCCAAGTCCTGGAGGGTGAGTTTAACATTTTGAAGCTTGTTCTGTGACACAACAATTAAAGCATAAACAGCTAGAAGGGCACTTGGGAGCACATACCTTCAGCAAGGCCAAGATTAAGTGTTTCTGTGATGTACAATTCTGCAAACACTATCAAATATATGATGGCTAGAGCCGATAACAGTTTGCAGGATGTGAGGTTGCACTACAGAAAAACAAAACTATCATGTTAAATTTTTGCATCCCTCTCTCCACTGCTCCATATGTCACGATGCATAACAAATGACCAGAATGTATGTGTATGTACCTGAAGAGTGCTTCATTTGAATTCACACCATTTCAGTTGTGTGGCCCATTCCCGTAGACTTGTTCACACAAGTGGATGTTTTAATATGTTCTTTAGCAGGTAACTGAGATAATTTATTCCCCCCATTTGCTGTTTTGTTGACACTCTCCAGCTTGCTCACCCACTTTTCAGTTAAACCTTCCAAAAATATGAAAGAATCTTTATTTAAAAAAAGCAAAGAAATTTTATATTGATCTATAATAGGGTCAAAATATTCTGTAACCTATATTCAGTAGGTTACAGAAAGTATACCTGTTCCCAATGTAATGGTTTATCCCTGAATTCAGGTTATAAACACGGGACTGTATATATATATATATATATTATTTTTTTTTGTAATTCTGCTACCAGACATATAAATAAGCAAGTTGGAAAATTATGAAAATAACTTCTTTTGGGAATGTGAATATAAGGAAAAATTCTAGAGAGACAGTCATGGATGAAATAATCATTTTTGGTACAGTCCAGCTCCAATCACAGCTGCAGTTTGACCCCTGGTCTACTGATTGCAAAACAGCTGTGAGTGCAGCTGGGAAACCTATCCGACCTGTGACACAAGATGAATTGTAATCAACTGTAGAAGAACATCTTGTTCTGAATGGTGGTAGAAGGGCAATGAGCAGGCCTGAAAGCAAAGTGTAGTTTGTGGAATAGATAACTGGAAGGAGGAGGTTATCCAATAATGATCATCATGACAGTTTCGTACTTGCAGATGTTATTTAAATGATGGTATGCTGATACACGTTAGGGTGACAATAAGATCAAGTTCAGTTAGTGAATGCAACACTAGCTTTTTTTACCGGTTTGTCAGTAAACAACTTATTCTATTGTAGATGGCAGGTGTACACCAGTTGACCTGGCCTTTCATGAGGGTATGTTTTCTGTACCATATCATTCACAGTAAGGGTTCTTAAGAATGATAACCGAAAGCTCATATCAGAGGGTTGAGGATCAAACTGCTGCCCAGCCATGCGAGGTAATCTGTCACACCAAGGCAGCCCCTGGAACAGCAGGTGGAGACGACTGATATACTCAAGAACATACAACATGTAGGTATAATCACATACACACTTACGTCTTTGTGTGTGTGTGTGTGTGTGTGTGTGTGTGTGTGTGTGTGTCTGTGTGTGTCTGTGTGTGTAAAGTAAATATAAACATAAATGTCTCACAAAATTCTACAGCTGAAGAGTTTTTGAAACATTCTGACAACCTGTTATGGCATAGCTCAACCAAACACACCCAAACATACAACATCACCATGTTTAGCACAGGTAGTCAGCAAAAGATGGACTAAAAGGTAGAACAATACTTTACACATACCAAATTAGAGAATCTCTTTGGGATCATTCTCCCCTCACGTCAGACTTTTTTTATTGTACAGAGACTTGTCCACAACAATTAAGTGAGAAAGCAGGAGGAAAAAATGATGGCTAACAAATAGCAAGAGTAGAAGAGGAGAGAAGATGAAACTTGCTTTGATGTACGAGAAGACAACAGGAGAGTGAGTATAAACATATACCACAGTTTATGGCATAATGGACCACCGTACAGAAAGATGGGCAGCTACTAACATAAAAGTTGTCTATTATGGTTCCTTCATGATAAAATGCATGACCTAAATAGAAATAAAGCCCTGCAGACATTATATAACCAACCTCATTCATCTTCATTCGGCTCCATCATTCATACATAGATGTAAAGATAGGAGAGACAGAAAACAGCGAAATTAACAATATGGCAACATACAGTAAAGTTACATGAGAAAGACGCATTTAAATATAAATTAACAACAGAGCTGCTTTCAGTTTTAATGGACACTGATTTTAGGCAGAAATCCTGACCACAACATTGTGACCACTGTGTACTTCTGTGTATGAAATAAAGTTTATTGTATTATAAATTAACTGGCAGTGTACAACTATTGGCTAAAAAGTATAGTTGCCACAGTGAAAATGTGTTTTAATTGGAAACAAAGCCTATCAGCTGTCCATCAGAAAAGAAATTTAAAAAAAGGCGAAAAAAAGGTCAATTGATGTTTAAGATTTGTAACATAACTAACTACACAAATTCTCTGGAGCACATATTATGCCTGACAAGGTTCACTCCCGGAACCGGAGCGAGAGTTTCATTGACAAATGTTTTTCTAAGTATTGCAAGTGTCAGTGAGGCTTCATCCTCACCAGGGCTACCTTGATGAATGAAAAACAGAATTAAGTACAAAAAGATTGGAAAACTCACCAATACATGCGCCATCAATCTCTTCATACCCAATGCTACAGACGCATCTTCCCAAAGGAACCAACCAGTCTCCATCAGCTCCACAGAACAATTTGGGTGTGTCTCTTTCTTCAGCATGGTCAATACATGCCCCCCTCACCTCCACTAATGAGGAAGAGTCCACTCGAGGCACTGTGTCTGGAAATGAGGCCAGGTTCCTCAGTGTGAATGGACATTTCTTATAGTACACCCGTACTGAAACTAAGGCAATGCAAGCGCCGATGTCCTGGAATGCCAAGTAGAAGCCCTTCCTGGTCATAGGCCCCACCTCACGTACTTCTGTGTTGAGCTTGAGGATACGATCTCCGAGATCCATCTGAGTGAAACTCTCATCCGCCGCAATGGTGTCAATCTTGGTGTATTGTGGGGGCTTGAATTTTACTCCATGAGCCTCATCAGTCTCGTGGTAGAAGAGGTTGAATGTCTCTTTGCAGGTGCCAGATACCCAAGGGATAGAGTTGCAGTCACGCAGTGTGAAACGGAGCTCCACATAGACCTTTTGTGCAGCTTGTCGAAAGATCCAGTTTGAACGAAGCCAGTTGTTCTGGTTGGGCTCCATCACATTGCAAACCTGGAAAGTATGGATGGGCCGATTGTGCTCATCCATCTCTGTGATGGCGTCCCACTAAAGAGGAAATAAAAAGAAGGGGGTGGAGGGTAAGAAGAAGAAAGAAAAGAACAGAAGTGATTAATTTTAATGATCAAAGTCCTATTGGTGGCCCAGCAGGTAACAGGGTTTTCTTTATGTGAAAAATAAAGTAAAAAGATCACGTTTCATTTTATGAGTTGGGATTAAATTGAAAATTTGTTCTGACTATAGCACTTGAAACCACATCAGGTAACTTTTAGTTAATGTTCAGTTTCAGTCACAGGTGAGGAAAATACAGATGGTATGGGTTGCCGTCAGATCCAAACTATTATGTACTGTGGGGTCAATGAATCCCTGAGGGATTTGTTTTTGCACGGAGACATTATTATAACGCTGTTTTCAAATATATTTGTGTACAACAGTATTTGGATCCTTGTTTGTCTCATCTGATTTGTGAATGTGGTATATCTCTAAATGCAAAGAAAGTTTGTGAAGTTGATGCCAAAAATTTCTGTCTGCATATCAATATCCATAAACCCATTGTATAAATATGTAGATACTATAACTCAAGATGATGGTAGCCTGAAATGACATGAGAGGAACTCCCAGCAAAGAGCCAAGACCCAAGAGGACATAAAAGAATATGCAACTGTGTTGTCTACGATGTGCTTTTGATCCATTCTCCCTACAGATTCACTCCCACTAGTACAAACAGAACATTTAGCCTGCCCAATCAATTTTTCATCTGGTCTCTTTACATTACATATGATCAGGAATCGTCTTTCTTCTTCTCCTTTCAGATTTTCCAATCAGGGGTTGCGACAATGATTCAGTTGCCTCCATCTAACCCTGTCTTCTGCATCCTCTTCTCTCACACCAAGTACCTTCATGTCCTCTTTCACTACAGCCATAAACCTCCTCTTTGGTCTTCCTCTAGGCCTCCTGCCTGGTAGTTCAAAACTCAGCATCCTTCTACCAATATATTCACTACCCCTCCTCTGGACATGTCCAAACCATCTCAGTCTGGCCTTTCTGACTTTATCCCCAAAACCTCTAACACGTGCTGTCCCTCTGATGTACTCATTCCTGATCCTATCCATCCTGGTCACTCCCAAAGAGAACCTCAGCATCTTCATCTCTGCTACCTCCAGCTCTGTCTCCTGTCTTTTCCTCAGTGGCACTGTCTCTAGACCAAACAATCACCCTTAATCACCCTAACCTGCTGCAAGTCCTTCCCATCTCTGTCTCTCTGTTTTGCCAACCTGTATAGATCAGTCTCTCCCTCCTTACTGTTCAACCTAGCATACAAGTCATCATAAGCCCCTTGTTTGGCCTTTGCTACCTCTACTTTCACCCTACGCTGCATCTCCCTGTACACTCCTGTCTACTCTTCTCAGTCCTCAGTGTCCCACTTCTTCTTAACTAACCTTTCTCTGTATACACTCCTGTACCTCCTCATTCCACCACCAAGTCTCTTAATCTACTTTACTTCCAGATGGTGTGCTCTGCAGGTATGCTCTGCATCACTTTCTCAAAGTCCAACCAGAATTTCTCTTTCTCCTCCAGCTCACATCCTACCTATGGAGCATACCGAGTAACAACATTGAACATCACACCTTCGATTTATAGCTTCAGACTCATCACTCTGACACTCTTTTTACCTCCAGGACATTCCTAACAAACTCCTCCTTCAAGATAACTTCATTTCTCTTCCTGTCTACACCAACAACTTGAACCCCGCTCCTAAACTTCTAACCTTGCTACCTTTCCACCTGGCTGTGTGTTTCCTGGACACACAGTATGTCTACCTTCCTTCACTGCATCATGTCAACCAACTCTCTACCTTTTCCTGTCATAGTTCCAACGTCCCTACTCTCAGTCCTATACTCTTGGCGTTCCTATTCTTTCTCTTCCTACGAACACACTTTCCTCCTCTCCTTCTTCGAGTAACGGTATTTCAACATCCACTGGCACTCTGTAGGTGAACAGCACCGATGGCGGTCGTTGTTAACCTGGGCCTCGACCGATTCGGTATGGAAGTCATAGATTTGATTTGCATGTTTGATTTGGGAAAAGTTTTATGTCGAATGCCCTTCCTGACACAACCCTCTATTTATCCGGGCTTGGGACTGGCACATTACATATGATCAGGAATCTACACTTGGTAATTTTAAAAACTGACTGGAGCTCCTTGCTGTTCCCGCGCCTGAGTTCTTATCCAAGCAACCCTTGTCACTTGACACTGCCGTTGTAAAAAAGAAACTAAATGTACATATTAAGTAAAGGAGACTGTAAATTTATTTGTAGGACATGGACATCTGGATGCATTACTAGTATCGTTCATGGTGGCTACAATCAGCACAAATTAATGCACTGTTACAAGATAACCAACGTATATGTTAGGTTATTAAGACATGAAGCAGCCATAATTGAATGATGGGAGAATGGGAGGGGTTAAAGTCAGGTGATGCCACAAGTGTAGCAAATTTAATGTAGGGAATAATGAATACATTTTAAAGAACGTATGACAAATTTCCAGTTGGTTATAGACATTTGGCTTCTGATCAAACGAGCATCAAGCAGATTATAATACTCTACAAAACTACAACATACATACCAAAAACAGTATTGAAATGATCAGTATACATTCAAGCCATTCCGGGGGGCTTTCTCTTCGAAGAACTTCTGATTTATCATGGCAGTTTACGCAATCATGAGGTTTCTCGTCCTGTGCTGACGGGAGATAACGGGTTATTTTTTTTAGCCTCCTGGACCTACATAGCTCTCTGGTTTTATTAGAGAGAGGACTACCTACATTGGTGACCCAAAAATGACCCAACCCGACCTCCAAGAAGTAAATTAGCTGCCTGGGAAAAAGTACTCTCAGATCACTTTGCTTCCAATGCAGAACTGGACCCCCCTTGACCTCCAGTGCTTTAGTGAGAGGATTATTTTCTATTGTAATTTATATTGTACATACAAACTATTTTACTTACTATACAAGGTTAAGATGTGAATTAATTTGTTTGTAAACTAATTAAAATGTGTTTTTGTTTATAATAACTGCAATTATCATTATTTTATTATTATCATTATCGTTATTATATTATCTATTTGGGAGAAATTTTGACATTAAGATTAAGATTTGAATTTCTGGCATCTTATACTACTGAATTGTATCCCCATCATCATTTCCTGGTGAGCCAATCAACACTGTTTGCACAGAGACAGGGGAGGGAAACATTTTCAAATTTAGGGCAGGATGGGTAAGGATAAGGCTGTTAATTACCAATCAACACATTTACACAACCATCAGTTGGTAATTAAAAATAAAGTGACGAAACACAGAATGAGACTCGTGTAGACACATGCAACCTCTTCGTGGCCCCATTTACAGGTCGAGGGAAGGTAGTGGAATGGGGAAGAGTGATCCCTGTTCTAATTAATGGATGAGAAAGCAACTCCTTTATATTCAAACACAGTTCAGAGAATTCTGATGGAGCCACTGGTTAATTTGCTAGTACTATTTGCCTGATAAGCTCGCACATTTAATAAGCTGTTTTGCTAAATATTACCTCTTGATGAGAATAGTAATCAAAGCCTAATGTTTGCTTTCACATACTCATTATCCTTTTTAATAACATGTTCTAATTCAATCATTCAAAGGCAAGGCTTTGTGCTCTTCCATTGAGGTCTAAGTGTAGCCTTATAGCCAACCAAACAACAAGCAGTGCCCACTGTGTGTGGCTAGTGTGACTTATGTTAGATAATGTAAATCATTAATGTAAAAATAGTTTTTAGCTGAAAATTATCATATACAACAATACAGTACTACTGCCATAAGAGCTAAACAGTTATAGTATTATCCTCCCATTATGGCCAGCCTTTCACATTAGTATTGGGGAGTATTTGCATTTGGATTTGTTCAAGTAGGAGAAGTTTCCGTTCCTTCATAACCCAATTCAAACTCTAACATAATTTTACACTTAATCATCACAAACACTGTCTTTATTATATCATGCCTTTTAAAATCACTCTGCTGGTCTTTTATATCAACAGTGTGGGGTAATTTAAAAGGCAAACCACTGCCTTTTATTGGAACAGAGCTACTGTTGCTTCCCAACATCTACACACTGGATTATATGACAAAAGTAAAAGGGAAAGTCTGCAAAGCAAATCGTATCAACCCTCTGAAAGATTTATCTACATGTATTCTAAATGTATTATAATTTTTTTATGAATGTAAAATGAGTGGACTTTGATTTTAAAGTACAAATTTCTAATTATTTGATTATTTCTTCGGGTATAAACCCTTTCTATATTATTAGAGGTTAACTACAGACCTCATCAAATATTCCTTTCTTCAACAACATAAACAGTGTTTCTGTGGTTTATGTTGTTTTTTCATCTTTGCAGATAAACTGCAGACCTAAGTTCATCCTTGGTTACATGTTGCATGAGAAATCTGTCATTGTGGGCCTAAGTATGTCAAGATGCTACCTTGACATTGTATGCTGTTGTTCACCCTTCACTGGGCCCAATGCATCTTGGCATACTGACGTACATTGTAGATAACTGCATGGACCTCCATCTCTGAGGCAATGTGCCATTTTAGATTTGGTCTGTGATGGGTCTGTTTTATAGAATGTTGGATGCTTTGCTGCAATATTTCCCAGTACCCTGATTAGTTCAGTTGTGCCTTATACTTGAATTACATTTAGTGTTTTTCCTGAACTGACCCGGATTTGCACACGGATTCGCCCCAGGCAGTAATCAGCATCACAGGTGGTGGTGAGTACATGTGATGCATTTCTTAGGCAGCAGCACAGCCAAGAGAAAAAAAAGAGGAAGAAACAAGAAACGAACCAATTGAGGAGTCATACAGCAAGGAAGATGTCCACCATCACTGCAGGAGAGCCTTCACAACCCTGTGTCATGTCATCTCTTTTTAAGTGTTTATTATCAGATACTGAAAGCTGTGGGGTCAGGTGGGTGTGGAAGGTGAATCTGATTCTTCAGGCTGATGGGGATCATATTCCAAGACCTCCCTGCCATATTTGAATTAGGTAGTCATCTTCATGGCTATGCTTTAAGAAAGGGTACGTGCACCTAATGTTGCCACCATATCATCATAGACCTTGTTGGCCCTTGAGCTCAAGGTATTAGATACCAGGTTGAAGACCGATGTTATCCACTTCCTCTGGTGGTGCTGACTTCAATTTAAACTCAATTCTAATACCACATAAAGGATTATCTTCAAACTTTCTGCATAATCACTCACAACTACAAGTTCAGGGGACAGGAGCTGTATAATACATCTCCTTTTTCTTTGGGCAAAAACCTTATCAATCACTCTTATATGAGTATATAACTGTGAAGTTGGCTAGAAGTCAGAAGTTGACCATGTGCAGACATATACACACTGACACACACGTAAAGAAAGGTCAGACATAACCTTCAGGGCATTTTTATAGTGCATCATGGATGTGTTCTGTCCTGAAGGGAAAGATTTAATATCTATATAAAATATAAGATCCAATGGTGGACTGAATTCCCAATAAAAGTACCATTTGAAGGACATGGGAAACAGAGAAATAGACAATGGAAAGCAGTAGACAAAGAAGAGATTAAAAAGATGATATGTTTAATGATGTTTTTGGCAGCAAGATTTTAATCAGGAGATATTAATAAAGTTAGGCGACAATGAAATGAGCACTTGTAGATATGTGGCCAGGGACAGAAGGATAGAGGCAGAAATATCAGTGTGATTAGTTTCAAAGGTCCCTCTTTGAGACAAATCACACTATCCATGGTGATAGAAACACACTGCTGTCGAAATCCCCGTTCTGAGCTGATTTAAAGGCCTCCAAGACTTTCACATCTTGCCAATTTGCTGATAATGTCAAGCAGCTATGTGGAGGCAGGACTTTTAAATAAGTCACTCTGTAGCTTTGCATTTACTATAGCTGAGTATTAATTCTTTTCAAATTGCCTTACAAGAAATGACATTTATCTCCTCCTAATTGAGTTCAAAATAAGAGACAAACCAGTCGAAGCATCTTACCAAAAACTGTTACATCCCGCTTCAAAGCGGTGATGTATTGTAATTGTCATTGTTCGTGTTTGTCTGTTCGTTCGTCCGTTTGTTCGTATGTCCACCAAATATCTTCTCAATCGTTGCAGAAACAAAAAGCAGATTACTCAGGCAGCAAAGGGGATGAAAATGAGATGATGACCTTGATGTTGAGAAAAATAGGTCAATGTCAAATTTCAACTTTTGTACACTCAGGAACCGGATAAGATATAAAAGACCAGTGTGAGTAAGACACTGCATAGCTTTGCATAGCTTTGATCTATGGTCAAAGCTATGCACTACCTTTGACCATAAATCCAATTTAGTGCAAAGATTTGACCTACCCTGAAAGGTCAAAGCTATGCATTTGTCAGGTACTACTTTCAGGGTACCCTGATCCACCTTCGCGGGATGTTGCAGTGTGTGACTGCCTTGTTGTCCTTTTGTGTGTATGTGCCCCTGATTTGTAATCTGAATGTGAAGTACTTTCTTTTTCATTGTAGAAAACCTGAATTGGAGTCTTTCCAGGCCACCTCAGTACCTGGCCATCCAGCCTGAACATGCATAATGGAAAAATGGTCAGAAAATGTGGTTGATTGATTACAGTCTGAGACGAAGGTCCTTATTGCCCATCTCTCTTTCACATGAAAGAGAGCCAGTCATTTTACTGGACACTCGCCCAGAGGAGAGCTCCTTTTATTAAAACCCAAAATATGAAGCCCTATTGAGAACATCACTTTTTACTATAGTGTCATAACCTGCTCTACTTGTCCTCAATGGAAATTAAACATTTAGTGATAACTAATTGATTCTGCGTCTCCATCGGGTCTGAAGTTGTAAAAAAACAGAATCAAAAATTATTTAAACGTAAAATGTCTCCTTGTGTGGAAGACAGCATATTATGACCTACTTTAAAAGAATTACTTAATATTTATACAACTAACAGAAATGCAATGCAGATTAAGGAATGTTGCTATTAGGCTGGCAAATGATGTGTTTGCTGTGTGAATGTTTTTAAATCTCTACAGATTTTACTTATATACAATACATGCAGGTAAATACACAACCCTTTCCAGAAATACAGACAATACATTCCATGGGAGTCTGTTAGGTCCAGATAACTCATCTAATGTGCATTTTGTCGGCACAAATGGTCGAGCATTGGAGTAAGCAGCCTTTGGAGAATAAAGTGAAAGTAGTTACACTGATGAAAGTGTATCTATGAATGCGATTAAAACCAAAGTTCCAGCTTGCCTCCTATCACTCACCAATAAATAAAATTCAGATTATGCAATAGGACAAGTGTGATAAACTTCCTTTACAGAGAAAACTATCTGATGATGTCAGGCGCCGACACTCTCATACTTCATCCTGAGACTGTCAGCCAAGACAGAATTAAAAATAAGATAAACCAAAATTTTAAAATGCAGTAATACAGACACAATCAGCTGCAATAGCATAAATACACACACACTAATCTCGGTTACACACACTCTGACATAATTACACAAAGAAAATATGATATATTATACATTTAATTAATCGGTGTTGATGTAGGATGTTGTTTTGAACACAGAAAGCTACAGTAGATTTGATTAAACATACATGATACAGAGCAGTTGAGTGATTGCATATTCGTTATATCATTTTCTATAATGTCAATGAAAAGTGACACTTAAGCAATCAGAACCACCAATGTGCATTCCTGTCTACTGCAGCTCAAAATAATTATAATCACATTAAATATTTAAGCACAAAATCCCCTTCCATCCTAAAACATGTTTCCAATGGGGTCTAATCACCAAAAACGTGCTTTTCTTCACTTAGACTCATTCATAACATTATTATGCACTTGCTGATAAAGAACATTATTCATTCAGTCGAGTCTCCCTTGACTGAAATGGGATTCAATTGGAATTAATTCCCAAAGCTTCCCAAAATTTAATCTGTATCTCCAGTTTCCTCCTTTCACTTCTCTCCCACTCTATTCCCATGTCTCTCCTCTATTTGTTTCATTCAGTACTTCATGCCCCCTCTATCTCTGTCTGTCTTATACACACTCTCTCTGTCTTTCACACACAATGGCCCTGCTGAGTATTGCATATGTGTTTGTGTGTGGTGGCACTGTCACTGGGATTGAGAGATTTTTCTTTAATTGCAGAGCCTCCCTCTGTAATTGATGAAAAACCTCCACCCATCTCCACCTCAAAACACACACACACACACACACACACACACACACACACACACACACACACACACACACACACACACACACACACACACACACACACACACACACACACACACACACACACAACATACAATCATAGGAATTGGGGATATTGATGGAGTGTGCTCACAAGGGATGGCAGTTCTTTGACTTTATGAGATATATACACAGAATAAGAAGAAAGTAAAACAACTAAAACTGAGTTAGACAATAAGACATGACATGAATGCAAGATGAAATGTCGTGTTTTAAGACCTATAAATACTGATGATCACTGGCTAAAAATTATGACAGAAAGGAGTGACTAAGGGACAATACCATCTACAGTCAATTCATGGGATGTTGGAATTACTGTAATCATTTACCATTTTGTGTGTGTGAGAGACAAAGAGAAAGAGATTGATTTGATTTTTAACATCACGTTTATTCATAAAAGTCAAATTACAGAATAATCATGCTGTCACAAAATCCAAAAGAGATTCACATACAGATTTTCAGTAGTACTGTGCATTTTCTGAACAAAGAAACATCTGACCTTTTAACATTTATCAAACTAAAAAAAACAGAAAATTAAGAAAAAAAAAAATTGCCCGTTCTCCACAATCATCTCTTCTACAATCATGTCTTTTACTTTTTTCCTTAGTTTTTTTCGATCTATAAAACTCTTGGTCTATAAAAACTGGCTCACCAGTCCATGTTTTACTTTTCTTATAAAAGCTGACGCTATCCAGAAGAATGTTGAGGTTAGGAAAAATTTTTCCTACTTTTGCCCTCGAACCTTTTGTGGCTTGCAGGAATTTTTTTTATCTTTTGCGAATCATATTTAGAGAGAGAGAGAGGTTGTCGTTTGGTCAACTGGGGCTCATACTTGAAGCATGTCAATATCTGGCAACAGGTTGAGTCACTGTTGAGCTGAGTGGCATCAAGGAAGCAAATATTTTGATTGGGGAATTATGGATTTTTTTTTACTGTGTATTTTAAGACTTCCAATTCAATTATGATCACGGAGGAATATCGGATTTCAAATAGGATGGAACATGCAAAACAAAGTTGTGAATGTCAGAAAGGCTTTCATATCAACAGAATTTTTAACCATTTGGTGTTAGGGTTCCTTTTCAACATCTCACTGCTCTGTAGAGGTCCACTGGTTAAGTTTGTGCAGAGCACCTGTGGAACACTGGAACACTGGGTGACATTGTGCGGGCAGGAGCTTTTAACTTGATTATTTTTTCACCATTTTCTTATATTGATATTATGACATAAAAAAAAGAATGGGATATTTTTGCATTTAATTGATTTACACACACACACACACACACACACACACACACAAACACACACACACACACACACACACACACACACACACACGCACACACACGTTTTTTTTTTTTCATTGATTGGCAGCAAAGTAGGCAAGAAATTTTTAAACTCTAGATATTCGAGCAGATATTCCTTCACACATATGCATGAAAGATATGAGGCTGGCTGTGCTATAACTTCAATATTTAATACATTGATCTATCATTATCATTCACACCCAGACCCGAATGCCAGATGGAGCATCGTGTAGTTCAGTGCTCAGGTTCAGTGTTCCAATATCATGTTTAATTCATGCTTCACAATCCCTGGTTCAATCACGACTGTGTGGCGATCAGAAACATCCCGTCATATGTATGCAGGTGTAAGGACCAGACAATATTATCGTGTCGTTGCTTTGAGAGCTACCCCTTTGGGAGCAGACCCATTTGCTACAAATGGTCGATTTCTTGATTTATTGCATGTCTGAATCCAAATGTCTGGACCTTAGTGCTCTAAGAGACGCATAGACTTTGCCGACATAGTCTCATGATGTCTGCGTGGGATGTCCTTTTAAGTCCATAGGAGCCTCAAGAGTACTTTTTGGACATCCACAGAGTCATGTTAGGGGTGCAAACTTCACCAGACTAATTACACACAGGTTACAAAATAGTAACAAATTATTAGAACCCACAGATAAAATGAGTAAAACTCTGAAATTAAGGACATGACATCAACCACATGGTCAGAAACAATTTCCAGCCCCACCATGTTAGAGAAATATATTGGAGTGAAGCTTGCTGAGGTTATCATAATTCCTTATATAATTGTAGCCTTGAGGTCTACCTGTCAAAGGTTTGTATAACAACGCGGTTTCATTGCTTAACAATTTTATTATGATGATGATGATGATGAACACATTATAGTAAGCCATAAATCATCTGTTAACATGTTTATTAAGTAATGATAATGTAAATGGTAAAGTTATGTTAAAGAAAAGGAGGAACTCTGCGTTATTGCTCCCACCAGCAACAATTGGAGGATAATGTGTGATTGGATTTTTGCATTGCTGTGTTTGCAAGATTATATTATTAATAAAATCTAAATACGTTTTTTTTTAAATGTATAAAATTTGTTGATAAATGGCTATTTTGTGACATACTTTGTAGATGGTAAAGATCTGAGAATTTATTTTTGTTTCTATCACAGACTGTGCTTATCCTTTAATTTCTAAGGCTGATGCCATTTTGATAAAGCTGTACTTAGATATCCAGTTGTTTCTCACTTAATCTAGGGATTGATTCTTTAATTAAACACACACACACACACACACACACACACACACACACACACACACACACACCCCACTGTCACTAACACAATCCTAAATCAATAGAAGTCAAGTAAACAGCGGTGAGCAAATGAAATCCAAAGACCATGCTCTATTCTCATTCCTGCATCAATCACGGTCGATTGATCGCCAGCAGGGTGGAGTCAGGACACCCATCTGTCATCCCCGAGCTAGAGTCACAAAGTGACAACCTGACTGTCATGGTGTAAGTTGTCGTCTGAAGAGAGATAAAAGCAAGGAACTGTTTTATTTTTGTTTGTTTGCTCCGCAGTGCACTGGCGTCACGCCCGGAGTGTAACCCGCCTCTTGCCCCAAGTTTTCTGGGATAGCCTACAGTGAAGATGAATGAATGAATTTTTGCTTTGTTTTCTCTAACTACTGTTCTGTTCATCAGGTAATGAATGTCCTGAAACCTGAGAAATTATGATTATGAAAAGAGTCACTTTCTGTCGAGCATTTACAGTTTCTTCAGGTACATTTGATTGCATATTTAACAAACTGGTAAGAAAAAAAACTCCTAGCCACTATGGAACGAGACCATAAGGCAGACATAATCACATACGCCAACTGTGATCTGTAAAGAAGCTACATCGTTATCAGAAATGAAGAAGATCTGGAATTTCAGTTTTACCATCTTGTTTCAAAAAAGACTTCTTAAATCAAAAATGGAGGAAACTATGGCAGAAAAAACTTTCATTTTCTTAGAGAAAACAGTCTAAAGCAAAGAAAACACTCTTCTTTATATACCTTAGCACTTTTATTTTGCCTTTTGCCCTTTACCCGTGATGTGTTGGCACTGTATCTGGGGTGTACCCTGCCTCTTGCCCATAGCCAGCTGGGATAGGCCACCCATGACCCGCAATGCAGAAAAGCAGCCATGGATAGATGGATAGAAGGATTTTTCCCCTCTGTGACCTTGGAGGATCCTTGTTTCGTATACTTGTGTAATTTATTTTTAGATAAATGAACTATTTTGAGGTTGAAAAAAGAAAACATTTTCCTATTTCTGGAGACATTAAAACTCACATCTTTTTCGATCTGAAGTCCGCTGTTTGAGACAAGTGGGGATGAAAAAAACCCACTGGGACTGCACATGCTATAATATTTGACTACTACCCCATCAGCACAGTGCAATGATCAGTTCCATCCATCAAGATTTTACTGATCCCCACATAACAGAACCCAACTATGCAAAATGATTTAACCTCGCAGTCACATACACCTTTACCTTTTAAAGAGTGGAGTGGCTGAAGATAAATTTCATTGTTAATGAAAAATCATAAAACAATGGTGTCACTTTTCCTGGAGATAAGACAGTAGTGCTAAAGCAGAGTGCCTCCATTCAACATATTTGCCCCTGTCACTGCGTTACGTCTGTGTGCTGACAGTCATTTAATTTGTCACTAGCTGTTGTAACAAAGCATTGGTGTCATTTAGCACAGGATAATGTCCATTACAATGACGGCCTCTGGTGCAGACCCCCACCCATCAAGCATCTGCTACAGATCCTCTGTCCTGCTGTTGAATTAGATCAATCAACTCTGGTATTAATGCAAGTTAATCTTTACCTTTATCCTTTTATTGGGTATAAAATATCCCATTCAGAGTCAAGAGGCTGTCTGAGAAAAGACAGTCCTCTTTCACAGACTTCTGGAGTGTCCTTAAGCAGAAAATGACGCTACATTACTTCAGTGGTTTCTGTTTTACATTTGAATCTCACACCTTTGCAAATGGGCATAAATAATTCACGGTCTAACTTTAATGACATAATCAATTCCGTTGTTAAGGCCTACTCAAGGTCTGAATGAAGGAGGCTGAGGTATGTTTATTTAAATCGTACCAGTGGATGTTCAATTTAAAAAACATATTTTATAAATGTGGCTTAGGCCACGATGTTGTGAAGGACTGTTTGTTTCTTTTTAGCTCTCCTTCCTTTTTTAAGGTGACATCACACACTCAGGTTTAGCCAGCTGACTCTCATGGCCTGCCTCTCAAGGCACAAAGAAGGTGAGCTGTAAAGAAACGAACATATTAGCAGGGCTGTCTCATATATCAAACATAACTTAAAGTGGGTGTTTATGAGACATTTTTGACAAAGGCTTGTTAGTCAGTAATCAGTTTGATGTTTTATTTACCACTTTAGTCAAAATTGAAATGTTCTACTGACATCACCACGTCATGCTTTCCACTGACATGGTGAATTTTCCTATAGAGCCATCAGTTTGCAATTACATTTTGATGACTGTTGGCTAGACTGTAGTATCAGATTAAATAAAACCCTCAGGCAAGAGGACAAGAATCTGAAACCCTTCATTTTGCAAGAACTATAAGTGTAACAATATAAATACAATATACCTATTTCACTGACGCAAAAAACATCATATATTGTCAGCTTTAAAACCCACACTCCAGTGCAGCTCTGTCTGCATGCAGGATCAATGTGGGTTGTGGGCATCAACCTTGTCTCCTTTCAACCCCCCCCCCCACCACCACCACCACCAAACACACACACTCTGCCTCTTCCTCATCTGAACTGACACAGACCACAGACCTTTCTTTTCTCTCCCTCTGCCAGCTCATACAAACTATGCGTGGGAAAAATGAAGGGAAAGAACTTTTCGTCTTATGCATCTATTTTTGCCAGAGAAGCAGCCTGTGATGCCAATGTGTGGCTTGGCATCCACTGATTGATGTGAAATCACAATGATGGTTGCACAATGGTAAGGTGAACAAACATGCACATATAGAATATGTCAGTAGGTGCAGCCATAGGTCACGAAGGTAGAGGTTGCACATACTGTATCTACACTCATATATTCTACATAGAACATTAGGTCAGTGTCCAGGTACACCTCTGACATTATGTTATTGAACAGGAGTTTAATCTAATTATAATGAAGGGTTTGTGGGAGAGTGGAAATACTACAGTGCTCAATTATATGGGCCTTTAGGGACTAAGAGGTTTTTCTGGATATCAAATTATGGAGGAAACTTTTTCGGGGTAAATCTTCAGGAGCACTCCATCAAAAACCAAACTGTGACTTTAATGTTTTAAAAAAATCCATACATCGTCTTGTAGACAAGGTGTTAGCAGTTGCCATGTCTACAGCTGCTTATCTGCCTTGTAGACCACGGGTCTGCTGGCATTGGGCAAAAGCCAAGTTACAGCCTGTATGAGACGCCAGCTCATCGCAGGGCCATACAAAACAGAACCATTCACGTTCACACTCACCTATGGACAATTTGGAGTGACCAATGTGACCTAAGCTGCATGAAAAAAGAAGCTCTATTTATGCATTTACGCATGCATTATTCAGTTCCTTTTTCATTCAAGTTTTGTTTGATTTTTAAAATAAAAACGTATCGTAAGCTTAAACAAATTTTGCTACAGGGCATATTTCAAGACTGTTTTTAGCTCTAAATGAATGCCTCACACTTCATAGGGATCGTGAAGGAAGTCACTGAACACAAGTAATAAAATAGCTGCACTGTAGCAACAAAATAAACACGACTTAAATGTTTTATTTATTTAATTACACTCTCCATCATCAAGACATACTGGATGACACATGCACAAACACACTCATGAATAGTGTTTCCTCTCGTCTATTTTCACACTCTGCTGATCTTTGTTAAGAATAGGCTGTCTGAGACAGATGAGGTGAGAGAGCTGTTGAAACTGGAGCTAGCGGAGGAAGATATCAAGAGGATGGAGCATAGGATGGTAAAAACAAGTAAGGAGTTAGTGGGTTCATTTCACAAAGCAGGTTTAACAAACCCTGAATAAAACTTGTGGCTCTGAGTTGATTTACCCTGAGCTTGGATACCCAGGGTTTGCAGTTCACACAGCACACAGTTAAGACTTCTGCATAATCTCATTAGGGATCCTTGTCATTTTCGTTACGTTTGACATTGTACAGTAAATGTAAAGTGAACGTTTGACTGTTAAGTTGGTTTATGCCAACATAATGCTCTTTCTCACACTCATAAATGTGCTGTCATCAATACCAAGTTCATTTAAATAATGAACACACAAACACTGACAATTACAATAACAATTTTTATTTAAGGAGCCAATCAGGCTGTCAAGAGAATGATTTTCTGAACCAAAGCTAGAGTGACGTGTAGTTCATCATGTAAACAGGCAGAGCACAATAGATGCTACTTTTAAGCAAAATGGTCACCTAGATTGAAGCCAGCTATAACTGCAATTTCCTGACAAATAAACTTGGTGACAGACATGGAGATATGTCAGTTTGAAAGCATTTGGTTCCACAAAAAAGCTCAATAAAATCTGGAAGTTAAGAAACAAAAGTGAAGAAAGGAGGGCAATTTTACTGTCAGGAAGAGGGAGTATTTAGTAGAGAATAGGTGCACAATGGGCACAGTGGGACACAAACAAACCATTAGCATTGTTCAGAAAAGGTGAATTTTGCATGAATCTGTGCCTGAATCTGAAATCAACCTTTAGACATTGCCAAATGAACCCTTTTCGAAACCAAGTTCAACAGCCAAGAATCACTTATTGGTGGTTAATTACTTTTCTTAGAAAATGATGAAACATTTATTACCTTTCTCTTTTGATTGCAGAAAGAAACCAGAGGATTGTTGCATGCAAACACCCTGCAGGGTTTAAATTCAGTTACTTTAACTCCATGAAAGCTGTAGTGTTTTTATTTAAACTTTTTTTATAGATTGAAACTCCGAAATGTTTTTGAAGAAGTAGTTTACGATGCTGCCGGCCTGTTGTTATGATTCTTACACATAATGACACTGAGGGGGTGCACAAAATAATACAAACCCCTGTCCGTACAGCAAAATCAAAAGCATCTAACTCCATTACATTACATATACAACGTATTTGTCACACCTTTAAATAATGAATTATGCAGTTATTTTGACATCTAAATGAAGGCGCACACAGTTCAAATATGCATTAGGACTCCTTACCATTGCAAAGCTACTTCCAGGATACACAACATTGCTTCATGTTGGCCTTCTGGGTTTTAAGATAACATGCAGCTGTCTTCCTACTCGCCTGTCTGTCTGCTTTCACTAGGAGACATCCTCCCTTAGCAAAGCCATCTGACTCCAGTCTCTAATGCTTAAACAAGCCTGACTGGAAATGAACGCAGATAAAACGGGATTGTCTGACCTGCTCGATCAATTAGGACAGAGAGAGCTGCAGAGAGGCAGACAGACAGAGAATGCATGTGGTGGTGCACAGCTTTCAGCTTCCTCAGAATTTGTATAAAATGTTAAGTGCATTTTAGAGAGTGTGCCAGACAAAACATTAATCTGCAATGAAACCATATCCCAACCACCCCGAGTGCCCTATTTTCCCATGTAGAATCAACGATGAAGATTGAAGTTAGATTTGAGAGCTGAGAAGAAAATAAGATGCTTCCCTCTGCCATAGGAGTTGCAGCCGCTCGTAGCAGAGTAAATGGAGATAAAAATCAAAGCATCAGGAATGAATCTTAGGAATGAGACCTCTCTTTTATCAAACATCTAATTCTATTTCACTAAAAAACAAAAGAACAAAAATGAAAACCACTCACACACAGGGAATAGTGAATATTGGGCAGTTTGCACGAATAAAAGAGATATACAAAACAACAAATGCTCAAGACAAATTTTTGACTAACTTATTTTAAACAATATACCAGACATGACAGCTGACTGACAAGTCAGAATCTCCTGACTGATATACGAGAGCCCATGAATGAGAGTTTCGCAGCACCACTATTACAAAATCTGATCAAAAAATTGTTATGTTAATATATCTTACAACAATCATTCTTCCTTCCTCTGATGTTTTCATCAAAATGTTAGATAAATTATGACCCTAGTTTACAGCTTAAGAAAAATATCGGCAAATAAATGTGCATAAGGAAGTCTGTACTTTGAAGTCTTTGGTTTTCCACATCACATTATGTAAATATTTTACTATAAATGCAAAATGGTTTCCGTCCTCTGAAACTCCAGAGGGCTTTTAATTTGAAATGGATACAGGAAGTTTTATTTTGTATAAACTGCATAATGTTCTAACTTTGACAAGCCAAATAACAGAAGATGAAAATTAGTTTTCCTGCCAAAATATACAAGCTTGCATAACCGACAGCATAACCTGCATTGCTTGCTTCTGGTCAAAGTTTGATCCTGAGGACCTTATTGGAGTGGAGCTGTGTGCACCTCAACCCATCACATCAACAGTTCTGCAAGCTGCTATCCCCCTCCAGCTACACCTGACAAATGCTGGTTCAGTCACGTGCCATGAGGCACAAACCTATCACCCCTACTAAATGCAGATATAAAGATACTACTATCAAGTATACAGCCATGCTAAAGTGACTTCTATTTTGAATTTTTAAAAGTAATATTTAGTGGACTATGAACTTGGCATTTTTATCTTGCAGATTTCAACTTGTCCAAGACTTTCCAACTTTAGGAGAGCACACATTAAAAATGTTCCATCAGAGCTGACAATTCTGGTAACTTTATGTGATAATTCATTGCACAGACCAAACAACAGCTCACTGGTGAATAATGTATTTACCAGTGATCTGTCTTTCCACTTTCACCCTGGGTATGTGGCTCATGAGTGGGTTTTGGAAGTCTTGGAGACAAATGATGTTAGATACAGCATAGTAATGCCACCATCATTGAGGATTTAGAAAATTTATACCAAGGATGAAAGGAAGAAGAGACCAGGGTTTTGTCCTGGAGTGCTGTGATCAATCTTATACCCCGGCATTCTGTTAAAACATGCAGCACAGCTATCCATCCACACCTTCTACTGGATTGAATTGGAATTGAGGCAGTTAGGGAGGTGAATGGTGACTTACATTCACACTGAATTAGATGAAATGGGAGGCTCTTTGTATGTCAGTACAGTACCAGCTGTTTTACACTGAAACACATCACATCTAGATTGCTGCCAAGAATAATAGGAATATCACGCCTAGGCCATGGAAACTAACACATTTGTCAATTCACTTTTCAGTGGACAAGATGGGTGCATTATACTTGAACAAACCTGAAACTAGGCCATCAGCAGCTACAACAATGTACAGATGGTGAGTGAAACAGGACAAAAAGGGGAAGAAGGTTCAGAATATAAAGATTTTACAGTATACAGTGAAAATACATGCCACACTGAATATCCTGATGAATATCCTGATGGCTCAAGCTTGTTTCTGCTGTTGGAACTACACCACATCTGTTCTACCAGTGCCTTCATTCCATTGTTTGTAGTGATTAAAAGCAGCCTGTAAGTGTATTACTGCCATCGTCCAGCAGCAGTAGTACTAAAACCAAACCAAACAAAGCACAACAAATGTTTTCTTGATAAAATGATAGTTAAAAAAACATAATAATGAGAGGTAAACCGGTGACAATGAAGAGTTTTTAAAATCATGTCAACAGTGAAACAGAACTCATTAAGTGAGGATTAAACAGTATGAAATATATTCTTTTGCTGTCAACCTGACAGACTGGCCTCCTACTAAGTGGACCTTCACACTTTTTAAATCTGTAAATGTTTAAATCCTCTCTAATTCATGCTTTAAGTAACTCATGGACCCTTTTCCTGCAGCCCTTGGTCAAACAAATATCCAACAATTCATAACTCGGCCCAACAAAGTAATGGAGCAGTGTTCTTATGGCCAGCGAGTTTAGTGGTGCAGTTACACAACATAGTGTTGAATATCATAGTTTATTTTCTGCCAATATTACATTTTTTCCCCACACCTTATTGCATCTAAATCCTAGACACATGCCTTTATTTCCTGTCATCTCTCCAACATCTGTTATCTAATAAAAGCATATAACAGAAAAAAAATAAACAAAAAGGGGACAAAAAATGAAATAAAGATTATACTATGTGTGTTTGTATTGGCTTAACAGCAATCATTAATATAAATCCGGAGTAATGTCTCAGTCTAAATAATGTATCACTGTCTGTGATGAGTTCTCATACTCTCCCACACATGTGACATCCATGTATTTCTCACTGGATATTGAACCTGGATATAGCTAGATAAGATATTTCAAAGATATTTTTATAACACTGACTTTTCTTTGGGCTGTACTTGGTGCTTTTGACATACAGTATAATTATCGTATCATCATAGATATTTTGTCAATCTAACCGCTTATCTCCTGTGTGGCTCACAAGTGTGCTGGAGCCTATCCCAGGTGACTACGGCCGAGAAGAGGGGTACACCCTGGAAGCGTCGTCTACACATCGCAGGGCCACTCAAAGACATAAACCACTCAAGCACACACTCACACCTACAGTCAATTTGCTATAATCAATTCCCCGAAACTGCATGTTTTTAGAAATGGGAGGAAGGCATAGAACCCACGCAGATAAGGAGAGAATATTCAAAGTCCGAAAGAACTCAAACCCAGAACCTTCTTGCTGTGAGGCGACAGTGCTACCCAGTTTATGTGCTGCCCATGTCCTTTTTTTTCAGTATTTGTTTTTATTTATTTTATGTCATCCAGTCTTGACACACTGACATTTGTCCTAATAGATGAGAAAACACTTGTTTTTAAAATCTAAGTACAATAAAACCAAATGTCGTACAGACTGGGACACATTTCCTGAAGTTACATCTGTTTGTGTGCATGAGTATGTGTCGTGTGTGTATATGTGCATATATATGTGTGTGTGTGTGTGTGTGTGTGTGTAGCTGTGTGTGTGTGTGTGTGTGTGTGTGTGTGTGTGTGTGTGTGTGTGTGTGTGTGTGTGTGTAGGTGTGTGTGTGTGTGTGTGTGTACACATCCTCTCTTGCTTTTCTCCCTGACCGCAGAGAGTGTGACAAATGGATGTGCCAAAGCTTGATAAAGCGCTGCGATTGCTCTGCTAGGCACAAAGCTATTACAAGACTACGGTATATAGACAGGCCCAAAGAAAAATCCTGTTTCAATCAACCACACATAATGTGGGAGACACAGAGATGTACAGCTGTTGATTGAAAGAGTCGAGCTTTAGTCCTGAAGGAACAATGACCGCTGCTACAGATATTGAATTGTTTTGAATCTCATAGTACAAATTAAAATTTCTATACAATTTTCTGTCACTATAATAAGAGAGTATTCTCTTGATTTTTGTTACTGAGTGATTTTGGAAGGTGTTCACAAAGTACTTTTCAGAGGAATCTGTATTTAATGTCCTCTTATGTGTTTCCACACAATATAAATTGTTTCCCCACACAGAATTTTCTTGAATGAGCTAAACAGATAAAATCTACTACGGAAACATATCTTATAACAATTATTTAATCATTTTTTCCACAACAATTATTCTAGTGAGCAATCTCTCCTCTCTGTACCACTAATGTCTACTAAAAAATATACGTTTGGCAACAAGAGATAGAGAGATGCAGATTATCAAAATAAAGTATTTATTCTTCTGATTGTTTAATTACTCAGGATGTGATCCAAGCCATTTTAAAATTGATGCAATTTGTTTAGTAATCATGGTAACAAATATGCTTTAAGTCATAGAGTATTTTTCTTGCTTGACATGTCATATGCTGCTGTGTTTTCTGCAGTGTGTTTTCTCAGCTTGTTTGTGCCCATTTGGCAAGAGATGCTCCTGATTGAAACCCAAATGATTAACGCACAGCCTAATAATACTAATGATGAACATAATCAGTTATTTGTTTGAGAACATATTTACCAAAATACTACATAAAGTCCGTAGTATAAAGTTGTGTGAGGTTATCATCATGTTTACTATCACCACAAGGATAGAGCTGAAAATAAAATTAGATAGGAGACTTGTGATTACAATGAGACAGACTTCTTTTGGTTTAACAGAAAGACATTTTAAAATGATATCTAGGACACAAAGCGACGAACTATCTTATTATTTACGCTAATTTAAACATTTATGAACCCTACCCATACTGATATTAAACCACCTTCTATCTGTATTACCTTTTCCTACACTCTTATCGGCTGTTTAAAGCACTTTTGTGTCTAATGGAAGTGCGTTGCGTTCCAACAGTCATGGAACGTAGTGCACTTCCGGATGCCGTCAGCCAATAGTACGGTATCATGTGACTACCAACCAAAAATCCATGATGAGGGGAAGTCGCGAGTGTTGTTGCGCAAATCTATGTATGTATTGCATGTAAAATATTTACATATTTTAAATGTTTCTTCAGAATGTTGCTGTAATGATTGCAGCAAGATTCTAAAGAAACATGTTTGCATCCTGCAAATAAAAGGAAAAACACTTAATTCAGTAATTTATTTATCTTCTTCTCTGCTTCTTCCTCTTTTGTGGGTCATGGGGGTTTCTGGAGACTATCCTGCTGAGGTGGTTGCTCGAGACTACCCCAGCGGACTTACAGGCAAGAGGTAGGGGACACTCTGAGCGTGACACCAGTACACTGCGGAGCCACAAGAAAGATAAACAACTACTCACACACACAGTCAAACATACGGGCAATTTGGAATGATCTCTTCATCTGAAGCGCATGGTTTTGGTTGTGGGAGGAAGCCGGAGAGAACCCACGCAGACATGGGGAGAACATGCAATCGCTGTACAGAAAGGATTTGAATCCAGAACCTTCTAGCTGTGAGTCACTGTTTCTTAAAAACAATTAAATGAAATTTCATGTATAATAATAGACTGTAAGAATATGTCTGGAAAATCAACACAAACGAATGGAATTATGAATCACTGACAATATTGCCACAGTTATAAAAAAAAAATCAAAACATGATTGAACCTTCAATGTAGCGATTCCAGTCTGTCAAAATAATTATTATCAAGCCTTTGATTGATTCAGCTTATATTTCTGTTTCTTGCTAGTAGTTTAGCTACATATTTTTCTCAGGTGTAATAGATTTTTTGGGATTGCCTGATCATCATTCTGTCGGCACTGCAGTAAAATCATTGCTGGGAAAATGCAGAGATGAGGTTCAGAATATAGTTGACATATGTCAGAGCCACTGGAATATATTTCTGATGCTAGTCAAGTGAAACAGGCAGGTGTAAGCAGCATTACAGAGATAAAGCACAGTGACCTTGGCCAGGTTTCCCCTAACTAGGACACCTCTGTGTTTCTGTGTTGTGTGTGCATGCTCAGTTGTACAACAGTGTGTTTGTGGTTGTGTTTGTGGAAAGGATAAGAGCAAGAGATTCAAATGTGCATAAATTTCCATGTTCATATTCCAAGACAAATAAGCAGACAAGTTTTTTTTTCTGCCAACTTCTATTTTTTAAATGACATCACTGTTATACTTCCAGCTTATGGTCATGCTTACTAGTACTATATTTTAAACTAATTGCCAGCTTTTAGTAATCAGACATCACAGTCACATGGTGAGCTAAGGTTAGGGTTACGTTTACAAGTTTTAATAACTAGTCGTGTCTTTTTGGTCTTCTAAAGATAACTTGACTCTCTGTAATAACCTTGCAAACAATGAACACTGAAGGAACCTTGTAAAGATTGCAACAACCTAACAACCCTAGAGCAAGGTAAGCTGACATTTTCAACAACTTTGCCAACAGCCTTGGCCTGCGGGAGAATGTTTTAGCATTAAACTCTTTAATTGAGTGTTTGGACCTGTTTTAATAACCAAGTTTCCATCTTTACATTCTGGAGAAGCAACATTGGTATTTTATTTTAAACTGTTCAAGTTTGGGAATTGAAATCCTTAAAACAGTTATCTAATCATGCTGGCTATAAATAAATTTAATAATTTTACATTATCTGAAAATTAACTGTGTAATGAGCTGTATAAGGAGCTTTTCCAGCTGAGCAGTGCATCTGTCTCACCATCAGTCTTTAAACAGGATTGATAACAGGATTGTTAGGTTATTGATGCTAAAGTTAATGTGCCAATTTATGCTTTTGAGTTAGTGTTAACATTAATACAGCCTGTTTATTGGTGCTCAGCTTGTTTTCAGGACAGCATACATTCAGTGTTCATCTTTCACAAGGGTTTTACTGACTCCAGAATTATCCACAGTTCCCCTCCTGTCACACACAGACCTGATAATTAAAACTAGTAAAAACACTGAATAAAAAGGTTTCACATTAATGTCTGTGCTTCTTCACTCCTTAATGAGAAAGAGGAGAGCTGCAGGCTCAGTTTACACTTGGGAAACTTCAACTAGTTTCTCTCATGAGATCCAAATGTTCAATGACTAAAATCCTTAATTGTTATTCACATGAAAAATATGAAGTTAATAAAGACAACCAACATTTTAAAGTTGCAGTGACATGGCTAGAAACAGTAACAAAGCACTTAGTTTCCCTTCAGAACTACTACTATGTTTGTTAAAGATTCATGCACTCAGTGTTATAAAAGTGTGACGTGAAGACAAAGCCACATTTAAAACCAGCAGAAATATATACATTAGATGCTTGCTTGGTATGGGTGTGAGAGTTGATTGGCTGCTCCTTTTACTTCCAAAGGAAGCCAGAGTTTTCTCATTTGTGTGAGACAGTTCGATGACAGCGAGAAGCAGAAGTGGCTACTGTGGTGAGCTGCTGAGCATTCATCCTACTCGCTTGAGCAACTCGGCTTTTCTGCTCTGGGACCGCCTTCCTGATCCAGTCAGAAAAGGAACTTTTCCGGCATTTCCCAATTCTGAGGGTAGGTGTAATGTCCATTGCAGTGTTTACTTTAAACACCTTTGCATATTACAATCATTGTTCAAGCGCTACCCAGATTGAGAAATTATTACCGTATTAACCAGCCGTAATTAACATTGAGCATATGTTATTCTAAAAATAGGATACCTTTTTCAAATTCTAACAATATATAATTTGCCGATTGTTGTTTTATAAAATAAACGTGTTTAAATGCTTCCGGTGCTATCACATATTCTATCTTCTGTCCTTGGTTACCACCACTTCACATATTCATGTATTCACCTCCACCATTCAGCAAGGTGCTAACGGTCTCCTCTCTCTTCCAATGCTCTATCCCCCACCCCGCTTCCATTTGCAACCCTCAATACTTTAATCCTTCATACTTTCCCTCTATTTCTCTCCCTCAGCTTTCATGCATGGTGAGGGTTAGCCCGGAAAGCTGTCAGGACATGTTCTGCTGTCAGCAAGATGCCAAGTAGGAGCACATAAGATATCGGCCGCAGTGTGTCCCTGACAAGAAACAAGCCAATTAAGGAATCCCCCGGTACTGCTTAAGCTCGGTTATGGCAGAGGTCCCCAGGACGAACACTGGTGTGCTAAATCATACTACCTTTTTTATATTAGAGTCTCCATGGGGAGAAGTGGAGTGATTCTGGATTATTCCCCTTTTTTCTCACAGTGCTGTAGACAATCACTAAGCAGCAGGCCTTAGAGAAGTTTATCCAAGCTATGAAAGACACTGACATTCAGAATTTGCTCTCTCTCTCTGCTCCCTGTTATACAGTATCATTCTCAAAGTCTAATAGTATTAAGGATGGAGAATGTGCTTTGAAATAACCGGAGGTCACATATTTTCAATCAATTATCAAGGTTAAATATTGCAATCAAAAGATTAAGGATTAATATTGTGGGAAAGTAGAGCGAGTTCAGAGGATGTGAAAAAAAACCCCACAATCATCTTATTCAAAGTTATATCCCTGATATATTACTTCAGACATCGCCTCCTCTTTGCATCTGTTTACTTTCTCTCACTTATCTTTCTCATCTTCCTCAGCTTCAAAACCCAAAGCCTGAGTCTGACACCATTCCACTGAAAATGTTTTCCTCCCCTGATAGACTGGAAAACTCCTAATGTGCTGGGAGACAACTGAGTAACATGGTGCATTACCACAGAACAACGCAATGGGTTCATGCAGAAGATTTTTGCCTTAAGATATTACTAATTGGTGTGTGTGTACATGTGTGTGTGTGTGTGTGTGTCTGTGTGTGTGTGTGTGTGTGTGTGTGTGTGTGTGTGTCTGTGTGTGTGTGTGTGTGTGTGTGTGTGTGTGTGTGTGTGTGTGTGTGTGTGTGTGTGTGTGTACAATGTTAGCAGAGAACGCAGACATACCTTTCACATTTTTCCACCTAGAAACTGAATGTAAAATAATAATAATTTCAGCTAGGATCCAAAAAATTCAAAAGTTTTTGGATGATGTTTATCATGTCAATTTATTTTCTAGAAAAGAAAATCATTTTAAATGAAGTCAGTAAATTCTATTACAATTATTCATACTGTATTTAATCTGGGAGCTTCAGTTGAGATACAGGATCTTTTCTTCCAGGGAATCCTGGTCAGAGATGAAAAGAAAGTATATTTTCCTGCTTTATTATCTTACTAGACACAGTTGCAGTGTATTATCACCTAGACTGTCTACCTGTCCTAACAAAAGGCAGCCATAATTTAAAGAGATAATTCCATGAGGGTGAGATTAAATCAGCAGTGCCTTCAATAAGAATGGGCAGAAAATGCATACTGTTTAGCAAAGAGGCCTGTTATCAGCAGAGCCAACAAATATACGACACATATCAATATTTAAACAGACTCAGAATTCCTTTTTCTAAATGCATTACACTAAAAATGCTGTTGCATTAGACTTGTTCTGTAGTATTCATTTTTATGGCTGTAATAAATCTCTATTTCATTCAGCAGTAGCCTGCCTGATGTCCATATCAAGTCTTCTCAAAGACACACAAGCACACCCACTCAGAGAAAAATGTCTTACTCTGAGCTGAGCACTTGTGAAGTATCCAGGTTTCACAGCCTAATATTTGACCGAGCAGTGTTTTGGCAGCAGTAAACCAATGTACTGGCGTTGTGCTCCCCACTTACATAACACTGTGTTTATACGCCCCCGGTATATCTGACTTATTGGCTGTTTGGGATCTCTGACAATAGATAAAAGTAGATCATTCCCTGCTTTTATTATGGACAACCATCATTCTTTGTCATCCAACCTGCCCACGCTCAGTTTAGCATTATAATATCAATAAGCGAAAACAAAAGGCGACATTAGCCATTCTTAATCCCCTAAAGCTGTTTCGTGTAATTTAATAAATAAGATGCTCTTTCTCTGTGCTCTCTTTCTCCCCACCCACCACTGGGAAATGACTCATGCATATTTCAGCAGTGTGTCTGCCTATTCTGAGTGGAGCTTATCGTGGCTGCATGCAGACGCCAAATCAACCCTCTTTTCCTTCTCTGTCTATCTCTCTCTCTCCTTCACTCAGCCTTGTGATGCTCCGTTCTTCATTGCTATTCAACATTTCAGAACATGGATGGAAAGGCTGAGAATAGAGACAAACATCCTTGACTCAGAAAAAGATCCACAATACATCTCTAATTTATTTCCAAAGGTATGAGGCAGTTGATGCGTCTGCCTGCCACTGGCACTCTAAAAAACACAATTATTAACGTAGAGGAAAAAGTTTACAGAATCAATGTCCTTGAAAGACAAGGTATAGATTAATTGGTTTTTCAATCTGCACAAATCTAAAGAGTAAAACCTTTCAAGGTGAGTGTGTTTCCTAACTCTTTGGAGATTCCCACAGCCAGCTGAGATACAGGAAAAAACAACCCTGCAAAAAACAAATAAACAAACAATTTGATTTTGGTAGTTAACATATGTTTAAAGGGGTTCATTGTACTAGAAATTCATCTGTTCATCTACAGGGAAAGCTTTCTTGTAATGGGGGTAGACCAAGAACAATTACTTAATTTATTGAGGCATCTCAGATTTATGCTTAATTAAAACTATTCCCAGTCAACCCTGATAATCACACATGGAGGATTTCACAGTTGAACACTGCTAATAAACTTGTACCCTACTACAGATTAATCCTACCAGTACCTTTTGCCATATCCACAAAATCTTTCTAATACAAAGACTAGAAAAAGAATGGCAAAAGGGGTAGAATCAGTATACACATGTTTATTAAAATGACATAAAAGTGCTGGACAGTCTTGTGTTCTAACCTGTTTTCAAGAAGAATGAAGATATTCTCTGCTGTTGTAGGAAAACAACTGTATCCCTCTTTATCTAAGTCTAGGGTAGATGCAGAATGAGGTTCGTACAAATAAATAAAATCTTTTTTGGCTGTGCATGCAGAACAGAAGTTTGTAGAAGTGAGACAAACCTCTCAGGAGGGTGCAGGAAAGCACAGGAGGTGTTTACACTGCCTTAATGCTAGCCTCCCACATACAAAACATGCAAGACACTGCTGGCAATGCACTGACACAATACAGTCCTCGTGGCCCAGGCTAACAATGTTACATACCAACTGAAATAGTAGACGACACCATCAAATGTGTGCTTTTGAGATCATACATTGCAATCACACAACCCAGAACAGCTGCATACAAACTAGTAATACATTTCTGTTTACCATTTATATAATATTCAATTAGGGGTTAGCCGGGTACTCGTTTCAGACGAGTATCCGGTACGGATAATGCATTTTTGAGTACGAGCATGCTACAAGTAAAACTTGTCAATACTCGTGCTCGTTCATTCATTCATTTTCCTGACCGGTTTCATCCGCTTGTGCGGGTCACGGGAGCTACAGCCTATCGCAGTTGGCATAGCTGAAGAAAAATCCTCATGCTCTGATCTTCATGCTCTGTGATTGGCCAGTCACACAGAGCGCCCATCCCTCCCTACAAACACACATCACCCTAGCCAGAGTGTCGCTGCCCCACTCTCGCACACACACACAGACATTGACAGCCATGTGATCTATGATCAAAGCTAGTGCTTTGACCATAGATCAAAGCACTAGCTTTGATCTATGGTCTTACTCTCACTGGCCTTCTCCCTCATCTCCTGAGTGTACAAAAGTTGAAATTTGACCTTGACCTATTTTTCTCAAGGTCATCATCTCATTTTCATCCCCTTTGCCCCCCGGGTAATGTGCTTTTTGTTTCATCTTTCTATTTGAAACGGTTGGAAAGATATTTGGTGGACTAACGGATGGACGGATGAACGGACGGACGAACACACAAACACTGACAATTACAATGCATCCCCTTCGTGAGATGTAACCAGCAAATCCTATTCTCAACATCCCTCCCTACCTAAGCCTTTTTGCAGCAAATCCACAAACATGCAGAAGCAAAACACACACTGCTTCGTGGTTTTTTTTTTTAATACATATATATATATATATATATATATATATATATATATATATATATGCAGGCTTTAAGCAATGCACTGGATAGGACTGACTGAAAGGAATTTATCAATTTATTCTCCCAGAACTAGAACCAATGTACAACTCTGATAGACAGCCACACGGTGTGCTGCTGTAGTGCCTGATACCAGGCTGTGTCTAATACGGTGGGGATTGAGTTCCTCTTGCTGGCTTCCAGGTAGTGAGGGGGATTTAAACTATTTTAGCTCCCCAGATCTTCACACCTTCCCTCAGGCCCTCTCACCTCAATTCGTTAAATATTAATGGTGAATCGGTGAATTGTGGATGAGTGAGGAGGGGAGAGGGCTGACAGCTCAATCATCGAGGCAGTAGCCTCCCTCCCTCTTCTTTTCCCTGCTTCTTTAACGCTGTGGGCAGCTGTCACTACGACCTACATGGTGTAATCACCTCCATAACCCACCAAGGGCCTTGCAGCAAGAGAGACAGATAAAAGGTAGGGGAACTTTGGGGATCTTCAAGCTGAGGATAATTTAAGTCAAACCCCACAGAGAATAACTATGAAGCCGTACGGATAGTCAAGGATGGAAAAACACTACAGAGCTATAAAGAAAGCAATGATACTTTTTATTGAATAAAGTACTTATATCATTTGCTGCCACGGTTCTCAGACAATAAAATCAAACCTCAAAACAGAGTGAGAGCTGTTAGTAGAATCTTTATTTCCCCCTGTTTTTTTACTCTCACAGTCACCTCACAACCCAAGCCATGTTTTTCTTCACAAGTTATGGCTATGTGTAGTATATATTAATCAAGGGAAAAATGGGTGTGTAAAGACTGGTATAAATGGTGCAAAAGGACTGGAGTGCAAAAATGACACGTCGACTTATTGGTCTAACTTAGTGTTCAAATGCATTTGACTAAACTCCCTCCTTGACAAGACATACTCAGTGAATTCGGTGAATTTTGTCTGCTCACTTTGAAGCATCTGATTTAAAAAGAAATGCAAAGTATGGCAAACCGCTTTATATTTCTCCCAGGCAGAGAGCTTGATCAGCACAAATCTTTGGACGCACATTTATGAAAGCTAAGGTAAAAAAAGAAAAGAAAATATCACAGTTTTTTTTATATAAAACATAGGCATGTTGTGAAGGAAGTGCTTCCATAAGCTAGCTGTCAAAATAGGAAGTGATGCAAATCTCGGCTTTTGTCGGTACATTTTAAGCAATTGCTTGACATTTGCCAAGTATGAATACTTCTAGATTATTACTGAGCCATTTACAAAGCTGTACCATGAATGCAAAATCCTATTCCTCATAATAAAGTTTGACGAAGTGTCATTACTTTGGATGTACACATAATAAAATTATGCATAAAATTTGAGAAGTGGCTCTGGCATATAACAACAAATCAACGATAAAATAAAATCACCTGATAATACTTCATTTTTGTATGTTTTTCAGCACTGAATTATAACAAAGGTTTACTTTGCTGCAGTATACAGTAAATTGAGGCATTAATTTTTCCAAAAATGCTAAATCTATCGAGATTTTATTGGCACATGCATTTGTTCAAATGTGAAAATGGACAGATATTTTCCACATATTACGTGTCTGGTTGCTATTTGGATCAGTCCAACTAAGTAAACACGGTGATACACAAAGTTTGTTGCTGTTACTTGTACTGTGTGCACATCACTTTTATTTAATCAAGTTAATAAATAAGAGTGATATTTCAATCCAATACCAGTGCAATTACCTTTGATTCTTTTCACAATATGACCCAAGTGATTAAATTATAGTTTTTATTTGAAGTAATTTCCTGCTTGTCTGCCCTCTGCTTGTGGACTTTGCGTGATTTGAACACTGTGTGATTTGTGCTAAATGATTTAAATGTAATATTTAATTGACCATATGCAGAAAAAATTTCCTTTTCATTTTCATGTGTCACTGGTTGTCAGTGTAACCTGTGTTTACATAAAACAACTGATCTATACACATCCCCTCTGTGTCACTGCCTGCTCCCCTGTGGTTAAAATTTTAAAATGTCATATTTTGTGATCTCTATGCTAAATATACTGAACATGGAAATACATAATCTGCTATGACTAACACATTATTTCTACAAGTGTTATCAGTGGGTCAGTGGAGTGTTAACAGAATAAAGGCCCTGGAACAACACTAACATCTGTATACAATGTAGAAGGCCGTCAGTGGTGGGCCGTCAGGGCCTGCAAGGCCTTCTCTGCTGGCCTAAAAAATATCTGAATCAAAGACTGATGTTAATTATATTTTGTCCATGAATAGTTATTAAATAATTCCAAATTGTCTGTCAGCTTCCTTTCATTGCTTTTCACCTGGTTGCGCTGCTTCCAGACGTGTGTTTTCATATTTAAGCTTTTAACCAATAACATTTCAGCCATTACTTGTTTCCAGGTCAGAAATCTACCTGGACACCTTCACAATCCATTTCAGAGGGCGGACAGCATAAAATAAGTGTCTGTACAGCTGTTGCTTTAACCAATCAGATTTAAAGTTGGCGCACCCAACGCCTTCTAGAAAGCGTACACAACGTCAACGTTTTCACACCCTCTGATTGGATAGTGAGAGCGTGTACTAGCCAGAGCTAGACAACTGCGTCTGTAGCAAACTGCACAAGCAAATACTGTATATTGTTGTGTTGACTTAATAGCGGTTTTGTCAACCCACAATGGCTGAAGGAGGAGAAGAAATGGACTTGGTTGCAGATTTACTTTCAAAGCCATTTTTAAGACGGACTTTTAAATAAAAGCAGGACATCCTTAAGAAAGGTCTGGCAACTCCGAAGCTAGCAAGCCTGTCACAACTGGGAAAAGGATTTGTCCGCTATTTTTAGTGGCAGTACACATCCAGAGTGGTCAATACAGCATTTGAGAAGAGAGATTCTCTAAAGGAACTGTTTCATCACATCCTGGAGAATCATGACGAGTACACAGACGAGTCTGTGCGCGGTGCTGATGAATTTAAAGCACGTCTGGATGATTTTGAGTTTTGTTTTTTGCTTCACATATTTAATGGCATTTTTTGAGCATTCAGATGTGCTCTTTTCAATACTGCAGGACAAAAAACTGGATGTATAGTTTTGTCTGGCAAGGGTAAAGGAGTTTTGTGATACAGTTGAACGAGAGAGGAGCCAATACGAGGAAATCTACGTGGCCATTGAACGCAGCACGGCCGCTCCGAGCGCACGAAGAGGTCAAGCGCAAGATCCTCATGCACTACCACCAACTCCACGGCAGGGTTCTGGACAATATTACCTATTTGCCAGACACAGACCAGATTTCACAACCACGAAAAACTGACGTTTGTCTCCCCCCTTGACCCACAGAAGTTTCGGGAATACCAGAAAACTTTCCCACATGCAGCCTTCTCCAGCTTAACGCAGAGCCACTGAACACTTTTCAATCTGCCTCGGCTAAGAACAGAACTGACTGTAATGTATGCCATGGATGGTTTTGCAGGAAAATCTCCCACTGATCTCTTTGACTCCTTCAGCAGAAAAATCTGAGTGAGAGCATGGGGCACCTGTACACGTTTGTGTGTTTGGCGGAGACCATCCCTGTGTCCACTGCTTCTGTCGAATGGACATTTTCAGCCCTAAATCGAATAAAAACTTATGCCATACGACAGGGCCGACTCAGCACTAGCTTTAATGGTGATAGAAAAGGACGTCTTGATGGAACTGAAACGCACGGATAATCTGTACGACAGAGTAATTGAAATCTTCTTGAAGGAAAGAAAGGAGGATGGATTTGGTGTACAAATAAAAAGGATTTTTGGTGAGTAAAATGTGGCTAGATTTCTAAATAATATTGCAATTTTATGAGGTTATTATTGATGTTTTTTTTATGTGTGTCGCAGCTGTAGCTGCAGTAAAGGTTTTGTGGCCAAAAAATAGTTATTGAGGGTTGGATTGATTCAGACGGAGAACTACTGAAGGCCTAGGTGTGAAATCCACGGCCCGCCACTGGTATACATGTGCTGCAATGCAAAAACTAGACCACTGATGAATATTTTTTTTAGTTTAATTTTATATACTGATCTGATCCCTGAAGGGAAATTAAGAGCACACTCTAGTTAGTAAATACTTCAAACGCATGCATACATGTTAGTTTGGACAGGCCCCTGTAGCACACACAAACACATACAAAGGGGCCTATAGGCATGCAGGGGGAGGTAGAGTGGCGGGCAGTCCCTTTGTGGAGCGCCCCAAATGAGCAACTCGTGAAGGGGAACGGCGCCTTGCTCAAGGGTGCCTCGGCAGTGCTCTGGAGGTCAGCTGACACCTCCCACTGTCAGCTCAAACTTGAGGTGTTTTTTCGGGTGGGAGCGGGAATCAAACCGCCACTCTTAGGAACGTTGGACAACCTGCTCTACCACCCGCTCTACCAATGAGCCACTGCTGCCCCTTTTACTTGGAATATATGTAGTATATATTAGTGTAACGTGTTGTATTCATCACAAGTATAGTATTTTATCCACTCTGACATTTTTAGAAATACAAAACTGACAGTCTGAAAAGATCTGGTTCAGGAGCTGGAGTCACTTACTATCAGAACAAAGTAGAAGACTTTTTTTGGGATGCTGACTGAGAGGAATTCAGAATAGAGTATAGTACATGTAGTCATCGTTTCTGTGGTAACTGGGGGTGAAATGGAGACTTGGGAGTTTTTGGAGTACACATATTGTATTTTGCAGGTTCTATTGTAGACTGAAAAGTGGCATGTTCTGAACTTATCTTATTCTAATTGTATCCATTTAAGATTTTGTTCTTGTCATTTCTAATGAGCTCTAATTCATTTGCAGAAAATATGGTTGCATTTACCATGGTGACAAAGGGCGGGACTGATGGAAACTCTGCAACGTAATATCTCAAGAGTCAAATAATGTCGTGGCCTTAAAGTGTAAGGAACAAGACAGAAGCTTCCACCAAACTTTGTTTCATTTTCTGTCTCTGAGTTCTAGTATCCCCCCATGTCGAAAGATGGGCCTGAGCAAAGCAAAAATGTGAATGTGAAACAGACCCCTGCTAATCTTTGACCTGTTACAATCAATATAATCAAACTCATCGATGCACCACATGCTAGAAAATGAGACTGAAGGTAGAAGTGAAGTTGCCATCCTTACCCCATTTATAGGATATGTCTTCCATCCAAGCTCTCCAAGCACAGACGTCGTATCCAGCAGCACAACTGAGATGGGAAAAAAAGGAAAGGGAAAAATATAATCATTAGCGATCTGTCAACACAAAAAAGTCACATTTTCACATTGGAATTGAAATATCAGTCATAAATGTTTTCAATTATACATATTTATATTAAAAGACATTACTTTTGGGGATGAATATTTATGAGCTTGGCAGCATTAACGGTGATAGTAACATTTTTGCCTCTTACAACAGAATTTGGTGACTGATGGATTGCAGTCAGATTGCTGTCAACAGTTCATTCGTCTTCAGCCGTCCCATTCCCCCATCCAAAGCTTTACTTCAATTCCACTCACAAGAATATGAAACAATATGCTCTTTTCTGTGCAGTGTCAGGCCTGTTCTTGAGAAATAATCAGAGATACATCTGTCCTCATCTTTCCCTGTGCCATGGAATATGAGATCCATTTTGCAAAATTGTCATCAATATGCTGTTATGGTTTTATGTATGTAAAATTGAGCTTTGAGTTTCAAACACGGTGGTATCAATCTTGTTACTACATAACATAAATCAGTATCAGTTTAATCTGACCTTCCAGTTAATGGTAAAAACAAAGCAATTTCACCCTAGAAAACACTGTCATCCTTGACAATATTATGTCTTGCTCTCAAGGACAGTAGATTTAATAATTCAGAAGGAAAGCATCTTTCTCAGAGATTTACAGTGAGAAGGAGTAGATATGGCTTCCTGACTTACCTGCAGTGTGTAGCCTTCATAACATCAGTAAATTAAAAAAAAAAAGTTTTACCGACATTTGAAACAACATTAGGGAATAGACAGTAGACACCAATCCTGTTGCATTTTCAATATCCATAAATATTACATAGAGCCCATCCAGTCACCTTGTCAAATGTGAGAATGAATATTAGGTGCGACTATGCAGTTACATCCTAATTATTACATCCTATAGATGTTCAGAACGAGTGTCAGTAGTAAAAAAAACAAACAAACAAAAAAAACTAGACCCAAAACCCAATAAATGATTATTCAAAAATTATCTTCAAATTTGTCCTTGAGCAGCCATCAACTTGGATCTTAAATGTCAATCTGCAGACTGCACATGCTTAACGCCAGCAGTGATTTCTGACTAATCATAGACTATTTTTCGACTTGGGTAATTAGTTTTAAGCATCAGTCTTGAATGTCCATTTAGAGATTTGTAAGTGATCCTTTGGGGGCTCATTATTCCGACACAAATCTTTATCAATGACAATATTTCCTGAATAAATCTCCATTAAAAAAATCACTCCAGGGAAACTAGTTACATCAAATGAATGTGTAAGAGGAGATAGTATTTGATGTTGTCATTTGAAAAATAAAACACCAAGTCAAAATAAAATGTATATCTGTGTCTGTGATTGTACTATGAACGATGGTTACTGTATGAGACAGTACACCTCTAAGTAAGTCAGAGGTGCCCTAAATATTTAGCCCTGCTGTCATTCACAACCCGATCGTCACTGCACAACTGGTGTGATTCAACGCTTTATAAATAAAGTTGACTTGACTTGACTGTTGTTGTAGGATGCGCTCAAAAACTGGTCGAGAGTTCCTTGAACTGTTTTATTCTTCTCAAGGAATGAATTATAAGGAGCAAAATTTTACTGAAACTAATCGGAACTCAAAGCAATCGCATGAATCATGAGTGACACTTAACAGGAAATATTGGAAATACATGTATTTTAATATGATTGCATGTTTTAATTCTATTTATTGTACAGTAACATGGTATTATGTGCTTTTAACAGTTTTCTAGTGATTTTAAGAGTATAGTATTTGTAGTGGACGTTAAGTTGAGGGTAATGGCATAAAACTGACCATCACAACATATAATCAAGAATGATTTAACTCTGAATAACCTGTACCTGTATTTTATTTTATGTTATGTTGTCAGGTTGCCCCTCTGTAAGAGCTGAATGATGTAGGAACCAATCTTTTCGGGTCAGGTTTCTGCCCGGAAGCATTAACCGATGCTAATGATGCTAACTCTGAATGTTTCGCTAATTGACATTAACTATTGAGAAGTTAACTGAAACTTAATCAAGTAATCAAGCATAAAGTGTTGTGTTGGACTTATTACCAGGAAGCGCATCGGAGTGTCATCCATGTAAGTGCAGTGGAATAACTCAGTGGTTTAACATTTGTCTTAGTCTCTACACCCATAATGAAAAAATTCATTCAACATAAGTAGAGATGTTAGTCACATTACGCTACTACAGTATTTTAATTCATTATGTGTTTTTTTTTTTTATGTCCTGTTATTGTGACTGATAAGCCTTGGGGAATAGTACTTTAGTACAATAGCACTCACATTGGTAATTACAGACTGAAATTTCATAAATAAGGACTTACGAACAATGCATCTTACGAACAACCTCTACAAAAAATTTATGTTTGTATGTTGACGACTACCTGTACAATATGACAATGCGGAAATTATGTCTAAAATATATCCAAACTTAAGAATACACTCTGAGTGCAGACATCTGGTAGGCTTGTGTGGGGCCATGTGGGTCATGGAGCCTGCAGGGAAGTCTGCATGCATCAGTTGAGGGATGCTTCAGGGAGACAATATGCAAACTACAAAACCATAACGATGTAAAATTTAACATACTGCCAGTACTAACGTGACTGCCATATTTTCTGTTCCTCAGAAGCAAGATTCCAGATTGTGGCACTTTGTTGATCACTCAAAATCAGTCATCAGCCATAATCAGCCATACCAGTGTGAGCCAAGTCAGCCAAGTCAGTGGTGCTGTAAATCAGAACAATTGCAAAAATAGTTTTTTCAAATGTTCTCAAACAGTCCTTTAGCTTGAATTCAAAAATGTGCATAAATAATCTTAAGATAAAGGGTGTATGCGAGATTCAGGGCCAGGTAGACACACATATACAGTACTTACAGCTAAACATCTTAGCACTGATTGAGGCAATCTCATTAGCAAACTCTTGCTGATACCCGTTCAGTAAATATGGATAGAAATCAGCATTCATTTGTAATTTATAGAAAATACTGAATTTAAATCAGTATTCACTCTCTGTGTCTCTGTCAACTGCTGACGGAAAAATCTTTAAGACCACTATGTTCAACAAGTAGTGGATCAAATGAGAGTACACACACACACACGCACGCACGCACGCACACAGACAGACAGACAGACAGACAGACAGACAGACAGACAGACACACACACACACACACACACACACACACACACACACACACACACACACTCACACATTACTAGTACATATGCAGTAGTACTGTATTTGCAGTAGCTGTGTTGATAACTGATAGGAGACCTGTGTGAAGGTACATGTGTGCCATCCCTTGACTGTCCAGCCCTGCCCAGTTTGCAATGGAAAGCAGAGAACCACTCCACGGAGAAAAAAAATCTTTATAAAAGTCTTTATAAAACCAGAGTCACATAATCACCACAATCATCTAAATAAAAAAATAATTCTCTGACATATTTTCATATGTCAGAGGTCTTTGTCCTTATCTTGATGAATGAATGTATAACAGAAAACAGCTACGTGTGCTTTCGTATGTGTGTGTGTGTGTGTGTGTGTGCGTGAGTGTGTGTGTGTGTGTGTGTGTGTGTGTGTGTGTGTGCGTGTGAGTGTGTGTGTGTATGTGTGTGTTTGTAGTTCACTTTAAAGACAGGAAAGTAGTCGAGGTTATTTATGCTGATTGCTCTTAGAATTTATCACGATATTCATAGTTGCAGAACTGCAGCCCTGACAACCAAGGCATTTAAGGATATCTAAGTGGCATATGTTTGGGAAAATGGCCAGATTAGTCAATAGACTGACCATTATGTAAGTCACAGTGAGAGAAGGCTTCATGCTGATCCTTTAATACCTACACTTCCATTCTCTCTGCTCTGCCGGCTTATAATATTTCCTCCACATGGTCGACATTGAGTCAGTTCCAGCATCTCTGTGTGACCTCTTCAAACCACTAATGCTGGGTCTGTGCCGTGTCAGTGCCGGTGCCAAGATGGAGGGCTCCCTGGCAATGCCTCCAGTGTTAATGGACACCATTAGACTATGATGGGCAGGTATGCAGCGCAGGAGGATTGCTTAATTACTGAGGACTGGCCTTGTCGCTCTCTGCAGTAAGCAATATCACACTTAACTTTTCCATAAATAAAAAACAGCTGATGTGCATTAAGAGCCAGTGAGAACTATCCAGCAGAGAAAATGGCACTTTCGGGTCAAGGTGGTTTTTCTAGCCTTTTTTTAATAGCTAAATAAAAGTCTTTTGGAATAGGTTTTCAAGGTTTGCTCATTTAAATCAGCTGTTGTGAAACAATCAGTAAGTGTTACAGCACAGGGGGATTGTTTATCTTGTACAAAATACAAAACAAGCTTTGAAACAGACACCTGTGGTGCTCTGACACTGGGTTGAACTTGCAGCCATTATAGGCGTGACTTGACAAAGGCAGAACCATGCAGGAAGCAAAATCAACAAAATATTGCTGTTTCTAAATTGTGATGGTGAATTGCTTTGTTACTTTTGTACTCCTACTCTAATTACGAGTAACATAACTGCTAATCATTCAAGTTTATTCCAGATTGGAAGCTGCATGATACAGGAAGAGACTTTTAATACAATATCTTATTTTCACTATGTGTAGCATAATTCACACACTCAGGAAATCACAATTTTGACGTCAAAAATGAAAAAGCTACAGAGAGGTTGTAACATAATGCATTTGTATTAATATGCCTTATTTGCAGCAATGATACGGTAAAAATATATAGCACAGCTCCATAGTTAATGTGTGAAATAAATGCAGGTATGATTGAATGATGATGAAGTCTCTAGGATGAGAGACGAAATGTCTTCAAGAACTTTCTTAACGTCCAGTGGATTGACTTAAACAGCTTTTGGATAACCATGACCTGGATGACTGAGAACCTACACAGACACGATTGAATGTACACTTTTATTTGACTATGCATGCAATATCTGATTCGGTTAAACTAATCAGTAAATTCTAATATTACCCACGTGTAAATATCTCTCCATCCTATCTGTTTCTCACTCTATCCCTCCATAGAGTTATCTTTCACTGAGGTACCAACAGACCCTGCCTGGAGCTGAGGGTCCTTTGGGAATTGCACTGCTTAAATATAAATAGAACATGAGCTGGTCAGCTCATAAATATATGGAGCTCCAGTAGAATGATGACATCTCATGTCTGGCCTACAACCCTTACAGGCCACCAAACACCTCACAAAAACTAAAGCTCTAACAACAGACCCAAAGGTAGTCTCATCAAATGTTCACGTAAATTTAAACTAGGAGCAGCTTGAGCTCTCAGACAGCAGTGCTATTGGATGTCTATGGAACCGATGTATTGTTCAAGCAGCATGCAACCTTACAAAAAGAGAAATCAATTAAAGACCAAGTGTGGTTACTAAATATTCAACAGGATGGCTTATTTGGGGCATTGTTATTATGCAGAGCTTTGTATACCTATGTTTAGAGTCCTGTAAACATTTAATGCATAATATATAAGTAAACGAATCTAACCAAGTGACTCAATATTACACCACTTTTAAAGCCTTATGAGAAATAAACATTTTAACAACCATGTAGGCAATCTTGTTGGTAACTAACTACAAAAAAGTCATTCTACAATAGAGAGGATTTCCATGATGAGATAATGATGAGAAAGAAAGACGATTGTTTGTCTTTGTGAGGCATTGTTATAGTATTTAATCAGTTTTGGATTATGGGTATTGAACTAATTATCTGCCAAAACTTAACAAACAAAGCATGTTTTATAACTGCAGTATGGATCTCAAACAAACACAGGGTGATTTGGTGTGATTGGATTTTTTCATCAGTGTAGTAGTTATTCCTCCACATCAGCAGTGGGCGCTATTGCTTTATTTACACTTGTGTCAGTCAAAAAATAATTTCACCAATATATAAACTAAATCGAGTGGCACAGTGGGTAACGCTGTCACCTCACAGCAAGAAAGTTCCAGGTTCTCCAGCTTCCTCCCACCTCCAAAAACATGCGGTTTATGTGAAATAATCACTCCAAATTGTCCACAGGTGTGAGTGGTTGTTTGTCTTTCATGTGGCCCCGAGATATACTGGTGACACAACCGGGGTGTACCTCGCCTCTCACCCGTAGCCAGTTGGGATAGGCTCCAGCTTGACCCATAGTCCACAAGACGGTAAATCGATGCAGGCAGATAATTACGGATTTTTGGTCTTCAAGAAAATGGATGGATGTATGGATAGATGGATAACCTTGTTTAGATTTCAATCACTTCACTTTTATATTCTGATTCATTTTATATGATACATGAAAGCTGGCAGTAGTGACAGAGCCAGACTGAAAACTGAAGTAAATTATGCTCTGTGACTGCCACGAGTCACTTTATTGGGTTTTAATACGGTTTAAACTGGCTCCCCTTGAGAAGAAGCAGCACTCTGACCTCCACCAATGCTGCAACATTTCTTCATGTATTTCATTAGTGAGCTTACAGGTAGGGTGAGGTGGTCAGTGGGTGCACCTTCCAGTACAAAAAAGCCCCAGAGGACACCCAAAACAGTCTCTGACAATTTTGGCCACTGTCTCCAAGATGTTATATGAGTGAGCTGACCATTGTTACGACCCAGCTCGTTAAAAAGAGTTGTAACAAGAAGTCTTTGATGTCAAAGGGTTAAAATAACAATATTTGATAAACCAAATATTATTTTAAATCCCTCCACAGAGGAAAGGTTTTCAAAATTAACAAAACGGCCAAAGGATGCCGCTCAAACAAACAAAGGAATATAACTAAAAAAAGACTGCAAAATTCATCTATAAATTACAAGTAAAGTGAAAACTAGACCCATGAAGTCCTCTAACTACAGTTGCACAAAAATTGGTGAGCAGCACCCCTACTCCTAATGCTAACACAATCAAGTGTCTATCTGCATTTGACAGGTGACTAACTTGGCCCACTCTTCCACTATGTCGTCACAAATTTGGTTAAAACAGCACATCTCACAGGAGCAAATGAGGCAAATTATCCATGGGGAAACAGCCGCCACGTCTGAATACCTGAAGAGTATTTGAAGGCTCCTGCTCTGATTGAGGATCTGGGATTGGAGCACTCCAAAGGAAGCCATTCTATATTTATTTCTGAATTGCAATATATTAGCAACATTTTGTTCCTTTGATTGATTGGCAATTGTTTTTTGTTTGTTTATTTGTGAAACAAAATGTGTTTGGTAATGTTTCACAAACAACAGCATGTTTTACAGTGCATTTGTAAAATGTGACTTACTTTTGTTTGGGGAAGGATAGATTTCCGTAATAAGGAAAAAAGCTCCCTCAATTCACAACCACCTAAACAATGGGTCTTGTTCTGCACTCAGATTAATCATTGACGATAGCTGTGGCATTAAACACTTTATCCATAATGATAAGGTTTGGGTGGCTTGGTCTTCACAAGCAGAGATATAATAACCATTAGTGTTTGTTTATCTATAAATCCATTGTCGGAAAGCTGGTGCCCTACATCTTAATGATGTTGATTGGTGCCTTGGAACAGACCTGATCAAATGACAGGATTTTATTAGCCTCTTGTATTTGTGCCCCAATGACCAGAATTATCTTCAACACATCCTTGGACAAATTAAAGCCATGATTACAAAACTTCATCTGTTTTTGTCCTGTTTCTGAAAATGATTTTCTCACCACTATCATGATTATAAAAGCATTTAATGCTTTAGTTACAAACACAAACAAAAATCTCACTTACATCATTGCAAACTCGATTTCTTAAATAACAAACAGCCACTTTTGATGAACACAGTGGATTGCATATTGCTATTGAGTGGTGTGAACAAAGTGTTGTACTCTCAACAGATCAAGGGATGATGTGGTGTGAAATGAAAATCTATCCATAGCTGAAGAAAACCTGACAAGCATGACAGGATTTTTGCTGCATCTCCACTCTCCACTGATATCACACATTCGTCAACATAATAAATATCAGTAGAGCACATCTTCAAAAATGTTTGATGAGAGCCAATGTAGAGTTTAAGTGTTTTTACGTGAGTAATTATTGAAGGAAGTTCTTGGTAATAACATGTGATTTAGTCATTCAGAACGGGTCCATCAGTACCAGTAGTTCAGAACAGCAGTGTTTCTACACCTAATTTACTGGAATACTACTTCATAATATTCCCATGAGATTGCTGCCATTTAAAGACAGTAATTCATTATAATGCAGGATACTTTTGATTTCACTAAAAAATGCACATCAGAGATCAACTGCTTGGTATTTTTGTCCCTATATGTCTTAAAAATGTTGAAATTATATAAAGCACTTTACACTTACACCAGGGTTAGATGGACTATTTTATACCTCTGCTCAGGTTGGAGGTTGGGTGAAGCTGAGGTCACCAAGCTCCATAAATCATAAGTATGACACACAGATGGAAAAACCAAGACAAACAAAAAATCAGCAAAGGATACACTGACAACACGTTGATCACTCTACGTCTTTATACGCAAACCATAACATCAGAACAGCGCTAATTAAACAAAAATAGAGAAAATTCACTACCCACACCTTTCTTGAATGCCTTATTATAATTATCACATTGTGTAAATAGGTAAAACATGCAGGAAGTTGCATAAAACATGCAACATTACCATCATGATCTTTTTAAACTGCTGATTCGTAAGCATTATATCCTACAAACTAGGACGCAGTGGCTGCAGATTACACGGCGTACTTGACCATTCACGAGTTTGACAGGAGTTATTTTCTTCACCTGTGAATCAACCTTGTTCACCAAGCGGTCATAAAGCTTCCATACCATAAAACTCAACAACCATTATCTTAATATAGTAATGCCTCTGAGAAAGCCAAATTCTAAATTAACAGTCTCCAACATGGAGTCATCTCAATCTCTTTAGGTCGGGGAACCTTCATGAAGTGACTGGTTATTAGATGAAACAGCATGCGCTCTGCTCAACAGTAATGGTTCACATGGATAAGACAAATTTCACACACCAGTCATAGCTTACTGTATCGATGCAACTGAGTGCATAATGAAAACAGAATGAATAAAATATGTCCCCAGTGTCGTCTTTTAATGCTAGTTTTCCCCCAAAACAAGAAAAAAAGCGTGACAATACACACACCATGTTATTTCCCTTGTTTAAACAGAATTCCTATGCACGTGTTACAATACACAAATTGAGTTGTGAGCAGAAAGGTGCAGAGTTAATGTTATTCTGGCTGGTCTGGGTTGGCTGATTGATTTTCCTTGACAGCACACTGCTGGTGAATATCTCTATCTACGACGATGATGGTGAACTTGATGCTCTGTGGGTGGAACTGGAGAGAACAAAAACTTTAATCCCTTTACATAAATCAATGAACAGTGTAGCATTAGTTTGATGATAATTTCACAAGTAGCTTTCGTTTTATTCTTAGTTTCACGTGTTCATGAATCAAAGCCTGCCTCAGTAGGATGCATCTGACCAAAAAAAAATAGCTTGCACATGCAGCCTGAGAATAGATTATTGTTTTGATTTTTCTGCCTAGATTTCTGTCTGCATTATAGAACAAAAATATTAACTCCCAATTTACTCAGTGTGAGCAATCATCTGCTCGAGACGATTCTACAAGGGTTGAAGAAATCAAGTAAATGAGATTTGTGGATGTTCATTACAATAAGTGTAGCTGCTGACACCACAAGGGAATGAAATGAGGGAAAAAAATGAATAGGTGTACAGATTATGGGGAGAGGCATACACATATTGATGGGGAATGAAGGCTTGTTCAAAGCTGGCAGTGAGTGAGTGAGCTTTGTTAATAACTTTTTGAAATCCCAGATGGGCTGATGTGAGGGATTGTCTGATATGATGCTGTGAGATATTGTGGCACACAGGCGACTGGCAAGAGGTGATTGGTTTTTATTGTTCTCCTAATATCTGACATCTTGCCCATTTTTTTTTTTTTTTGTGAACTCGCCAGTCCTTGGAGTTTGTTTGCAGTCAGAAGCATCAAACTACTGTACACTGAAACACCTCCGTGTGATGGAACGCGCTGCAGAGGACTGTGTTGCCGAGCTGAAAACACAATGCATTCACCTGTTTTCCTTTTCATGGCCGTGGGGTGATGGAATCTCAGAGTGGAATGGTCGACACTTGTATTTGTATCCCTGCAGGATAAAGAGTGGCCTAAATAACTACACAAACCTCGGACAGCCACAGAACCATTGTATTTAGCAAAAAGTAACCTTCTTCTCCTTTCGGCTTTTCCCTTCAGGGGTCACCACAGCGAATCAGTTGCCTCCATCTAACCCTGCATCTTCTGCATCCTTAGCAAGAAGTAATAAAATGTGAAATTAATTTGATGGGGCAAGATGAAAACTGTTTACATCGAAGCACTTAATGAGACAGTTTTCTTGTTATGTAGGTTATTGTTAGATTTCTATTCACACAGCTGCAATCGTGCTGCAGCTAAGGTCCCATACCAGTCAATATGAAAGACTAAAGCATGATAGAAAGCAGACATCAGTTCAATCATTCAATCTGTGGCAGAGAAAAACACAGAGTGGGGCAGTTATGTAGCAGCTGTCTGAGAGAACAGGGAGCAACATCGCTCTTATTGAACTGAGAGAACAATAAAATATAACCTGGGGGGCAGATTCCACTGTGTCTCACACAATCAATAAGACTATTTTAAACCTTACTGATGCTGTAGCTGTCTGTGTGTATACCTGGGTGTGTGTATATCACATGTCTGCATGTGGAAGCACAGCAAAACAAAAGTGAGTGACCGTGAAATAATATGCAAGACAAGGATGCAGGAATGCTTTTCTAAGGCAGCAGTGACTCTCTCAGACTTATTCACTTACACACACACACACACACACAACACATGCATATGGTGAAACAGCAGTGCACAGGTCAAAACAGGTGTGCTCTTGTGCATTGAAGTGTGCAACAATTATCATAAAGTGGATAATTCTGAAAATTCTGCATGTCTAAAACACCGCAATACCCAAGAAAACTGCACGCAGTTCAACCATCACACTCTGAAACATAAACACACACACACACACACATTCTGAAACTGTCTGCCACTTTTTGATTCAATCTGCGGTTGAGCAATGCTGTGTGTGCGTGTGTGTGTGTTTCATTTCAGCAGCTGATATTTCATTTCATTGTGTGACTCAAGGCTCAGATACAAGCAGAGCAGAGACCATTCGTTGAACTCTGCAGGGAGAATGGCAAACTTTAAATCTGTACCTGGATTGTGTCATAGTGCATTTCATGGAAAACAAACGACTTGATTCGAAGTTTATATCCTTATTCCTTATTTTTATTTCACCAACTAAAAAGTAAAGATTTTTTATAAATAGAAAGTGCCCTGACATTTCAAACTTCTCATTTCTCAAGTCTGTTTGTTCACTGACATCTTTCTCTCGGAAGCATATCATCACTTTACTGATTTACTGTAACTACTTAGCCTGCAGCTGAGGAGTCCCTCACCTTATTCGTCTTAAGAGTAATATATTATACATATAGGTGAATCTTAAACCTTGCCAAGATAATATTTGAAATGAGACAGCATTGCAGTATATTCTATAAACATATGGAGACAAACATTCAGAAGCTGCACCTTAAGAGCGGACAATTAACCTCACCTTGGTTGCACCGATTGAAGCGGATGAAGACAATTCCAAGAAAGAGTGAAACGAGGACAAATCGATTTCCAAAACTCATGTTTGCAGCACCATCTAAATTTTATCTGGGGTACTTCTGGCTGATGCAAGGTGTTCAGAGGAAAGCGCGCCTGGATCCACCGGTCCTGTTCCTTACATTTGATCCTAGATGGTGAGAACTGCCGGGTGTCGCAAACTGAGGAGCTCCATAACTGGACCGTACGGCAGCGATGGGTGAAGGGACTTTACCCAAAGTCTTAAAAAAAAGGCTAAAGAGCACCAATTTTTCAGCTGAGGTGAGAATCACCTCGCCCAGACAACTTTTAATACGTCCCGCACACTTTATCGGCTGATTGTTTTGAACACAAACAGAAATTCCCCTATCGATCTAATGCGTCTTCCTAGCTCGCAGTCTGACAGACTTTGGAAATCCTGTTGTTGGCACGGAAATGAGCCCCCGGACTCCAGCTGCCCCGCGTCCAGCCCGGTCCGCTGCAGGAGCAAGATGGTGACAGCCGAGAGAGGAATGATGGGGATGCAGCGGAGGACAAACTGAAGCGGCGGCTTCGGCGCGACACTGTGCGCATCTGTGCTGGATGCTCGGCACTAGAGGGGGATAGCTGACAAGGCAATGCCGCGTCTGTGTGTGTGCGTGTGCGTGTGCGTGTGCGTGTGTGTGTGTGTGTGATCTAATTGGTTCCCAAATACCTCTGCAAGGATCTCATTTAGGTAAAAAAAAAAAAAGGTCTTGCTTGATGTGATTTTGACTCGATGAACCATTCGGGTTATAAACGTTGACACTTAAGTTTTTTGTATACATTTTTTGGTGGATTAAACATATTCGGATTATTTGGTTGTACTGTACTGCGATACTTCCTAGAGTATACTTCTACTTAGCCTTTACTTCAAACCTCCGCAGACAAAGTACACATGATGGATCTGAAAATAGAAATGGTGATCATGACATTTTTAGGTAAATTCTAAGTGTCTCATACAAAGTGACTGATGAAGACTACAGTACTTTAATTAGCAGCATACTTTCTGATTCTGAAAGGACATTTTTGTCTTTGAGGCCTCACTTCAATTTATCATGCAGATATTTGCAGTTTATTTGAATTTATTATTATTTGAATTTATTTATTCAATCAAGGTTTCTAACCATGGATATGTTGTGTGCTCTATGGAGACATCACTCAGACAAAGCAGCCCATTTTTTATCGAGACAACTCAAATCCATGCCCCCCCCAATAAACAAAACAAAAAACAAACAAACAAAAAAAATAGTAAAAAACAAACAAATTAACGTCTAGAACTTTAGGTATGATCTTTAACTGACAATAAGACAAAAATGTTGGCCTTTTTCATGATAATTACCCTCAGCTAGTACAATAATATTGACAGGTGAAAAAAAATTTTTTTTGAGTAAAGTTCAGGTTCCTGAATAGGTTTCAGGTGGAAACTATTCTGTAGAAGATATTTCATGCTCAACATCCTTGTACAACAAACTTTGTCTGAGAAGTAGTTTCATATCCACCCATTTCTGGTGCAACTGTGAGCTACTCTGCTCGCCAAGCTGTCAATGTCAGCCAAGATTAGAGAAGGTCTTCCTCTCATCTTCACGGACATCTCATCGAGTGAATAAGCAAACCCTCCCCAACCTGACTGTGTTAAACAAAGCAACGCTGGCTGATGTGATGAGATCCAGTCAATCAGAATGTAGGTACAGCTACCTGTCAGCAGGAGGCGAATACATCAAAATCACAGTCTGTCACCATCACTTAGCTCAGAGCCAATCGTCAAACAATTCAGTAAAGATGCCAACTGATGACTGACTTTGTGTCTTGCAACATGCAGTTCCCGGAGGACAAAGAGTTTTAGCATAGAATATATTAACCTCAGCTGTGTGCTTGGATCCGTCGTAGCTGGACAGAAGCTGTACACTCTACAGAAATGGATCATGCCATTAATGATACTGCATTGCTTTACAGGGGCCATGAATAGAAGGATAAATATTTAGGCTCCTCAGCAAATGTGGATGTTCCAGACTTTTTAGATGGTTTTTGCATAATGTGCCCTGTTCACTTTTCCTCATTGTCAGACAATTCCTTTTGCTTCCTGGCCACAGCTAGCATTTTGCACTTTCCTGTTTCTTGTATTGTATTCTCATGTAGTGTTAGTTTGATTTTCATACCAGTTCAAGTTTATCTCCTGGATTCTCTGTTGACACCTGTGTGAGTATTCCCCTTAGAGGTGCTTCCTGTGTTTCTTTGTTATTTTACCCTTTGCAGTGGATTTTCTGTCGACATTTTGTGCATTTTTGAATTTTACCCAAAAGGTGATTTTCTGTTGTACTTTGTTATTAATAAAACAGTGTTTGGTTTTCTTCTCTGCATCTGGGTCCTGGCTTTCTGCAAACATTTTGACAGAAACAGTCTGAACACTAATTTCTTCTTGAGCATGATAATTATTCTTTCCAAAATGAATGCATGATCTACGATAGTCATAGTTTTATACTGTTGCTGTTAATATTAGTAAAATGGAAAACAGGGTATATTACATAATCTCTCATCGCTAATAAGGGTGATGACCAAGAATGATGATTAAAGAGGGCAACGTTTTGAAGAAAGGTCCTTTTGCCGCCCCTGCAATGATTTGGTTTTCTTCACTATACTGTTGGCCAATGAGGTGTGACTAGAGTATAGGGGCCTAACTGTGAACTATGATTCCCTTTGTACAGAAAGAAAAAGCCCCGTCCATCTGTACTCATCAGAAGCAAATAGCTGGAACGAGACCATATCAGCAGAGCTGACAGGGACAATGAGACTTTATAGTGCTAATGGTTTCACTAATATCCTGTTCACAATGAAGCCCCAACCCACAGACCTGCCCCATACGTGAAATGGATTCAATATTTAAATCCAAAGGAAATTTTCATTCCAATCACCTTCAACACTTTTGATTCTAGTATGATTACAGTTTATTGTTTACTGGTTTATTTTTCATCATGCTGGCAGAGTGACTTGATGGAGGGAGAGCTTATTCTATCAAGCAGTTGGTCCAAAATGAGTTTCACATTTCTCAGCAGATAAATTATTCAGGCTTTGATGAACTCTTAACTTGTCATCTGACATCATCACCACTATTTTAAAGTGAAAGTTCAACACTTTGATGAATCACCTTGAAATTTGGGGTAGGGTTAGGGATATCAGTGATGATCCGGGTTTTGACCTTTGAGATATCTTAACATCCACTTTACAGGCTGGCACAACCTTTTGTATAGACATTCAGTATTCCCAAGTAATGAATGCAAATGACCCGTTTGATCCTTTGCATTGGAATGAGAGCTGGAAGAGGTGGTCATGCAATTTGTATGTGTATCAATGTTTGTGTTTGTTTGTATCTGCCTGTAAATGTTTATATTTGTAGTTATTCTGAGAAAAATTCTGAAAATTTTCATTGTATTTCTATGAAATTCTATTGAATGGCTGGGATCATGCATTTGATTAGATGAAGTATGTGCTCTCTAAGTGCCCTCTAGTTTTTCCTGAAGCACTGCCATGAGGATACATTTCATGATTTGAAATCAAATATTTCCAAAAATATTGTTTTGACAAGTAAGTTATGAGAAATTTAGTGACCACCTGTGTTTTCTTCAAGGACTATAATCCAATCAGATTTATTAGACTGTTCCAACACTGGTTGATGACCAAATATCTGCAAATTTCAAACCAGCCTCATTTAGTGCAGCTGTCAGCAGCAGCATATTATCTTTGTCACTATATTCATTGTAGTACCATGATGTTTGCTAAAGGCAAGACTCAACTTCAGCATATTCTCACAATGACACATTTCACAGTCTGCATTCTTAGCGTTGAGGTCAACACATAATTTCTACTTATAACCATGATTCTAAAAAATACGACGTCGTAAAGGTTTCTTCTAGTTCAGTTTTATTAAGTCTTAATTTTGACTTTGTTTTTTAACATTTTCTGGCTGTCGTTTTTGTTTGGGTCTTATTTATTAGTAAGTTAAACAGAAAGGAAATATAAAACAATTTATTTGGACTAAAGCAATAACTCATCTGAGTACAATCTAGAGGGTCTTTTGTGGAATTTGAATGAAAGGCAATGAACAGAGCTGTTCACACATCTATAATAATTGGATTAATCTTTTACAGTCAGGAAATAATAAGGAGTCTTATAAATGCTGTTCGAGGAGCTGCTAGCCAGGGTGAAACTTAGAGCAAGCATAAAAGTCTACAGAAATCTATAACCATGTTTATAGTCTGACAGGAAAACTGTCAAATAAAAAACGCTGAATAACTGATGAATAATAGAAGCAGCTTCAAAAGCCCAATTCTATCCAACTCTTGTTGAGCCAATTAAAGCCAAGTGAAGGCGCAGATATTAAAGTGGTAGTGAAGCTGTGCTGTCAGAGAGCTTCTCAGCAGCTTAACAGTGTTGTTCTATGTTGACATTAACGATCAAGGCCATGTCCACACGTAGCCTGATCTTTTCTAAAATGCAACTTTTTTCACCCCGCATAGAAAATTTTTTGTGTCCGCACGACAGCGTTTTCGAAAAAATCTCCATCCACACGTAACCGCATCAGTGCGTTGATCAACATGTTTATGAGCAGAACAACTCCAAAAAAGACAGGAGAGAGGACCGGGACATGTGGAAATTCACGCTGTTCCTCCTGGAGGATGACCTCCATCACAGAGTTCACCCACCAGCAGGCTGCCCGACCCGGTCCGACCCAGAACTGGCGTCGGCGTCTTTGGCGAGGAACGTCAATGAATGAATGAATAAATAAATAAATACTAGCGGGAACCAGTGGAAATTCCACGATAAAACAATACGATCAGACTTCAAACCAAACATCTGAAAAAAATAAAAAGCTACCTTGTTCTATGGAGCAAGATAGATAGTGAATAAAAATGGTAAAATGCTTATTGGTTGACAGACTTTAACCCACTCAATGTATAGCATACTTTTTGTATACCCCACCTTTCTTTTTTTGGGGCAATTTTCATTTTGTGCTTGGCATTCATTGGCTCTGGCTAAGTAGTAATTCTCATTTTGTGACGCAATCCTTTCCTCTCTTTCCGTTGGAAAAATTGACAAATGAATGGCTGTATTGTACACAGTTTGGATGTGTCTTACTCTCTCATTTTGCATGTGAGAAGCAGTGCATTATCATGTACTAATGTACTAGTTTTACCTTTCAAAATCTGTGTTTAGTGTTGTAAAATTCTAAAGATTATGGTATACTTGGCAGTTTTTTGTACAGACTTTCATGTAGATTTTCTATGTATTTTATATCTAGGTGCGGGTAACCCATGCAGCTCACCGGTCTGCTGGAGCATCATCTGGCTATGGGCGAATGGCAGACTACACCTTGGATAAGACACCAGCTCATCGTGGTGCCACATGAAAGGAAACACTCATGCTCACACTCAGGCTTACAGACAAGTTAGAGTGACCAATCAAAACTGCATGTTTTTGCAGGTGGGAGGAAGCTGGAGAACCTTGCAGACATCGAGAGAACATACAACCTCCTCACAGAAAAGAATCAAACCCAGAACCTTCTTCTTATGAAGCACCTTGGTTACCCATTGTACCACCCTTGTGAATACATATATAGCCTATTGTTGTGCTTCACTTGTTTATGTAGCTCGTTGTGTTAATATGGCTGAAGTATATGCTCCTCAAGTTTCTGTCCTTTGCTGTTCATAAAAAATAGACAAACAAGAGGACAAAATCTGCTGTCGAGCATTTCTCAGCTAAAATGACTTGTAGGCTCGATCTTACTGTCCACACAAATGCACACTCTCACACACATTTGTGCTACACCTCTGAGGTTGCCCACCTCTCTGGCTGCCTAATGGGCCATAGGCTCTAATCTGGATGGCCGCAGTGCTCAGGAGAATGAGCAGAGCAAATAGAGAGAGCAGCTCATCAGGCCTGAGAGACGGTGTGTCTGTAACCCCAGCTGTTAAAGAGACATTTGCCCATCGTTCAGAGATGAGGGAAGGAAATGGGATGCCTTCCCAGACTGAGGTAATTTCCACATACTGACAACAAGTTTCACATAAACCTTTCTCTCAGTATTCCTAATGTTCTTCAGAGAGGCTTTGTTTCTTCAGAAAGTCTATAACATTTACTTATTAAGACTAGATTTATTTAATTTCTTTTTACTGTAATGTTTCTACATAGAACTGTGTATGATTTTAAAATAAAAAAATACTATTAATCCTGAATAAGCGATCAACATATTCAATAATTTCTAAATGTACTACACATCCATACAAAAGAAATGTTGATCTTCAACAACACAGTAAATTGCAGAGGAAACCATGGCTTGTTTTCTCACTCTCCTATTTCCTGCACATTTGCTTCCACAGTGGTTTTGGAAAGTGTTTGGGATCCAATCCATCTCCATTCCTCATTGTGTCTTATTGTGTTGCTCTCCTACACAGAGTATAATGTTCACACTCAGCAGAGTCCCATCAGCCAGCACTTGTCTCATAGTGAATGCTGATTCTAGCTATAATACAACAATATGTATGGTCACAGTCCAAATACAAAGCATTCCAAATTGAACTGACAGCATAATAATAATCAGCAATCAACAATGCCTTTTATGGAATGAGTGTTCAATCTGCTTTACAGACAGGTTCAATAATTACAGTCAGCACTAATGTAAGATGGGATCCAACAACCTGACAGCCACTGAAACCCACCCTGAACCCTAAAATATCTGCTGTCAGTAATTGACAAATGGATGATAAAATGGCCTGTCCATCGAAAGGGCTAAACGGGGTGAGAGAGCAGCACTCAGTCTAGAATTCCTTTTTAAAGCCCAGTTTTCATGGCCTCTAGGAAACTGGATACAGCAATGATTGTATTCATTATGTAGTACATGAACTGAGTTCTCAATGCTGTAAGAAATTGTTAATGAATTAGTACAAATACACTTCTAAGTGACCTTAACCAGTAAGCTGTAAATGCATTGCTGTTTTTTTTTACCAGACAAATCTGTAAGAGGTATCAACTTGATGTTTTACACACTCAGCAAAGACACATTTGACAAACACTTTGGCTACTTCAGACTGTTAACCTTTTCTCTCAGACATCAACTGAAAAAGCTGAACCAATCATAGAATAGTTTTCATGCCAGCAAACATAGTAAACGTTTGAAAGATGTTAATTGTGTGGTAATGTGGTAATTATGCAAAGACTATAATTTATAAAATTCAAAACTTAACAGAGGCTTGTGTGTGTTTGTGTGTGTGCACACACGTATACGTGCACACATATGTGTGTGTGAGGAAGCGAGAATGAGTATTTACAGTTATTTCACTTCATTAAGAGAATGAAGCCACATAATGGAGAGTGGTGCACAAATGATGGCTATCTAATTACAGAACTAGAACCACATTAACTCCACAGCATATGTCAGGTAGGAATAAATAATAGAGCTGTTGACAGTAGTGTGTATTGGGTAGTTTTGAATGACCCAATTTAACTCAGATGAAAGCAGTTATTTAATTTCAGGTGAAATAATAAGTTTTTGTTTTCTTAATCATCACATCACTTTTTCTAAACTCTCTTTGACCTCCCGATTTTGAAACTACACACTGCAAGCGAAACTTTAATTCACAAAGTAGTTAACGCAACTAAAAATAAGAAAGCATATATAATCATGGTACACTGGTGTCACATCCGGAGTTTCCCCCATCTCAAGCCAGCTGGGTCAGGTTCCAGCTCCCCGCGACCCACTATACAGCCGATAAACTTGGCTAGACGATTAATGAATGAATATAATCACTGGAAATATAAAAGAGTCACAAGGGAGAGCATGAGCAAAAACTGATGTCCAAAAACTGTGTGTCAAATAACTATTGATGAGTATTTTAGATGTTTTTTTTACTTGTATATTTGATAATATCATCTTATCATGATGGTGCTGCCAACAGCATGAATTCTGTCACACAGTTTCCTGTTGGAAAAACCATTTTGAGCTAAATGCCAATAGCCCAATGGACAAGAGAGCCTCATCCACATCAGTCAAATAAATGATGTCAGGGAAATAAATAATGACAAGTCAGGACTTACTGTCAATCATGGACTGGAGCAATTTTGTGTGTGTGCACATGGTTGTGAATGTGAGAATGTCACCATGTGGTGTTTTGCAGTAGTTCAGAAAACAATATTTTAACTGTGCCGGGAAAAAGTAAAATGGAACAGTTTTTAGTTTAGAAACTTTACTAAATTCTTTGAAAGCTGATTTATTTGATGTGACTGTCATTCATCCTGCAGTTCCCGGTATGGAAACCTTAAAAAGATGTAGGTTACATGATGATGAGTTTTTACAGAGGAGGAAAGAAGACACTTGCAAGGTTGTCTAATTAGGCACATGCATCACGCTTGAGGAAAACAAAGTACTCATAGATAATTTCCCTGAGAAGGAAGATCAACTTGGGAATGTATAAAATCTTTTAAGCTACTTAAATACACCTCTCACCAGGAAACTGGTAATTGCAAGCATTGGTAGAAATTCAGAGTGACCTTTCAGTTTGAGGGATTTTTATAAGGAGACTTCACTCCTGCCCGGTCTTATTAAATCAGGAGAGAATTTTGCTCTCTTAGAATTTAAACTGGAAATACTCAATACTTTTTATAACGGCAACCAACAAATTTATATACAGGATGAGGATGAAACCTTTTGAAGACAACAACAACAACAACAACCTGGATGTTTCTGCAAAAATGCAAATACAGGAGAGACCACAGAAGAGCAGGTTCAGAGGTAACACACAACATTCTTTTCCACAGTGGTACGGCCCCCTACTGTATGTCTGCTTTTATTATAAATAGAGTTTTTACACTTCAAACACTTGAGGTAACTTCCAAAATACATCCATAGTGAGGGATAGCAGAAGTCACTCCTTGTTTACGTTTAACAAACTGTAGGCTTTGCAGGCCAACACTGAACCATATCTTTATATTGATGAAAGTGAAAGACCATGAAATATATCTTTCAAACTCGCTGATTGAACATTAAGCATGTTTATTAATACATTATTACAAAATAACATAATTTATATTTTTCAAACCCAGCAAGTGATGCTACTGCGAGATGATTGTTTTTTCACAATGGACAAACATATTGTGCAAGGAGAACTTGTAATGCTGACAGCGGTGTGTATTATTAATAGCTCAACGCACTTTGTGGCTCTTAGTCAGTTGTGATCAATTAACAGTAATATGAGTGGAAAGACATTGTGGCTAATACCTGTATGTGTGAAATTGTTTCATGAAGTAAGGAGCATACCTATTTATTTTTCTTTAAAATTGATAATTACAACAGACAAAAAATGTTTTTCTTCTTTAATGCCTTTTTTTTTGCATTAGTCTTCAACATAAGACACCTTTAGCTCAGGCACTACGTTATAAAACTACCAGTAATGTTACAGATTTGTATATTTTCCGCTTTCACAACACTAGCTACCACAATACTACTTTTTAAAAAAAATTCTTTTTCATACTGTATAGCATACAGGGTTACAAATCTGATCTACTTGATGCCATTTGAATCCTAAAATAATCTCAGTGAATTTGTGTAGCATGTGAAGCAGTAGGAGGTCTACAACCCTCTCCCTGTTTAAGTGTTAAAGAGGGCAAAACATAACTAATTGCAGATTGTAGTTTTCCAAGGATCAGTGTAGCATTACCGTCTCAGGAGCAATGCTGCACGTCTCATCACTTTGAGTCGATACCTTTGACCATTTCACAGTCTGGATGATTCCCAGTCTTCCTGCTATGTACTGGCTAAATAACAGAGTGAATAATTAGCTTGAGTTATTTACTCCACAGTCGCATGATAGCAGCTGACATGGCAATTACAGCTGTTTAGAGAGAGTGAAAATGTATAGAGAAGAGTGTAGCCGCTTGGAAATCTACTGCCTTATTTAAGACCACTTGCCTAAAGTCGAGCTCTCTGTCAGCCGCTGTCACACCATAATCACCCTCACACAGCTGCTCGCACACTCAGGGACACACTTAGATGCATGTACAACCAAATAATAGTCTCAATCAAACTTTTTCTTTCAATTCTAAGCCAATTTGATTTGTTTTGTTTTAAGATAACATAGTAGGATGATACAAGATCAGCTCCATCCACTGTGGAGTCTACTTCATTTCTTTTCTAAACCTGTCAAGCACTCTCAAGTTTTGGAACCGATGACAGAAAGCATAGTTTCAGGGACAGTTTCTTAGCCCAAGGCATATGCTATAATTGGCACCATAATACATAACCGCAGTCTGCACTCTTTATTTCTTCACATGCTACAGCTGTAGTGATGAAGCTGTTAACAATTCAAGTGGACCAATGATAACACAAAGCAGTCTTTCGTAACTGCCATCCTACATCCTGGATCACTGTGGTACCACTTTTGCCTCGGATGTCTTTAGGTTCAAAAATATTACAATCATATTTTAATCACAGCTTAGCACTCTTTACAAAGAAATTCAAAGTTAAGTGTAAAAAGTCTTGAATAAATAGAAATAATGGCAAATAATAATAATACAAATAATAAAGTACAAATAATAATTTGTACTTGTCTGACCATCAGAAAGAACAGTGATGGGTTCAATTTGTTCCAGAGCTGCAGGATTTCTACAGCACAGCAGACTGGGGTAAATCAGTAAGTTTGGCTCCATGAGAAAAGTAAATATAAAGATTAACCTTTTACCCTGATAAATTTGAGGTCTGCATGGACAATTTGATGAAAGCAGAAGAGAAGAATCATAGACTTTTGATGCCCCGTATTTTGTTCAAAGACATGCTGGATGCTAACAAAAATAATTCAAAAAACAATTCTACAAATGTTTTCATCTGTCCAACAAAATTAAACCCGATATTTTCATTTGGTTAGGAAAATTTACTTTTTGTGATTCCTCACATTATTAATTTGGCTAATATATATACAGTTAATTTAGAAAAGGCATTTTCGAAATGTTTACTCACATTCAGCAACCTAGTTTTTCAAGGCCTCATCAGGTTTTTTCAAATCTCTTTCATACCTCTTAACAGGCTGAGCAACAGATGGAGCCTGGATGGAAACAATTTTCTCGCTGATTGGCCAAAGTCGTGTGGTGGTGTGGATCTGAAAACACAATCCATAGTATTAACAAGCATTCATGAGTAACATTTGCAAAATTGCTGTTTCAAAACAGCAGAAAACATAACTTTCAATTCTGGCCGCTGCTGTGAAACTGGGTCTGCCAGTTCAGTAAATGGATAAATGTAAGTTATTTTCACAAGGAGTCAACAAGGATCAACAAGTGTATGAAATTCGCAATATAGTTGTAAAATATATTTATAGAAAAGGGTTCATAGGAGATTAATGTATATCTCAAACCATCTTATTCATTACACAACATGAGTTGTTACTGTGGCTTTACAAGAGTGAGGCTTAGGCTGACTACGCTGAGAAAAAGTCAGTAGTCAGAAGTGCACACTGCAAATGAACTAAACTAAACTGGATCAGATTGATCTGGATTAAGATTTCCTTCCTTTTTGTTCTACCTAATTCTGTCTGTTTTGGACGATCATCTGTGGAAAATGGCAAAAATACACTCCTATGGTAAATGCCAACTCTGCAAGCACCACGACTGAATGTCTGCATTTAATTTAAAAAATAAATGAATTGTGTTCCCTCTATATGTTCTATCTGGTTTTGGTTTTGCTACATGTGATTTATTTTGCTTGACTCCATGAGGAATGGCACTTTAACAGTCAGGCACTTGAAAAACCTGAAGACAACACCAAGGATAGTTTAGCAAATAATCTAATTACACTCTTGTAGTATTCTTTACTGTCAAGTCACAGGGGTGCTCTTGGCCTTCTTTTCTTTTCTTTCTTTTTTTTTTTGTCTAAGGCAGTGAGAAAGTAGAGAGGTTTTGTTTTAATTGCTCTTTTATTTTGGATACTGCACTCCTGGGCAGTAAAATAAAGATGCAAACATAATTTGTTGCTTTTTTTATTTGCTCTTTTATTTTTACAAACAATAGTGAAACAAACAGCAATGTCACACAATTGTAGCGTTGTCTGTATTTTTTATTTTTATTTTTTTGTTTTTTTCATAGGATGCCTTCTTCCACGTTTCTCCTCAGAAAACAGATGTTTGGTCAAACTGCCTGAACCCATTTTCCAATTTTGATGCGTTGATGCTGTTCCATTCAACTCCATCTGCTTTCCTCAACCAGCCAGGGCCCCTCAAATTTTCTGCCAACCAGCTTGACCTTGATATATTCCAATATATTCTCCATTGGGTTAAAATCTGGTCACTGACCACTGACCAAGTTGTCATGAATAGAGAATTCTACTATTCGTTGCTATTTTTGCTGTTTGTGCTGATGAATTATCCTGTAAAGATCTCTTCTTGTCTTATTACTTCCACTAAATAATTGCTCAGACTTGGATAAAACCATCTTTATAGTATACGCTGACACTCCTTCACATTAATAAACCTTTCACATCACACAATTTCATCTAAACAAGCCTGAAAACAGATGGTGAGAATAGAGAATGGATTAAGAAAAAATATAAATAGATTAGTTAAAGTCTTCCCATTTTCAGTTTAGTTTAGTCTTTGTGCAGCACTGTATTTCAAATATTAAGTGTCAAATGGATTCTACGATGATATATCTGCTTTGAAATACATTTCTTTGCCAATGGTACATCCGCTTACCAGGTTTCATAAAACCAGACTGAATTTATAAACCCCTTGATAAGGCTATAGCCAGATTACAGAATACACAGCCACCAGAGGATAAAGACTTTCTATTGGCAAAGTTACTCAGGTGCTAGCATTGTTCTGTATGCTGCTATTACAAATGCATTGTTAGCTGCTGCCACTGGAAAATGGACCCAAAGGAAAACTACTAGCCCTGCAGGGAAAAACAGACATCATCCTTTTGGTATATTACCCACCGTCATCCTTAGTCTGTATGTGTGTGTGGATATGTGTGTATTTATTGTGTTGAGTGTGTGATTTAAATACATATCCTGCCACTACCGCACAAGTTGGTGGACCAGTGACTATTAATGTGGTTTCATGTTTTGTCACACACATAAACAGGGCTGTGTTTGGGAAGCCTGCATTCAGTCTGTTAAAATCGCAAGTCAATAATCTCTCACTCTCACTCAGTATGTGTTTGTGTGTGCGTGTGTGTGTGTGTGTGTGTGTGTGTGTGTGTGTGCGCGCACATATTTGCATGTGTGGCATGCTTGTGTGAATCGAAAGGCCAAATCGACAATGTTGGACTCAGCTGACAATCATCTGGTGCAGTGGACCAAAAGCAGGTGCTGGGAATGACCTTGACTGTTTGAGTAAAGACAAGGCTGACAGTGTCTGAAAATTCCACAGCAACATTGGATGGTTAATACTAAAGATTTTATTATCGTCTTTGATTCTGGAACACAGCAATCACGTGAACGAAATAAGGAGTCATTCATTCATTCATTCATTCATTCATTCATAATACTGTATGTGTAACCATTAAGTACAAAGCATTGTTATGCATTATGATCATTCACTTTCATTCAGTGAAAACAAACCAAATTAGGGTATGGTTGTCATGGAAACAAGCCTTTTAGCATTTACCAAACAGATATTGTTTCACTGGACAATATAAATAAGCACTAAATACGGTCTAATGGTGGATGACATATAACTTCTATACTAATATGACAGTAAATAAATACTGACTTCCCTCATAAAATGCAAAGAATTAAAGTATACTGAAAATACATAATAATCTCGTGTTTCTTTTTTCATTTTTTTAATGAACTAATTTCAAATATTTAAAATCTGAGCCTTTTTTTTTACAGAACCTAACAGAGCATATTTAATATCAAAAATCATCACACATTAACGACACAATATTGTTTCATTACCATAACACAGTGTTGGTGTGTGGAAGCATGACTGATTTTTCCTATAGAAGACCCTAATGATCATTTTATGCTTATAATTCCGTAACAGTCAGTGGCACCACTGTAAAAGTCAAATACTTCAGTATGCATTGCCACTTTTAATTCCTGTCTCTATCTTTCACACTTCACACATATATACTCGTGCTCAAGGCTTTCAAGCTGGCCATTTTATTAAAGTTAATTCTTGATATCCTTCACAACTTAGTTATAATTACAGTTGTATTAAACTGTTTTGAGCAATTTATTGCCTGGATAGATTAAGAAATCCACCCTATGCCAGAAGAAACATAATGATTATATCACTTGGTGATAAATATTGCATAAATAGGACATTAAACCGTGTGGGTGAGTGGAGGCCACAGAGCTTGTCTTACCTGACATGAGTTGGAGCTGCTACCAAAAATCACATTTGATTTGACAACATTTTAAACAGCAAAAATATGTACATCATCCAGGATAAATAACAGTAGTAATTATTTCTTGTAGATGTGATTGAAACCATTTCGTGGACAAGAAACAGAGGGGTCAGTGGTTGGCTGGAGTCTATCCCAGCTAGCTACAGGTAAACAGCAGGGTACACCCTGGATAAGCCACCAGCTTATCTAGGATCACATGAAAGACACAAGTATATAGTTTATGCCAAAATATTGTTTATGCCAAAGTAAGAAATAGGGAAAAAATTGCCAATGACATCATTGATCCAGACTTCCCCTTTTAAGAGAAAGAGGAATTTGATATTAGGTTTTACCGTAGTCTGATCAGGAACAGGTACAGGTACGATCTACCATGACATAATAATATTATCTAATAGTGACATGTAGGCATGCATGATTTTCCTTTTTTTTTTTTTTTTTACAGAGAATTTTTTTTTCTGTTCAATTTCATCTCTTATTCCTCAGACAGGGAAAGTAGAAGACATAAGAGGAGGAGAGGACAGACTGCTCCTCCTTCTTTCTGGCTTCCGTGACTATCACAAGGATTCAGAGCTGACTTTAATTCAGCAGGACTGTCATAGCTCATGAAAAAATCATGTCGTATAATCAAATCGGAGTAAAAACCCTGCGCTAGGCCTCACGGGAGTCTCCGTGCGGCCTGAATATTTCATGTAATGGAGGCTCTCACCACCATGGAAACTCTCAACAGTTCAGGATTGCGTGCAAATATTGACTGTAGTGTACAGGGCCAAGGGCTGGGAGAGGCTGGCTACGCAACCGAGCTTGAGTGAGTTTTATAAATAATGGTAATCACATGTGACACCACTTGCAGCAGGGGGGGCACGTGGCCACTCATATCCTCATGTTGGATTGATGTTACTGAGTGCAGTGGCAGAGTTAAAACTGGGAAAGGCACAGCTGAGAGAAAAAGCAGGGACAATGAGAGGGAGGGGGTAAATTGTGCCTTGATGCATATGAATCGACAAATGTCTGTTTTGGTTGCAGTGAATGTAGTCCAATTGTAAGTCTGAGGGAACATCAAAACACAATTCAAGACTGACATCCACTGGGCAAAAAAAGGGGGGAGGGGGTTGATGGGATACTCGGGCTGCAAGCACTGTAATGTGGCTATACTGCTGGATTAGCATGGCCATGACTCGCTGGTTCACACCAACGGGAGACACTGGACATTCACTTATTACATAATTCAATGAAGATGAAGATGTAACTTGATGATTTTAAGAGGAGTGTTTATAAAGACATATGATTATGTCTCAAACTTATACTGTATGGCAAAAAAAATTGACAGAATTTTTTTCATTGAAGATTTAAACTAATGCAGAATTCCTTTAACCCTCCACTTCATTTACAACTGGTTGCAAATGAAAATAGATTATGAGTAAGATTAAATAAAGCACCTCTCTAATCTATAGTTTCAAGTGTCCTTCAGATTGGCACAGTGGCGCAGTAGGTAGCACAGCAAGATAATTCCAGGTTCAAATCCTGCTCTGTGCAGGGGTCTCCCTGTTTCTACGTGGGTTCTCTCCATTACCTTTTATCAAGTCAGATGCATTCTCACAATGTTGATTAAGTGCAACTCCATGTTAAGTTTTTATGTTGAGAGATGTGTTACTGAATAATCACCAGTGTTATCTGTTATGTACCACTCAGTTGTTCACAAATTCTTCTTTAGAAAATGGACACTGTGGTCAGATAATGTGTATGATTATATCTTTCATAGGTTTCCTAATGTCCCACCTGGGGGAAAAAATGAAATGGTTGCTGAGTTTTGATAAACAATGTTTTCTGTGGAAGAGTTTACACTTCCTGCACTCATCATGATATGAGAGACCTATACTTGCTACAGGATATTCAAGTGATACAATTGGTCATTTGAAACTGGCATTGTCCCACATTGACCACCCAGAGGTGGAGATAAAATTAGTATCTTGTGACATCATAAGCATCTTGGCAGTGCTAATCTCATCACTACTAAATACTCTTTAGAGTTACAGGACTTAAAATTACTAGTATTATGATGAAAATCTCCAGGTGTTCAAACAATTTTATTTTTTCATCCAAGGCAAGTCCCTTCTCCAGTTGCAGAGAATGCCTATGACTCACTTTTCATTTCCAGTTTTGTTTTTGTTACATTTTCTTAGATGGCATATAAACCCAAAACTCAGTAGCCCACATCTTGAATTCCCTTCATTCCACATGACTGAAACTAACTTAATATGACAAATATATTGAAAAGGTTCTACTTCATTAATCTTGGACTCCCGTTCACAGTGAACCTATTTTCAATTATTTGAGTGTGACAAGGACAAAGAACCGTATGTTTTTTGCAATTCTCGATCTACATGTTTGGCACATGTTCAGACATATGCAACAACCAACATACTCACTCACTCTTTCGGAAGATAATCACTCACCAGTCCATATTACAAACATGGTTAACTGAAATGTAGTTCAGACAGACAGTGTGAAAAGCAATCTGTATATATGTAGTGGTAATGGATGGGAGTGATGCTGTTTGCATGTATTATTTGCACCTCTCAGATGTGGTAATTGAAGCTCAGTGCTGTTATGAGTCTGGGTGAGAGGCAAATCACTGCGTCTCCTCGCTGCTAATGTCGAAATCCGATCCTGTCTGCACATATTTACTGTGGGCTGTGTGCTGTCTGTGCCTGTAAGCCTGTGCATTACCCCTGATTCATCAATCGACTGTTTATCTCACCAAGCAAGCAAAAGAAAAAAGACCTGCAGTAAATTCCCATTATTAGATGAAGTGTGATGAGGCTGTGGGGGGAGAGGAGGTAGACAGCAGGGCTTTGATACAGCAGCAGCTCTTCAGTCACTGGGTGTCATCTGCTGGAATAGATTATTTATTTATTTTATTTATTTAGTTTATTTTTTTCAGACATGTTAATATAGCAGACTTCACACCTTCATCATATTTTCAACATCAACAACAAGATCCGAAAAAACAGGGCAGACGGATAGAAGCCAATAGGCTTGTGGAATTCCCGTCCCCCAGAATCAACAAACATCTCTCTCATCAGAATATGTAATCAACAAACTCAGACATTAAAAGTCTTCAACCAGCTCATACATTGAATTTTGACAGACGTTCATACCCTTATCCACTTCCAGATATTAGCCTTTTACCCTAGAGTATAACCATGTTTACATTCTTCCTAGGAACACAAGGTTTGCTAACATCATGGATAGTCAAAACATGAAGTTGGCCTTGCCAGTGTTCTCCACAAAGAATATAATGATCATATTAACCTCTTCAGCAGACAGTGTTTATACAAGAATTAACCAGTTTGTTGCAGACACTTTAACAGTTTTACATGGTATTATATTGTCAAAAGATATCAATATGCTCTTTAAAGTCTCAAAGTTAATGTTATCCCATGTTATCACAAATACTTGTTTTTGTTGTTGTTGTTGTTTTTGTTTTGTTCATTAGTCCATGTTTCTGACATCGATGATGTTGATTTTTTCAACTGTTCCATGAAATACTTGACGTGTCCAAAATTGTGGAGCTCCCAATATTGAAGTGACTCTGTTGTTCAGATCTTTGGTGTAGTAACAATACTTTTCCGTCTTTATTGCTCATATTTCACCAACTCCTCTGCACTCCTGATCACCATTGTTTTCATCTAGTCCGGAGAAAGCCCCTTTGTTTTGATGAAGATCCTGCAGTTGTTGGTCCAGGTGTTGTCGATCAGCCCATTCTTCTTCAGTTGTCGAGCTTTTTTTTTAGCAATATCAGCATTCTTTTTTGTGAGATTCTCATTAATGTAGACATTTTTTTCCTTTCAGTTTGAAACCTTGTTTCAGAAGAGCAATTTTGTGTTTACTATTGTTGAATTTTATCAGCACTAGGGGTGGTCTCCTACCTCCAGATGGTAATGGGTAACAAGTCTCAATCTGGTCTGGAGAGTTTGCAGAGAATAAGTGAGAGTCAGTCTGGATATAGATCATTAGTGATATCACTCTGAGATGATGTTTTACAGTTTGAAAAAAGTTTATTTACTCTGATCAAGGAGAAATTTGACCCTGGTAAGTAGAATAACAGTAACTTTTAACAAAAGCAACATTATTAGCCTCATGTTTCCTGCTGTTGGACCAACAAAGAGTTTACAACTGATGGCTTCACATTAGACCTTGACACAGATGGCTCAGGTTTAAAACTGCCATTGTGAAGTATCAAAATATCTCACACACAACTTTAGCAGGGAAAATTTGTAGACCTTTTCAAAGTTATCAAAATATGTGTGCATACTTCATCTATTTATTAATTGTTTCGACCATGTACTCATCCAATACTGAGTCGCAATGGAATTAGTAGAAAGAGTGGGGATGTTTGTTTATTGATGCCATGCAACTTTACAAGTCATTTCAGTTAAAACACCTTAAGTGTGCTGTTTCAATCACATCACTTTGAAAACAACATTATTTGACATTTTAAAATAGTATATCCATTCAAGCTTTAGAGGCCCAGCTGTACAGGTCCATTTATTGTGAATATAGTTGTATGTAGTAGGTTTCCAGAAAAACAAGTGGACCAGTGAATTCAGGTGAAAAAAATGAAACAAAAACTCACCAACTCCACTGGACAGTTCAGTCCAACCATGGCATTCCATAGGAATGCAGAAGAGAAACAGATTTTCAGGATGATGTGTCATTATATATTTACATGGCTCCCCGTCTGGATCTGTAGGCAATGTGGCAACTAAGTTAAGAGTGATTTGGTCCAGAGTGAGTAGGGACACTGACATTTAAAATTTTTCTTTCACTAAGGATGTTTTACTTTTCAGTGAAGACAATTTCTGTCTGATTTTATTCGCCTATAATGTTATGGAGAAGGAAACTTAAGATGACAGAATTGAAATTGAAATATTTACAAAGCGAGAGAACAATTCATGCTCTCTTGCATGTTCATGCTTTTTTTTTTTTTGGTTTGCACTAATAACTCATTATTAAATTTCAGATTTTAGTGACTGGGTTTCCTTCATGTTTGTGGTTTGTGATGAAGCAAACTGTAGGAAGTTTTCTACTGACATTAAAAAAGAAAAGAAAAAAATCAATAGGTATTTGAATATTGTCCAGAGATGTGCGTCAATCACTCATCTGAGCAAATCAACAATTAAATGCAGTTCTGGGAATGATGTAGGTATGCGAATGTTTTTGTAGACATATATCATTATCATCCGACTTAAGTGAGACACAAAAGTGCTTTAAACAGTCGATAAGATGTGGGAAAAGGTAATACAGATATAAGGTGATTTAATGTCAGTATGGGGAGGATCATAAATGTTTAAATTACCGTAAATAATAAGATGAATAGTTTGTTGTTCTATCGTGGAGTTTGTTAATCGCGTGTGGTTCCTGGACCGCATTAACTGCGAGGAACGAGAGCGAACTGTATATCAATATATAGGAAAAAAGTGTAGGTTAGACACATTTGAAATACTGTATTGGAAACAAAATATAATATTGCCAACATAATTTCTTCTATGATTTACAAATATGGAACGATCTCATGAAACAGCAGAGAGAACAGGACAATGAGAAAATACATGAATTATCAGTAAAAATAGAAAAAAAATTAAATGGATAAAATCATAAAATACCAAATACAATCAGAAAACAAAAAGTGATAGTCAATATGTTGTAAAAAGATTGGAAATTTTTTGAAGGCCCTAATGTAAATAAAAAACTTTTTTTTAATCATTGTTTACCATTTATCTTTTTTTTTTCTTTCTCTCTTTTTCACCATTGACCATTTTTACCATTCAGATTTTAGGCAGATTAAGATGTCACTGTAAATTTTACACAGGACACATTACAAAATATGGTTAACCTTCACTACAACAAAGCACAGGAAACCCTAAGCCACACCTACTTCCAGAAAGGGGAGTGGTTATACTAACCTCATTTACATTTTAAGATCTGACCCCTGAAACGCAGCGGTAAAAAATCATCTTGTAATACATGATCTGAATGGTGTTCTAGGGAAGAAGATAGATCTCTATAATTTTTGTAATTTAGGTCCAAATGCACAATAAAGTTGCTAATAAGAGGATATTACTGAAACACACGATCAAAACAATGATAATAGATTACCTCAGGCTTGTCACAACCCATACAATTATATAAAAACATAGTTATCAAATAGTGCTGAATGTAGAATTGAGTTGTAGGGATTATCAAGCCATTCTCTCGGATTTGTGTTTGCTGTGCAGTTCAGGAGAAAGCTACAAATATGTTCAATCCATAGAAAACACTACCACCATCCAGTATTGTGTTGTGTTATGGGTAATATCCCATTAAAGAGAAAGAAAAATATAAATATTGGTAAACAATAATATGCAAAGCAGCATACAAGTCACACTAAATTAATTGGATGCAAAATCGCCAGGTGGAGGAAGAAATGTGTTTCTGGAAAATAACAGTAATAGAAACACAAAGAATGATAATAACAACTTTTAAATTAAAAAACACAAGAAAAATTCTACAGAATAATTAAATGAAATTGGACTTGGACATAATTTGACTAAAACAGCGACACTAAGAGTGTACGGCTCCCCCTTCTTACTTCTGTTTTTTTTTTCTTCTATCCATTGGCTTTACTACTATTATATAAGTACATAATTATGGCAGGCTGAAATAAACAGATTCACAAGTTGTTATGTAAAAAAAAAAAGTATTAACAAACCTAGTACTGCACTCTGTGGCTTAGAGTGTACTATCAGGCTTGATAATATTTCTTGTAATATTTCTAAGCACTATTCAGCATGTAAATCCAGGCACTTGGTCTGACCTAAATGGTCACCAGCATGTACAATATTGCTGATGTAATATGAATGCTACTTTGTTATAAATTTTGTTCTTGTTCTGAGCAGTCAACATGATCTTAATCTAAAGTTATACAATGTAAAAAACCTCATGGCCTTTATTTCTATCCCAAGAGAAAGTTGACTTTGTCTTCCCCTCTGTCCTTAGATTGCAGTGCTGTGCTTCAGTGCCATCACTTGCCTTCCCTTGATGTCACGTTTGACCTCTTTCTGCTGTTCCTCCTAAAAGGAGGCAGGCACGCGATCTCGTGCTGCAGGGAAATGTCTCCTGTTATGTCATTCATAATGCATGCAATATCGCGTAGGAGTTCATGAGGCCCAATTTTTTGATGACATGTTTTTTACCTACAATATCTCTGGTGTTGATAACTTACATTTACATGCCCTTAGTTTGTTTTTTATTTGTAAGAGGCTATTTTGATATTTTTACACGTAAGTATCAAAATAAATAAATATAAAAAATTTAAAGGCCTTTAATATAATTGCAAATAAAAAAGGATACAAAATTAGGCAACAAAAACCCAACCCCATATTGTGTACATCAATATTTTTCTAAAGAAGACAGAAAACCTTTGACATTTTTTTTCTTACAATTCATAATGGATACATGTAAATGACCCTATCACTGTGTAAGCAATCTGATTTTGTACTTTATTTACTCTTGCCTACTTTGCCTATTTACCATTTCACAGTCCTCAATATATGAAATGAGCACTGGGAGATATGCTGTTTAGACAACGAAAGCACACAAACAGCTTTGCAGACATAATTCTGTGTGTAATTACTTTTAGAGGTTGCTCAAATAGCAGATGGAAAGGTGACCTTTTCACAATATTTATGCTTGAAATTTAATCTGTCCCTGTCTGCCCTTTGTGGAAAAGAATGAGTAAAAATGTTCAAATATGAAAAAAGCAGCAATGTTTTACAAAGCATGCAAAGAGAAACACAGTGGTCTGATGAAAAAAAACCAATTTGTTTCTAATACATTTATGAGATTTTCTATTCCATAAATAACATAAAGAATGAAGTGAAATATTTTGGATGTATACAAGTGCTATCTCTCATATGACTCTCAAATTACCCTCAGATTTCATTCATTGCTCATTATTCTCCAGTCAAGGGAATCTACTGTAAACAGCATATCTCCCAGAAATACATAAGGTGTGGGATGTCTCACAAGCATATTAATGTTAAAGCAGCCTAATCCCCTGAAAATGGTCTGTAGAGAAGTGTAGATTTTCAGCACTTTCTCACTTTGCTATGTTGATGCTTGTGTCTTAAATATTGTGCAGTTTTCCAATATTTCCATGGGTTCCTGCTAGTTCATATTTCATAAAATACTGCCCTTAATCACAGTTTGCGCTTACATGAACTGCCGTCTTGCATGTTTTAGTTTAAGCTACAGCTACAAATATTCAACATACTGTACTATACTATGGCCTACTATACTGCACTATTACTGCAATGCTATGCTACAATAACCTATTATTATAAATATAATTTAAATATACTCTATATTTTAGACAAGTCAACAATACTGTAGTCTATTACAGTACACAACACTTTAAGCACTGTGCAATGCTATGGTACGCTATGCTATTCTATGTTTTGATGAAGCTGACTGGGATTTGAAACACATTTCTGCATAAATAGTTGTCTTTTGTCTCTCACTGATGAACATCCTGGAGCTAAAAATGGCGCTGAATAAAACATACCTCCATCAAGGCTAGCTTACGTACAGCATCTTGATAAACATTTTGCCTGGATGTAGTCCCTTCCCTCTCTCCAATAAATACATAATCTAAGAGAAACTCTGCCCAAATGTTTCATTTTAATTCCTTCAGTAATTTTAGGGATCTATCCCCAATATACCAACCAACCAACCAACCAACCAACCAACCAACCAACCAACCAACAAGAAGACACAGAAGAACCTCCTACGAGGGGATAATTAATAAAGCAAGCCACTGGACCCCTGAATGTGACTCCCCTCTCTCTTTCTCTTACAATATACGTAGTATATACTATGCAATACATCCTTTAGTATATTTATCATGTCTTTTGCACAACAGGAATTCTAAGGCATACTGTGAAATTTCATTATCCCCAACAGTGGTACTTTCCGCATAGAAAAAACAAGCAATGACAAGGTCACTGCTACTGCAGCACAGTTTGATGGCAATTAGCAAATTGGTAAGGCACAAGCCCTTGTCTTCCTTCCAGCCACTACCTACAATATGTCTGACAAACACAGAGCTGAAGAGAAACTGTCCAGTAAATCTGTAGTCAAACTGTGACAGCTATGACCACTTACGACGCAGTGTGTGCAGCAAGAAGAAAGTGTCTTTCAATAGTTTTCACCATATATTTTAAAGTATGATAACTTTATGCCTTGACAGCCATTTATACAGACAACTAATAAACAAAATGATAATGAGACATATCATATATTACATGTTGTCTTTGTTTAATAATGGAAAGTGAAGTTTAAGATTAAGGTTAATGACCATTCATTTGTCTCCCTGTGGGGAAATTATTTTTTCCCACTCTTGTTAGTAATCATTACATACTAAAAGTACACAGCAATGTAATGGGTAAACAGGTCCAGTTAAAACCCCAGTATCTCTGTACCAGCAGGTATCTGTAAACTACTCGACTCTGAGACTGGGTTTTCTGCCATACATGTTAAATCATGCTCTCATTGCATAAATGAGGCAAACATCTCATCTGGTGGTGAAGTGTTTATTGGTGGAAGGACTCCTAAAGTAAGCATGATACAACTACTCAGGAAACCTGATTTTTTCAAGAACTATGTACTACAACCAACTTACATGCTGAGTACCAGCAACTTGTTGGCAACAGTAATGTGTCCATAAAATAAGGGATTTAAAAAAGAAATTTGGCAGGTGAAAAGGTGTGATTATCAGAATCTGAGCCACACTCAATCACATAATGTACCTTTTCTAAGGTTTCAAATAGTTGAACCTATGCAGGTGGGACTGTACACCCTGGCATTTTCAAGTGTGCCTCTCTTGAAAGCCTCCCACTGAGCGGACATCTGCTTGCATAATAGCCTTCAGGAAATAACAGTAAACGTTCCAGCCTGCTGTGTGAGTTGAACTCAGCACCAATCTCCCTGCCAGGGGAGATTGACTGTAATTAGGTGACTTCTCGTCTATCCAAACCCAAATCAATTCACCTGATGGCTGACTTGTGTCTTGATCCTTCATTGGTCTACTTCACCTCGAGGATGAACATGAGCTGGGGGCAATTAATTTAATTTTGCTAAGAATTATTAACAGAGATATGAGGCCGGCCTCTCACTTGACTTACTTGTTCTCATATTTCTGCAGGGATAACTCCAAATGCTTGGAGTGATTTGGAAGTGTGGTGTCCATGAACCTCTGCAGCTATGTTGTCTACATACCACTGGTCGGTGGAATACTTCACTGGGCTCCATTTCTCTCAAAGAAAGGATTTGTCAGGCTAATATTTCTACGCATCTACACTTCATTCATTCATTTTCCATTCATCTGGTGTGATAATTATCATTCCTATAATGTGCTCATTCCTATAAGAGATATGGAAAAATGGAGGAATGTGATGGATAGGTAAGCCAGCAGAAAGGTTTTTTTTTTTAAATTATATATTCTGAATTAATTTCCGCAGGAAAATTAGTGGCTAGTTTCCGAGCATAGTGTTAGAAGGGAAACAGACGTTGGCTTTATCTACAGTAATTGCATTATCAGTTATAACTACTAAATTCTTTTTATGTCACCTGCTAATCTAGTTACTGTTAACCTCAAAGTGCCAAGGTGAAAACTACACTATGCAATGTATGTCAACCATACTATCAGTGCATTATCAGGTGGGCCTTTTCATGATACCCACTATGCACAATATACAGATGATGCTAAAATTCCACTGGAATAAGTGTGTGTGGTTTTTTTGTTTGTTTTGTTTGCTTTTTTTAAGCACATAAACGTTCCTAATAGGTCAAATCTATTGAAAAACTGTATGCATCTGTCTGTGGACCTCTGACAGGAAAAATCAATACTGCATCCAACCCAAGCATAAGTCAATATGTGTCACAGGGTCTTTTCTCTAAAAGCATTTGTAGTGTTGCAATGTTTGTAGTGTTATGTTAGAGAACTCACACAACATACTGAGAATAAAACAGAAGACCCTCAGCAGATTTTGTCTGCCTTAGTATTGTCCTCATAGCCAACTTTTTTTTTTTATATCACTAAACCTCAGGATTTTGGTGAAACATTAAAAAGAGCAATGTTTTGTCCCTTTGCATGAAATGACCATAATCTATGAGGACATAATGTGAGGATTTGCGTTTTTTCTCACTCAAATCCAGTTTTCCATTCAATAACATACCTGAGCTTGTTCTCAACCTTAATTACCTAGTAAAATGATCTGAAATCTGTTTCCTTGCCACTGACTACTAAGTCAACCCTGCTCAGTGGAGTTTTTGATATTTTACAGAAGGAGAATGCATTACCATTTAGCAGTTAACAATTATTGTCTGAACTTTATAAAACTGAGTAGATTTCATCCACGAAAATATGGAGCTTTGTTTTGTTCAAAATTTATCTCAATATTTGTTTGGTGTCAGTTAAAGACTGTCAATTTTTTCACTCATGTGCGTACAGATCACAGCCTTGCCTTGTGTGAAGAAATTTTCCTGTGTTAGTGTGTGTTTATGCCCTACATCATATTTTGTACCCAAGAAAGAGGGTAGCAGACACAGGTCAAGTCACATGTTAGACCTCCAGAGGACACACAGCACGCAATGGGGCTTAGAAACCAAACCATATCTCTCTCAGAGCCTCAGAGTCACGGAGCTTTATCCTTGAAAGCTCTTATTTTAGATACACATTCACAAAGCAACATCTCAGGAATTATAATAGCAGGACAGAACATAGAGGCATTTACTTATTGGCAGTACATTAAATGTTAATTTAGTGCCCAAGGAAAAATGCAAGACATTTTGAAAGAAAAAAAGGAAAGAAATAGAAAAAAATCTATTCAAATCTATTAAAGCATTTTTTTCATGATGTTCATGTAATCATCATGTTAGTAATAAGTAAGGGCATAATGAATTTCTGTCAGAGAGAGAATGAGAGAGAGAGAATGGCCACCTGTGCCTTTCAGCCTCCAGGCTGTTCTTTGAACCCAGAATCAATGTTGCTCCACTTAGAAGTACATTGAAACAGTTTCCTCATCGAGTTGCTACTATTTTAATTTCCACCTGAAGGGGTCAGGAAGAGGACACTTTAGTGATGATGAAAGGCATTTCCTCATTTTCACAGCTTGGTCACGCTTTGACACATCATTATCCCATTGACTTAATATATAGTTTCTCCTCTGCCTCACCCTACTTCCTTCATCCATCAACACCAACCCCCTATCTCTTTGTACCTGTAGATTCCTCTGTGTTTTCACTGTGTGTAGTTATACTCTTCTTTTCAAAAAGGCTCCTTAGTTTTTCAACTCATGAGATGATCTCCTCATCATTGTCTCTATCTACCTTATCTCAGTTTTTTTGTCATTCTTTCCTCCTCCAATTCTCGCTCCTTTAATAAACTTCATCTGTCTGTACGTTGAATCTTCCTTATTTGTCATACTGTACCTACAACTTTTTAAAAATTTTTCCATCAGTCCCTTCCTTTTCCAATGTAGACAATTAATTTCTCATCAAAAAAAATATATACAGGAATAGTGAAGAGAGGCCTAGCCTTGCCTGCTACTTTGCATTTTTATTTTCCTGCACTGTTGCAACAAACTGACTTCATGAAAAAAAAAACAAAAAAAAAAACCCCACAAACAATCAATTTAGCTATGTTTGGATATATATTTAAAAATGTGAAAATAGAATAATTAATTCCTGTGCATGCATGAGCAACAATATCCCAAGCAGCACTCAATATTGCGGATCACTGATTTAAACCAATTAAACAGAGGCTAGAGTAAATATTCCAAACAATATTAAAGTGTTAGAATTTAGGCTGTCAAGTTGGGTGTGTTCCTCACTATTGACAGCATCAGGAGACGATGGGTGCTCCCACATTTCCCAAATGAAATGAAATGAAACTGGAAAAACTCACTTTGATGAGAATAAGACCAGAATAAGCACACTGAGACAATATTATCCAAGGGATTTTAAATTTAAATTGATTACAGTTCATGGCATTAAAAGTCATTTTGGAAAGAAAATAATTTCAAACAAACAGCATTGCCTTTTTCTGATGTATTACAAAGAGGTGATTCTTTTGACGGCCCAGCAGTTCCCTAAATGAAAGCACAGAAGCTCCAGTGATCTGGACAAGCACTTAGGAAACGTACTGATGCTGGTTCAGCACAATGGACAGCTACTGCCACTGGGCCGTAACCATCTGCTGTGGTGAACTAGACAGCTACTTTCTGAGTTTGAATGCACTGTTGAAGCTTATTAAGTAATACTGGCAACACCTTCTACAGACACAACAAGCTCTGGATCAGTCTTTTATTCAGGAAGAATCAGGGTAATTCACAGTATTAAAAGATATACAGACTTTTATTTAGTCATAGACCTCAGATAATATTTAACATGTATTATTCCTTCTGAATATAATTTACTTGACCAAATGTGTATATTCAGATCATATTTGGAACATGGTAACTAACTGTGGAATAGATTATGTCAGAGGTGAAACAATGTGCTGTATATAATTTGCTTTTGACATTGATGACAATCCCACAAAATTGAAAATACAGCTGGGTTTTTAAGATTTGCAAAAATCAAATATGGATTATGATGTGGTAATGGTTGTCCTTTATAACTGTTAAAATTTAGCCCTGGACTTTGAAAACATATCTCTTAAACCAGTGTAAGAGCTGTGTTATTTGTGTGTGAGGATAATTAAATCAAACCTCTGCTTCACTTATTTCAGCCTTTATTACAAGCAATGGAGAAACCAAAAGGATTGGAGAGATGAAAGCGGTCTTTGGTCAGTGCTATGTAGTAATTTAGCGCAGATAATTATTTAAAAGTTCTGCATATAACTGCAATTTCTTCTAATTTATGTATTGTATTATATTATTATATACATAGATACTAGAAGAAAGTCTTTTATAAGGTTAGACTGGCTGGCCAGGTGTAAAATGTTGCAGCATCAATATACAATAACAATTTGTCATCTTATGTTTTGACTTTAAATTAAAGATATTTCCCTTGAAAACCAAGCATTTCTTTCTTGGGATAAATGTTTTAAATCTTCTGCACATCCTTCAATAGGGAAGAGTATCCAGCTCGAGCTAACTTTATCTTTTATGTTCCTTCATAGTTTAATGTTAGAGAGTGATGTGTGGGTGTCGAGTGGGGGAAGGCCACAGTGGAAGCTCTCTGCCCCCAGGATAATTAAATCAAACTTTAAAATGTAAATATACCATAAAACAATATTGAGCTCCACTGATTTTAATTGATGCTTGTCCTGAATGCTCGATGAGGCTGTTAATTTTGACTGATGGCTCACTATGGAGCCATAATCACTGACAGCAGGCCTGGATGTGGAAACATCTTACTATTACCCTGCAGACAGTCAGGAGCAGAGTTTATCATGAACTTTTTAGGGTGAAAAACTAAAGCAAATTAAAAGAGAGTTGCACCATCGTTGACATATCACCACATGCATCCACCTGCGCCTGATGTACAGTGACCCTTGTGATCATACAAGTAGTGCATACACAAAAGCAGTCTTGTACTGATTTTATTACAGCCTGTCCTTTTTTTTTTTTTTTTTTTTTTTTTTACTACTGCCAAGCTTTAAAAAACACATTTGACTGATGTTGGCTTCCAAAGCCAATGTAACTGCTGACATTTCAAAAGCTATACATCAAGAAGCTGTGGTCAGAATTGCTGAATCGCACCACAATTGTTAAATGATAAATATCTGCATCAAATAGGCTGTATCATTTTAATATATGACAAGCATGTGCGTCTTCCAAAAGGCAAGGAGCAGTATTTTGGGTTTAGAAATCTAAATAAGGGAACAATACAAATTATACTGTGTTAAATTGTCTCAGGCTGAAGTAAGTTATTACTTGGATCTAGTGCTTACTGCTCTATTGTATGCATTGGTTGGGACATTTTTAAAAGTGTCTTCAAGCTATCAGTAAGTCATGCTTTTTCTGCACAGTTGTTGTGTTTAGATTAATTTAATTGTACAGTTCCTGTGAGTGTGGATGTGTGAAAGTTCAGATAATGATTTATTAATGAAGGAAAGAAGGTCTTTTCTACTCAGCGCTCACCGATCCTGCACTGGAGCCAAAAAGGAAATATATTGTATAATTCATCAGTGCTAATACAATGGCCATTCAGCATAGTTGAGAGCAGTGGCATGGTGGTCATTATGGCCCTGCACTTAAAGAATCCATATGCTATTGTTGCAGAAAGTTTTTTTTTAATCTTTGAGAATAAAGTCTGTGGGAGGGAATGGAAGCTTGTAACAATTACTGTCAATCTTGGATCGTTAATAGCGTGCTGGCAACTGTAAACCTGAGAACTTGTCCTGAAAAGGCTTAAGAAAAGTTTGTTAATGCTGAACACACACACGCTCACAAACACTCAGACATACACTATATTTTTCTCTCTCTCCCTCTCTTTCTGTCTGCTCATCAGATGATCTTACTGACATGGAAAGTAACAACTGTGCCCACTTGGATTCCAAATCAGTGTCACAAGTCAGCCTTTTCAAGTCGTGATTTGAAAGTGCAACCTCACACATATTTTTCTTCACCTTAGATTCACATCTCGTGCTGATATGTGTTTCTGTGTCTCCCTCTAGGCTGCAAATTGAGCTCAAAATAACTTCTCTCTTATTTTTCAAACCCAAGGCAGCACATGCAATAAATAGTCCTGCTTTGTCCATTATCAGTAGCGTCCAGGGGGAACAGGAAACTGGGGACTTAGTTCCCTTTGGTAGTGGTGCTGGCATATTCAGGGATCCTTAGAGCTGCTACCAGGGGCCCGCTGATAGAGTGGCTCTTGTGCCTTAAAGCTGATTGAAATCACCTGGAAATCAACCCCCTCCACTCTTCCCTTCCCTCTTCAGCAGGGTAAACTCCAGATGGTGCTTCCATTACTTTGCCTTTTTGGATCAGGGACAAATCTTACTAAGTAGAAAACAGGGTAGGGGAGACTGTACATCTTCATTTAAGAGAAAAAAAAATTGAGAAATCAATCAACACTGAGATACATGTTAACTTGATATACAGTATATATATGTAAGGAACACAATTCTTTTTCTCCTACTCCACCTCTGTATTTGTGGCTGCTGAAATATAAATGCAGTATAAACATAGACATTTACTGTATATCTGTCTGTCTCTTCCACCTTCTCATCTGTAAATCTTTGTGTGACTTTCAACTCTCAACAAGTCCAGGTGGCTTTATTTAGCACAGAGATCTACAATTCTTTGATTGACTGAAATCTCCACAGACACATCATCTGTCCATCACTATGATGCTCCAAAAGGTCATGTTTCCAGTTTAATTTTGCTATTTGTTTGTTTGTTAGCAGGATTAGACAAAAACTACAAGAGATTTTCCTGGTTTAAACCATTTCTGGGGGATGGTTTAGTCTATAACACATGGTAATCCATTTAATTTTGAGAAGTAAAAGAATATTCTTTCAGATTTTTGGTTGTTTTTGACATGGTGGGTTACTGTAAAATTGGCTTGCTCCTAATATCCTTAATTACTGTAACAGAATAAAACTCAGAAATGATGGGACATGTGTCTTGCTGAGATTTGGATTATGGTTCGTTTACTTAAAAGTGACTGTCTTGATGTAGGGATGATTTCGGACTCTCCTTCTACTTATTATGATGATCATATGATCAAAATCATCTATGATCATAATCATCTTGCCTTCAGGGGATTAATAAAATATTCTGATTCTGATTAATAACGGCTTCTGATTCAGACACTTTTTTGCTTTGCAGGTCTACTGGAGCCTATCCCTTCTGGCCACAGGCAAGAGGCAAGGTACATCCCAGACAAGTCACCAGTGCATCACGAGGCTATGCTTTGATTCCCTTCCCTGATTTATAAAACCAAAGATAGGGAGTTAATTTTATTTTTACGTGACCATAATGTTTACATGACAGATGTGGTAACAATCAACAGTCACATTTGAGGCAGAAAACCATTTCTATTTTAAAGCAATATAATTTTTATACAATGCATATATTTTAATTATCACTACAGTGGGAATTTATTTCTTGGGATTGTTAAATTTTTCCAAAAGAGTCATAATTTGATTTATTGCATTTTGCCATTAAATGGACAAATCTATGATCAGCCTTACTTGTGGAACACAAATGATTCTGTGGAGACTAATATCTGAAGTGACATTAATGTTGTATCACAAAATATAGATGTGTTGCTGACATGTTAAAAATAATTCGACAACCTGTTGCATTTGAACTTTTTGACAACATGTCTTCCCTTAGGTCTGGGAGATAAAGATGTGTAATACACAGATTAGTGCTCGTCTTTACTAATTATCTACTGCTAATTAAAGCGGGAAAGAGGCAATCAAAGTGGATACACCTGTCTAATTATATACAAGTCAAACTCTGTGGGGTTGGATCCAAGGAAAGGTGAGTGACGAAAATTTCAAGGTAGGATTCTCCTGCTGACAACCTGATTAATTAGGATTAAGTAGGAAGTTGTTAATTAATTAGTGAATGATGGTTGAATGGCATTGGATTATTAGTGGCATGAGTTGCTGGCTGCTTTGAAGGCCTGTGGTTTAAAAGAAAATCCCAGTAACCCTGACACTCTTACAAGGAAGTTTGACCATTTTATAATGTATTAATTGATGTTAAGTAGTTATGCATAAGAAACAAAGACAAATGTCAAAAGACATTTGTCTGATGAATACGTTTACTGCTATTGGTCACTTTGTTGATTACTGTTGTCTATGCTGGACATAAAGGTTTTGATGATGTTATTTTGTGTAATAATATTTTTGAAATTTCAACCAAAGCTGATTTTAGTGGTTCTGAAGTTTGCGCTTTCTAGTTCTTGGACTTTACAGGTAGAACTGTAAACTCTGTGTACCTATTTTTTTTAATAAAAATTTCTAAAATTATGTATCCAAAAACCTAAGGGATGTATTAGAAATGTGATTAAAAAATTGTCTTGTGAAGCTAAGGTGTAGAAGCTGTTGACTAAATGACTGAATGGGCAAACGTAACACATACAGTAAATCATGATATCGATGCATTGTGACTTATTTAATCATTAATCAAATTTACACATCACTAACAGGGGAGACTGTACAGTTTTTCCAGTTGAGTCTTCAAAGTATTAGAGAGATCTCTTAATTTTCATTTTTGTTCACATATTGTTTTGGAAATTTTAAATAATGGCGGTCCTCTTGGATAGAAACTGCCCACAGTGCCAGGAAACAGAGAGAGTCAGATTTTATTAAAAATAATGAAAATGCCATAGATTTTTTGCCCAAACTCTTAGAGTGTAGTTAGGGGTAGGAAGGGATTTTTTATCAGCAACAACGATAACTATTTCTATTTGCCTGTGGGTATCCAAGTGTCAAGTGAGACCTGAAATTATTTTCTAAGAAAGATTGTATTTGGTTTGATTTGCCGTCAAAACTTGGGCTAATTAGAGAAACTGAGCAGCTCAGATAGTGGTGAGCCTTCAGGAGATAGCTCATGGATCAGAAAGTAAAAACAACTTGGATTCAAAATTATTGTCTCAAAAGTTCCAATTTGAAAAACAAACTTGCATCACAATATTTTTTCCTCACTTAAGTCATCCCATGGTGAGGCATTTCGGTCTGCCACTCTTTATTCTCAAGGCAGCACAGGCAATATTAGCCCTGCTTTGTCCATCATCAGTGGTGTCCAGAGGGAACCTAAAACCTGGGACTTTGTTCCCTTTGGCACTCGTGATGGTGTATTTAGGGATCCAAAGAGATGCAGCCTGGGGCTGCTGATAGATTGGCTCTTATGCTGTAAAGGAGCTGATTGAAATCACCTGGAAATCAACCCTCTAAACCTTTCTTCGCTCTTCCGTGGGACAAACTACAGATGGTGCTACCATTTGAGTTTCTTTTATTCAGCTTTCATGGCACACAGACAACTGGCACTTGGAAAAAAGAAGTAATTGAGAGACAAATGTAATGTTTTGATTTGGCCAGGAAAAAGAATTACCCCTCACCAGCTAATTTCAAAATACTACCTAGAAATTGAAAATGTTTTTCAGAGACATAAACTGACTGGATTGAAATTAATGACAAAATTATAACATTTATATTATAAATGTGTTAGTGAATGTCCCAGCTTTTTTTGGAATCAAAATTGTGGAGGGCTTCCCAAAGAATGTGTGAAAATGCCTGGAGAGTGAGAGAAAATGAGTTAAAAACACGTTGTAAATATTTCCAAATTAGCTCCACCTTGACATAACCTACAACCATAGAACTGTCTGACACACTTTTCTTGTCTTATCCCTTCCTGTTAGTGTTGTAAACGATGTGCAGCTGGAAGTGGATAATGCAGGGTCTGCCAGCGCAGGCTTTTAGTCTGCATTCGCCCATATGACAGGGTCGCATGCCAGAACCTTCTTGTTCTGTCTTCAGCACCTGTTGTGTGCAGAAAAAAAATCACACACACACACTCACACACACACACACACACACACACACACACACACAGACACACACACACACACACACACACACACCATATGTCAAATGATGTGTATGAGTGCATGTCTGGCTTTGTGTTACCTCCCAGGCAAACTGTTACATGTCTATCTATGAAAAGCCAAAAAAGCTTTACAGGGTTTTGAGAACTGACATCATGTGTTTGATATTTTTTCTTGCAAAATCTGTTGTATACTATGCATTTGTATGCATAAAAATGCCAAATGTAGCAAAACTAATTAAAACTAACATCCATATTTCTATTACTTTTTTTTGGACAAATTTGAAAAAACAAAAACTTTTTTCTTTTCTGGCAAATGTTTCATAATTCCATCTCTACAGGGCTATAATAATCAATACTGAATTATTTTAATTTTTCTTTTATTTTGTCCAGTGTCTCTGAGGGTCAACATTTGATGGAGAATTTACAAATATTTCCATAAAATTAAACATTTAATATGTGGTACAGCATTTTTTAATGTCTTTTTTTAACACGAGATTAAAAAAAAAAAGACATTAAAAAAGCTGTGCCACATATTAAATCTTCAATTTTAGGGGAATAATTGTAAATTCTCCATTAAACTTAGTCTCATTAGCGTAATTATTCATTCTGGTTCCCAGAGTAAATGTCAGCAGCATGTAAAGTCACTGGTCGCTCGAACTCTCCTCCACATATGAACTAGGCCGGACGGGTTGGGGCGCCTGCAGCGGCTGCAGCACACTTCTGCTCTGCTTTGCCTGTGCCACTCTGCCCCACATGTCATCAGTGTGTATGGTGTGTGTTTGTTTGGCATTGTTTTGATTGCCGATGCTTGTGTGTTTGGGCTGTGCCGGCTGGGCAGCGAGTGTGCCCGGCGTAGAGCTGATGGCGTGCCAAGTGTTCCCTCCGGGGCAGCTGTGCCTTCCACTCTGCTCAGCCACCGTGAACGCAGAGTCGACAGACTGCTGCGGGGGGAAGACCGCTCGCTCTTTTCCCCTTTCCCTCACATGCAGACAGACGCATCAAGCGCCGCCCAATTAGGCTTCTTCTACCCACCCCATGTTTTTCCGTTAGCTTTTCCTCTTCCTGTCTGGTTTCTTTTCATTCCTTTCTTCCAGCTCCAGAAACCCATTTTCAATAGAAGTAAATGGAGATATTGAATTTAATATTATTGCATCTTATTATTTACCTTCTTCTTTTTCTTTTCCTTTCAACTTTTCCCTTCAGGGGTCGACACAGCGAATCAGTTGCCTCCATCTAACCCTGTCTTCTGCATCCTCTTCTCTCACACCAACTACCTTCATGTCCTCTTTCACTACATCCATAAACCTCCTTTTTGGTCTTCCTCTGGGCCTCCTGCCTGCCAGTTCAAAACTCACCATCCTTCTACGAATATATTCACTATCTGGACATGTCCAAACCATCTCAGTCTGGTCTCTCTGACTTTATCTCCAAAACCTCTAACATGTGCTGTCCCTCTGATGTACTCATTCCTGATCCTATCCTTCCTGGTCACTCCCAAAGAGAACCTCAGCATCTTCATCTCTGCTACCTCCAGCTCTGCCTCCTGTTTTTTCTTCAGTGACACTGTCTCTAGACCAAACAACATCGCTGGTCTCACCACAGTTTTGTACACCTTTCCTTTTATTTTAGCTGAAACTCTTCTATCACACATCACACCTGACACTTTTCTCCACCCGTTCCATCCTGCTTGTACACGCTTCTTCACCTCTTTTCCACACTCTCCATTGCTCTGGACTGTTGACCCTAAGTACTTAAAATCCTCCACCTTCTTGATCTCTTCTCCCTGTAACCTCACTCTTCCACTTGGGTCCCTCTCATTCACACACATGTATTCTGTCTTACTGTGGCTAACCTTCATTCCTATCCTTTCCAGGACAAACCTCCACCTCTCTAGTTTCTCTTCCACCTGTTCCCTGCTCTCACTGCAGATCACAATGTCATCTGCAAACATCATAGTCCATGGAGATTCCTGTCTGACCTTGTCTGTCAACCTGTCCATCACCATAGCGAACAAGAAGGGGCTCAGAGCTGATCCCTGATGCAGTCCCACCTCCACCTTGAACTCCTCTGTCACACCTACAGCACACCTCACCACTGTCTTACAGTTCTCATACATGTCCTGCACCGCTCTCACATACTTCTCTGGCACTCCAGGCTTCTTCATACAATACCACAGTTCCTCTCTGGGCACCCTGTCATAAGCTTTCTCCAGATCTACAAAAACACAATGCAGCTCCGTCTGGCCTTCTCTGTACTTCTTTATGAACATCCTCATAGAGAAGTAGGGTGAAGTAGTACTCTTTTGGCATGAAACCAAACTTTAAAAAAGGGAAAAAGAAAAAGGGATCTCTCCCATAAATTGTATCACTTTTGGTCTTTAGTTGGTGCGAGAGCCATTTGTTGTTGTGTTTGTTGCTAATTGAATTTTGTTTTCTTGTGTATCTCACACCATTGATGCTGTTCAGAGATCTCCTGTCCAATTGGATGCAGTGTAAACCCTCTGCCCAACCTCTTAATTGCGGTACCTACTATTCATTAACATTTACTTCTAATTACCAGCCTCATTAAAGCATCGAATCAACAGCAAAATACCTTCAGCCTCCTCTATGTGCTTAATCGTTCAGCAAATGGGGCATCACAAGTTTGAGGTAAGTGATTACTATCGATATGCAAATGTCACAGCCCCATAAAATGTCATTTAGCATGTCCGTAAAATAAACAAAAAACAAAACATACAAACAAACAAACAAACAAACAAAAGAACCAGAGAGAGAGAGAGAGAGACAGGATGGAAGTGGTTTGCTTCCACTTGGACTTGGTGGGGAAGCTGTTCATAAAAGGGAGGTCAGTTCTGGCTTCACACATCACACAGCTGATATTATTCTAGAACAGTGGCGTTAGAAACAGATTTTAACGGCACTGCTGAAACAGAAGGTCAGCAGCATTTACATCCAAAAAAAGTCTGACAGCTGCTCACCTACCAACCTAATGCAAACTTCTCAAGCATTAAGTTCGCGTCAATAACAGTATTCCCTGTTCAGCCTCACAAATACACAGAAACACATAGACCTCACACAAGCATGTATTCAATCCTTTGCTCTCATTGTGAGGTTTGTGCATTGATGCACATCTTAACCTACATACAAATTCCATGACGTGAGCGACAGAGAATGCACACATATTGACAAACACAGCGCTACTTGGTAATCCTGAGGTCAAGATTAAACGTCTCTTTCATTTCTTTCATCCTCTTCAGTCATGACCTTGAATAGGTAATGACAAATGAATTGATTAACTGATACTTCTGAGAGAATACCGGTACAATGTATACAGCGCATTAGCTGGCGATAAATAGTTAATCAATTCTGACACGCAACTAGGAATGCAAACCACACATGTGTACCTATGCCAACCCCGCGTGCTGAAACTGACCTTAAAGAATTTGCATTTGAGACAACTGTGCTTGATTTGAAGTGGTTAAGAGTGACCAAACCATTTTAAAGCATTTTAAACAATTACAAAATCAGGTAATTTGTATGTTTGATTATAATTTCAGTCAATGGTGCCAACAAGGAATCTTTTGGGTTTCAGTGGTTGTCAAAAAGAATAATCAATTATTGAATTATATGAATGATTGTGAACTAACTTTTCTGGCATTACTATAACATTCTAATTTTAAATAGTTGTGAAACAATAAGAAGTTTTGCAGACCAAAAACTTTTGCCTTTTTGGTTTTTGGGTGAGTGCACTTTGAATACCTTTTTTGTGCAATGCAAAAATCCCATGTGACTGTTCTCAGTCAATTTGAAGGTGGAAAAGACTTGTCCCATTAACATGATGCTTTCATGGGCTCACAAAATAGTAAAAATTGGATTTTAAGTATGTTGAAAGGTTAGTGGAGGTTTCCTGTTGTAGGGCACAGAGTTAGAGATGTCACGGATGTTTTAATGAAACGCTGCAGGAGGTGGAATTAATGTGGTGTATCGCTATCCGAAATACCTGCTCCCATTACAAGCCACTTATCTCAAACAAACTCTCCCATGACTCTTTCTACCTCCATATTTCTATTTCTGTCTGTCTCTCTAGGTCTCACCTCTCTCCATTTCATGGCTGTTTTCTTCCTTTATTTGCTTGACAAGACAATGGATAATAACCCTGGAATAGCACAGAGACCGGCAAATGAGAGTAATCAAGCTGTCTTGTCCTGGTCGCGTTCAGGTTCACTCATCAAACTCTAATTATCACCCTGGAAACCAATGTTCCGCTTTAATTGTTCTGATGAATGAAATATTACAGAGAGGAGTCGGGTTGCAGCCGAGCGGAATAACAGCTTTTAGCCATAAAACATAGCAGAGTAGGAGGAGGAGGAAGAGTCTGTGAGGGAGTGAAGGTGACTCAGGAGGGAGAAAAGCATCACGTGGAAGAGCTGGTAAAAGTAATGTAGAGATACGGTTCACAATGACAGATGTGAGAAAAATATAAGGGAGATTGGAAGAAAGTTATCTTCGAAACAAACATGAAGAATTACAGCAACATTGTTCATAGAAGGGAGAGAATAACTCAGACAGCGAATGTTTAAGTGCAGTCTAATTGCTTCAAGATACCATAAAAGGAGGTGTCTGGCCAGTAATCGAGACAGATTGCACCCAGAGGCTTTTAACATGGCTCCCAGATGAGTTATTCCAATACACAGAAAGAGCTGAATTATTGGGCCAACATTCCCAAAAATGATTACACTCCTGTAAGGCTCCCTGTTGACAAAAAAACATTATATATCAAAGACATCATATATTATAACAGAATATATCTTGTCATTGTCTTTTTCCACTGTAAATTAAATAACGTGGATTGTAATTAAGAAACTGTGTAGAAATTTCCAAGTAAATTAGATCATTATCTTTATGTTGTTGAAGTTGAAAAAGTATAATTACTGATGTACTTTTCTTAAAAAAAATTGGAGGTAATTGGTTTGGTAACTTTTTTTTCAAGCAAAATCAATTACCGGTAGTTATAAATTAAAATTTAAAGCGTGGCACAAATACATGTTACACACACAAAATAGTAGTAATATTATAAATATCTCCTTAAGGCTGGAAATGAAAGTTTTTCAAACTACTCATACACGTCATCTTGCTCTTGAAGACTTATGTGAACTCGTATGTTAAGTTTTTGCTGTCTGAATTTGTACCCAGACACCATGATGTCATGATTTGGTGACAGGGGGAGCACGCTGTCATCAATAATGGAGTGTATGGGATATTTCGACAGGCGTTTGTAGAATTACTGATATCAGTTTCTGCCCTTGTTTTAGCCGTTTCCAGTGCAGAAACAGAAGGGCTGGATCCATAAAGAGAACAGACATGCACACAAAAATCCACAGCTGCTTGCATAGTGATATACACTTTATATGTATATATAGACACAAATGTAAACCTTTATTTTGGATGGGCAGATGGGGCGTTGTGTGTGTGTGTGTGTGTGTGTTTGTGTGTCAGTGTATGTATGTATGGAGTTATGTTGGGTAAATGGCAGACAAAGCTCTTAAAAGATTTACACTGAAAATTAAATCAAAGGAAGCAGATATAAACAAACATCTATGCTAATGTAAGAGATGCAGTGAATTTAACTAAGCAGATGTGCAAATTTGCAAGATGAGTAAAAATGTCGGCTGCCTTATTTCAGAATGTTTTATGTGATGAAAAGACACCGTCATCATGAAAGCATGTGCCTCTTTAGAAAGCATGGTTGTATCTGACAGATTTTTATACAAGGACAAGATATTTTCTGCACACCCGTCGCCACCATCCCATCTCCTCATCATTACTTTTCAAAGAAACTACTTTGTTGAAGTTCACTGATAATTTTCATATAAATTTCCACCATCAGTGGAAGTTCACAAAAACATATGAGACAGTTTAATAGGATCGTTATTAAGTTTCTACCACAGCACAAATTGTAATGAAGTTGGGAGAGTTAAATTTGTTCGCATCAGAAGCCAGCCTGACGGTGTTAAGTTGAAATACGGCCATTGCGTGACTGGACGCCCTGAATGCCACAGTAAATTATAAAACAGATATAACTAGTCCTGTGAAACTGTTCTTTGTTGTACATTATTCATCACTCGTAAATATATAATGACTTCAACTATAATGTCTGCATAACTTTGGCCATTATGTTTTTGCATACATGACACACATGCACACATATGTATGTATTTATGAGTGAGCGTGATAACTTACAACTCTGGGTTGTATTAAATTCTCACCCAGAGCTTCCCCAGTCCAACTACACTGGGAGTGTGTGTGTGAATGGAATAATTGATCAATATTTGCATTGGATTTACTGTTGCAATTCAGTGATACTGAGTGTAAAAGAAACTTCTCAAAAAAGACAGAGCTTATACTGAAATAGAAATAGGCATACACCGAAGAACACTGACTTCTGAGTGAAAGAAGGTGGATTTGAGGATGAACAACTCTCTGTATTTGTCACGAAAAGACAAAACCTGCAAAAACGATGAAAGTTGAAGAGGCTGTAGTGATGACTCATTGCGAAATGGCTGAATTCAAGCTATTAAATTTGTTTAAGCTGGCACTTTTTAAAAAAACAGAATATTTGCAGTTGATTTCACCATTAAAAGGTATGACATAAAAGTGATTGAAGTGTAGAAGACTACTTCAGGAAGATGGCCCCAACAGATGAACTGCTCAGTGAATGCCTTAGACAGCAGACACCTGAGGAGGAAGAGGAGGAGGAGACAACATGGAGGGACAAGCCCCTACACGGCATGCACCACCGTCAGATAGAGGAAGTGGCTGATACCAAGAAGACCTACCAATGGCTGAATAAAGCTGGACTGACAGACAGCACAGAGGCACTGATCATCTGTCTGCCCTTTTTCTGGGGGACGGGAATTTTACAAGCCTATTGGCTTCTATCCGTCTGCCCTTTTTTTTCGGATGTTGTTGTTGATGTTGTAAATGTGATAAAGGTGTGAAGTCTGCTATATTAACATGTCCGAAAAAAAAAACAACTAAAAAAAAAAGTGCAAGAGCAATAGAGGCCAATATCTACCACAGTAGATCTGACCCAAGGTGCAGGCTATGTAAAGAAGCCCCAGAGACAGTCCAGCATGTGGTAGCAGGGTGTAAGATGCTAGCCAGCTCAGCATACATGGAAAGGCACAACCAAGTAGCTGTGACAGTGTACAGGAACATCTGTACCCAGTATGGACTAGAAGTACCCAAATCCCAATGGGACATACCACCAAAGGTGGTTGAGAACGACAAGGCTAAGATCCTGTGGGACTTCAGCTTCCAGACTGACCAGCTGCTAGCTAACAAACCGGACATAGTGGTGGTGGACAAAGAGCAGAAGAGAGCAGTGGTGATAGATGTGGCGATTCCAGCTGACGCCAACATCAGGAAGAAGGAACAGGAAAAGATTGAGAAGTATCAAGGGTTGAAAGAACAGCTGGAACATACAGTATGTGGAAGATCAAGGTTAATGTGGTCCCAGAGGAGCACTCTGGGCAGTGACCCCCAAACTGGAAGAGAGGCTCCAGCAGATTCCTGGAACAACACCTGAAGTCTCAGTCCAGAAGAGCACAGTCCTAGGAACAGCTAAGATACTGCGCACAACCCTCAGACTCCCAGGCCTCTGGTAGAGGACCCGAGCTTGAGGATGACACACAGATACCACCCCACAAGGGTGAGAGGGACATTTATATATATATATATATATATATATATATATATATATATATATATATATATATATATATATATACAGGGTATATACTGTATATTAAAAACACAGTTGATTAGGTTGTAGTTAAAAACTCGCTAAATGGGAAACTACGCCATCTACTGTTGTACATGCCTGCATTATGCCTGTATCATGTTAGCGAAGGATAATGGGAAATCCTCAGTACGACGGAGGATTTCCATGAGACAGGTAATGTCTGTGTGTCTGTGGACAAAATGAATTATTATTTTGAAAAGCACTTAGAAGTTCATCTGGGATACATGCCTGAAAGCTAACGCGATTAGACTAACTCTGTTACGTTTTTTGTTCGGTCAAACATTAACTTACATTGCGTACTTGTAAAAAACATGTCCAGAACAATTAGCTAACAGGTTGTATCGTTGTTTTCCGAGACAGGCCATGTGCTTTGGTCCACAAATTGACATCTTGTACACTGTGTCCTGTGTCCACTTTTTGTTGAATGCAGAATAAACACCCACTTGAGCTGCTGCTCAAGTGGGTGTTTGTATTAAAGAAAAGTCTCAGGAGGAACTATGCACAGCGTGCACATGGATGCTGCCAGCCAATAGCATGCACATAAGGTCACTACCTACTAAAAATCCGCCATGCATCTTGAAGTGAGAATACGCAAGGTATTACTGTATACTGATTCCCAGGCCTCTGGTAGAGGACCCGAGCTTGAAGATGACACACAGGTACCACCCTACAAGGGTGAGAGGGACATTTTTATGTAAACCAATTCCCATCAGCCTCCAAGTGTTAGAGAGACTTTAACATCACAGAATATTCCATGTACTTTAGTGTGGTACTGCAAACTACCAGTTCTGTACTAATAAGAAGTCTTGTTATGGTTGAGGGCAACAAGTCCTTGCTCTTATCTACAGTCCAGCTGCGTTGGCTGGTCCTATCAGCAGGCTGTTATCTTAGTGCCCTCTTATGCCTCAGTGCTGTATGAGTTACCTGTGCCTTATCAGTGTCTTTCCTCCTAGAGAGGGATCCATGGCCGCCGGGCCTTCACTGACCCCAGATCGACCTCTCCTTGGTTCTCCTCTCCTATTCTTGTTGGCCCGTTTTACGCTGAGAGAACTGTCACCCTCTCACATTTTCAGCTCTTATACTCACTTTCTCGCTTGCTTCCAATGTCATGGCATGTCTAGTTGAATTGAATTACAAGGTTTCATATCTATTCGAATGACAAAAAAAGGAACAAAAAATGTCTACTAGGACCAATATTTAGGCTCAAGCTGCATAGCCATTTTAACAAAACATCATACTCTTCCTATGCTGGTGGCAGCACATCAAATTTTTGCATTGTCTTAAATAGGGTGGTTTTCTGTGGTGGCCAAGGATGAGTACACACTGCTATTAGTAACATTTACTTTTTCAAATCTATTATTGTCATTTAAATAACAATATAATACTGTATAATGGAACACACAGTAACAGCACAATAAAGTATGTTTTTTCTCCTTCCCTGACAGCAACAATATGTCTGAATGTCTTCCATGCTGGTCATTTCACAATGGTATTCATTGGTTCCTTAGTTAGAGCACCCAGCCAATAACAGCTGACAAATTTTTACACAACAATTGAGAAAATGCTTATTAAGAAAGTAAAAAAAATAAAAGTGCTCCGTGCATGTCTTGCAAAACAATAACCAATTAAAACAGGAAGTTTTAAGTCAAGTGCTGCCTCTTACTTCAAGTAAAAATGAGAAACATAAAAGTACATGTCCGTTCAAACTATAAGAAAATACTATAAGCCCTGAACTAACTATTATTGGAAAAAGCACAGCAACTATTTTGACTACAAAGGAAATTAAGATCGACCTTTTCTGTTATTAGGTTAAAATACTTTATGAGCAACACAAAGAAAAGAAAGGAGGTGTAGAAAATCATTACATAAAGCTTGTTTTTGATTACTGTTTGTCTGTATTTTTTAGGAATATCTTAAATTCAATAATTAAATGGTCCTGTTGTCCGACCGAATTCCGTTCTTTAAGTTATCAGAATTTTTTTTTTTTTAATAAACATGCTGAATTTTATATATTAGACAAAGAGAATGTTATGGATGAAATGTTGAAGGAGAAATTATATATTAAACTATAGTATCAGCAAACACTGGACACCCAACAGCACAATAGACCACAACAACATCAAAGAAGGCTCATTTCACTGTCTACAATTACATATATGTACAAATACTATTTTAAATGTGTCTATCGAACAACTTTAAGCGCAAAGCTTGATCACAGCATGCACACAAACAAGTGCACACATTCATTAAAGCTGACAGAAAAATAAAAGAACATCAAGGCTGCTGATGACACCATACTGCTACAAAAAAGCTCATCTCTCACCAGGAAATTCTCTTGCTAGAAAATTTGTTGTGACACATACTAATTGACAGGCCCAATTGGATGCACAGAAGTGGGCTAATGCTATCTCAGGTAGTTGTGTGGTGAATGTAGTGATGCCGGTGGCTGAACAGTGCCAGTAATTACTGGATTGTCGAAGGTGACAGCTGCACTAATGAGTGCTGACAGCCACACCCTCACGGCTGTTTGTTTTAATAGCCCAAACATCAGGCATAGAATAAATGATTTTTTGCACAGGCACATTGGTGTGATCTAGGAATGAGCGAGTACACCACTATCTGTATCTTTATTTGTATCTGTTCAACCATCTAAATTATCTGTATCTGTATCTGTACTCGGAATAGGTGGGGCTTGCACCGGAAGGGTTGTGGTTTGACCGGAAATGGGTGTGGCTTAAATTTCCACAATTGTTTTAAGTCTGAAATTGATTTGGATTGATCAGAAGTTACTATATTGTTTATTTTGAAGCTATTTACAGAACAGCCTCAAAATTGAGATTCAAATCAATATTTTTGATCACAAAAGTAGGAGAACTATTTACAGAACAATATTTTTATGAACTCAGAACATGAATATTCTTAAGTGAATGAATGAATATTTCCAGAACAGCCTCAGAATTGAGATTCAATGCTTTCGATCACAATAGTAAAAGTATTTACAAGACAAGTTTTTATGAACTCAGAACATGACATGCATTAATGAATACAATGCATGCAATAGGAATTTATGAATTACAAAGTATGCATGAACAAGAATTATCATACTCAACACAACTTTCTATTTTTTTCTTTTCCTTTTAAATATTTAAAAAAAATTTATGATCAAACTTTTTTTTTCAGTTATTTATTTTTACCACCTCATGCTCATACCATTTTTTTCCACACAAAGTTAAACAATGTTGATTACCGCTAGTACTCCCAAGGCAGTCATTTTGAGTGCTTTCAAAATCTGAAATGACATAACAGGATCGAAGCATTTAGGGCAGCCAGGTTAAGAATATTACGAACCACCACCAATGGCCATCATCATGTAGAGGCTTACACTGAATATTTCCTCCCCATTTGATCAAGAACATATACCCCAACCTTGGTTCTGTTGTGGTACTGTAGGTAACAGTCTCCACTTCAGCCTCAGGGCCACCTGTGATGTTGACAGCTGTGTGGATTGTGATTATAATGGAGACATTTTTCCTTGGTTAGCATTGATAGACTGTTAGGGTTGTACTGTCACATTTCAGCACCTCTTTAGTGTGGAGGGCCCTTTGCTCTTCTACAGATGGATGAAGCAGTTGTCTACTCTTATTTACTGGACCAACCAAGCTGGTTTTCTGGGCCTTTAATGCCACGGAAAGTTCAAGAGAAGTAAAGAAGTTATCAGTGGTGATATTTCCCCCCCTCAACACAAGTTACCTGTGTTGAACAGGGGAAATATCAGTGTTTGTGAGCCATAAGCAAAACAACTTGGTGTTGTAACAGCAGTGTCTTTAGCTGGCTGGCAGCCATTACAGCACAACTGAATGTTCATAATAGTTATTGTTAAGGTCTCATGATGACACCAATCTGTTTTGAAGCAGGATACAACTGTTTCAATTTCAGACATATATTTGTTGTTATTTCACAGTTCGAGTTTGGATGTGTAATTGCCGAGAAGTTATCTTGTGTCACTTAAATAAATAAAAAACTCAATAATTATAGTTGTAGTTTAGTGTACTGATTTGTTTTTATCTATTCCACCAATTTATTCTTAGATATTTTCAATGATAATCTAAATTATATACAAATAATGTCCAAGCAGTCACAATCACTGCCTATGGGAGTTTAGTTGCAGAATTCTGGGAGGCTGAGTGTTAAGGTGTGTGTGCTTGTGTTTGTGACTGTTTGTGCAAGCGCATCACTGAGTGATTGTGTGAGAGGGAGATAAAGAGAGACATAGAGACAGAGAGCATGTGTGTGTGTGTGTGCGCTATGTAACAGTTAAAGTATCTATACAGTATATAAATTATTAATTTGAACTGAAGTGAGAAAGGATCATACTAAGAGCAAGCAGGTAAAAGAAAAAAAAATTGACTGGAGTGGAGGCGGTGACCGATGTGACACGAGCAATTTTCAGTTCTGTCTGGTAAAATGCACCACGTATGTGCAACAAAACAAAACAAGAGACAAGTTCACCAAGTAACTTTAAATAGACCAATCACAGTGCGTGAAGACAGTCAGTTATGAGGAATTTTCTAATTTTACTCGTATCGTGCTCGTACTCGTCAAAAATGCATACCGGATACTCATCTGAAACAAGTACCCGGCTCAACCCTAGTATGATCACTCCTATATATGTGAAGTGTAACTGTATGTGTACACACAAAAACAGAAAAAGGAATCTTTGAATATTTGCCCCAATACACACTTACTATAGTACTATATTCCAACTCATCTAGAAAAGGCCGACTGAGCAAGTGTACTTTTTTGTACCAAGTTATATCATTCTAAATCAGTAGAGCTACAACCCGCTGCTGTTGATCATCAAGGTGAATCAGTTGGGTGGGGACTTCAAGGATGCCTGCAATGTCTCTATCTTTGTTTCTGTGCTTGTCTTGGGATTAAAAAACAATACTTTTTCATATAAATCTGCTTTTATGACCACTTTTCACCTGGGATTCATATATTTAAAGTTCCCACATCAAATACTCATATATAAATCTAGCTGTGCAAACATTAGTGTTTCATCATCATCAAATGAGAGTTATACTTAATTTGCTCTGAAAAGAGGACATTATTCAAGACTACACAAAGCGTATACTGTACTGTTGAACTATAAGAGAGTAGAGAGTAGAGTAGAGTATAACTTTATTTATCCCTTAAGGAGGTTCCGTCAGGGAAATTAATTTCTCCGTCGCACACAGCACAGTAACTACACAAAACACAGAAAAAGCACACAAAGCACCAGCAAATAGAAAGTAGTACAACACCAAATAGAAAGAGTAATGAATAACCTATCAAGAATATATATATAGAAAATCATAAATAGGCATAGAAATATAAAATAAACAGGCCTGGTTAAGTATGGGTATAGTGAAATATCTATAGTGTTTGTATTGTGTTTGCTGTATTGTCTGTGTCATCCCTCAGCTCTCGTGTGGACTTTCTTCTTCTTCAACTCCCCCAGAGAGGAGTTGAGTAGTTTAATGGCTCAGGGGATGAAGGAGTTCTTCAGTCTGTTTGTCCTGCATGTTGGGAGGCGCAGCCTCCGGCTGGTCAGGCTTCTCAGGCTCCTCTGGTTGTTGGTAACAGTGTGCAGAGGGTGGCTGACATTGTCCATGATGTCCAGCAGTTTGTCCAAGGTTCTCTTCTCTGCCACCGTTGCCAGAGGGTCAGGCTTCATCCCAACCACTGAGCTGGCCCGCCTGATCAGCTTCTCCATCCTGGAGAGATCTGCCTTGGTCACACTCCCTCCCCAACACACTACAGCGAACGACAGGACGCTGGTGACCACAGACTGATATAACATCCAAAGGAGCTTCCTGCAGATGTTGAATGCCCTCAGCCTCCTCAGAAAGTACATCCTGCTCTCTGCTTTCTTGTACAGCTGCCTCGTGTTGCTGGTCCAGTCCAACTTGTTGTCCAGTCAAAGCCCAAGATATTTATAGGTCTGCACAACCTCCACCTCCTCCGTTCCTATCAGAACTGGTCTAGGTCGGGGTCTGTCCTAGAGTAGGACTTTATTCATCCCTTCAGGAGGTTCCATCAGGGAAATTATTATGATTATATATATATATTTTTTTGGAGAGTAGAGACATCTTAAACAAAACAAAATAAAATTTGTATGGCTGCTTTTCATCAGTTAAACAAATCTAATTGGTAGTTGTATGAAAAAATGCTTTTCGGTGTCATCATTTCATTTAACTTCAACAAAAAAGTATTAGATGGCAAAGAATTTATTGAAGGCCTGCACTTTCATCCATGCATGAGAGATGTACTGTATGTGCTGTTTCATATGGGCACACTGCAGCCTGGAGTTTCTGTCCTGATTATAGAACATCAATACATCAACTCGTCTATGAAGATTCTCATTCATTTGGGTCATGGTAGATTTCTGTATTAAATTAAGTCAACTGGACTAGTACAAACAGCTTTTAGACATTTTTGTCTCTCATCCAAGCTTCTTCAGTTCAGAGAACTTTGCCAAACCAGCATTTAGCATTAGCATTAGTAGTTGGTCTTATTACAAATAAGTTGTATGCATGCTGCATTAATAAGTTAAATCATTGAATTCATCAGGTTGGTTATGAAAACATTTTTTCCCGTATATGGAAAATATTTCAGTGTTGCCTTTGTGTTTCAAAAAGTAGATTAAATGGCTGCATCATATTCATGACATTTTCAACGAATGTTAAAAGTTTATATCTTAATCTTCACCTACTGTAAGATTTTTCATGATCTTTTGATTGCAAATCTAACCAGGACACAGAGTGTGTTGTCATCATGATATGAGCTAAGGCAGTCGCATTTTTCATAATCAGTAAATAGCCTTACCTTACGATACAACATGATACACATGGTAGTAACATAAGAATCTAAACGATTTCCTGCACTATGTGTCAGATGGTTTGGCATCACGATTATACAGTATAGTATATTAATCTCCTTTCGCTAGTTATATCAATAGCATCAACAACTTCAAAGCCAACTAATGGTGGAACCGTGCATACGGTGGCGCAGTGGTTAGCGCTGTCGCCTCACAACACGGCGGGTCCGGGTTCGAGTCCCGCTCTGTGCGGAGTTTGCATGCTCTCCCTGTGTCCACGTGGGTTTCTCCGGGCTCTCCGGCTTCCTACGAACTCCAAAAGCGTGTGCTTCAGGTTGATTGGCCGGTCCCAAATTGCCCGTAGGAGTTATTGCGTGTGTGCGTGTTTGTATGTGGCTCCGCGGTACACTGGTGTAGTGCCCGGAGTGTCCCCCGCCTCACGCTCTATGCTAGCTGGGCTAGGCTCCAGCTCCCCGTAACCCGCTACGGCAGATACAGTGGCGGTACATGAAAATGTATGTATATATGAAATGCATACAGTAGAGGAGCCTGACATTAATGTTAGCTCCAATCATTATTGATTGAATATTTGTTGGGTTTTTTTTTTCTGCGGTACACTGGCCTCATGCCCACAATATCCCCTGCCTCACGCCTCCAGCCAGCTCTAGCACCCCGCGACCTGCAACAGCAGAACGAGCAGGTCATGAAGATGAATGAATGAATATTTTTGAAATGTTTAAACTATGATGAAAAGGTCACTACCCAAATTTATTTATCCAGACCATTGTTAAAAAGAACAGCTTTATGGATGATTTTATAACTAACCACAATACAACCATAAATTGACAATGATAATTTGGAAATAATGTCAAACCTCCAATATTTAGACATGCTAAGGATAAGACAATGGCTGCACTAAGTTTATATATATGTTATATGTTTATAATAAGTCTAGATGTAGAAACTTTATATATCCAGACTTATTGTCCTACACAAATTGAAAAAAGGACAAATTGTGTCCTTATTTTTTCCTAGAGCTCAAAGAGCACAGCCCAGGGGACCCAGCAGTAACACTGCTTGATAACCAGAATTGTTTTCAGAATGGAACAAGACGTCCAAAAGCAGAAAACAACTGCATTCACTTGCGTGATGATTATATTGTGACAACTAATCTGGCTCTAATTTGGAAATAATGAATTATATTAGCTGCAAATCATGTTCCCTTCTAATTAGTGGCTCTGGGACCAGGTTTGTCATTTATGAGACAATTGAGAATGTGTAATTGCACTGTATAAATCAATTAGGGGCCCTTCAGTTGTGTACAGTGTATTTTCTAAAGCAGATTAAAGGATGCTTATGAAACAGAAACAACCAGTCCAGCACACCGTGAAGAGAGAAAGAAGAGGGAAGTGAAAAGTTTCAGAGAGGGGGAGAAAAACAGGGCTGCAGGGGCAAGGGCATGCTGAGAGGATAATTTGCACTTCCAAGTCAGTCCATCACATGCCATCAGAGAGACAGATGTGTGCAGAAGGGCAGAAAGAGTGAACCTTTGAAAAAAATAAGCCAGATATGTCTGATTGACATTGGGAATTATAATGATGGTAACTATTAAAATGTTTGGATTTCATTGTCAAATTTCGTAAAATAGTTTCATCATTCAACACAACATCATTACCAAACGATCATCATGATACAACAGCATGAGCATATGAAAAATTCAAATCCATCATGTTATCCCGGGTCTGTCAGTCTTTCAACTCAACTCATTCAAGAGATTCAGATAATTTCCTCACCTTTTTTCACTTAACCCCCAACAATCAGTACCATTTCTGTTTCCTCCGGGTATTTTTTGTGAAATTTGGCATATTCATTTCATTTCTCCTATATAGGAATTTTTCAAGGAAAACTGAGAATGACTGGTTGAAACAGAGCCTTGGGCATCTCTACCTAGCGTTACATATACTATGACTCACAGAGATCTGGAGCAGGAGGTTACATATATGTCAGATTCTGCTGTATACAAACTGTTCAAGAGGTTGATGACACAAGCAAATACATCATGAGAGGGAAGGAAAATAACATGACACAGCATTGTGAAATAGTGAGAAACAACAAACTAAATTGCATACAAATAGTGTTGAGAAGTGTTGTCTCCACAACATTTTAAGCACCAGAGTTTGTAATGACAACTGCACACTTTTTAGTCACTAGGTCATAAATAAATTAAAAACAAAGGAGTAAAAGCTCGCGTGACAAGAACTGATTTAACAAGCCTCTCTTTCCTTTCTTTCTTTTTTTAGAGGGTTCTGGCCTACCTCTTTCTCAAATATCACAGTTCTTGATGGTGACAGAGTTTGATGGTGCAAGCACAACAAATGCTAAAAGAAGTCAGTGTGAATCCCTCACAGACTGGAGAGGAGGGTTGGGAATGAAGAGCTTTTAGCAACACACACCATCACATACATCAATCTATTATAAGATTATAGGTCAAGATGTGCTGAAAAAAGACAGACAGCGTCCTCTGCTGCCATCTCTCATTCCTCTCTTGTATCAGAAACAAAGATATGTTGATAAGATGACAGCTCAGGTGTGACGTACGCAACTGTATCTTTATTTTTTCAATGATCAATCCATTTTCCTGACTTTTAGTTTTTTAAAATCATCTGTATAGCTTATTTTTAAGTTCTGTGCTGAATGTATTTCTTTGCAATTGCAGATCACTTCATATTTACCTTGTGTATCAATTATTTTGCCTTGACCTGGGGATTATCTGTTAGATAATCCCTAAATGCATTGTGATGTTGTTAATATGTTGTTTTAATATTTTCATCATCATTCACTTGCTGTTCGATCAAAGTAATTTGACTGCATCATGGAACCCTTTCCTGATATCAAATTCCTCCAATCATGGGATGTGCGCTGTTTTGATATTGGGAAAGTGTTTTACATATGTAAAATTGACAATGTTTACATTCAAGAAGCAAGTCACTTAATTTTACTTGAAAGATGTTGTTTTGGCTGATTTTGGATTTCAGCCTGTCAAGTTTGTTCATGATTTGAGGCTTGTCTCGGGCATAGAAATGGCACTGCTACCTAAGTAACTGAGATAATGCAAATTCAAAGAAAATCAAGGAAAAAGAGAAAAATGAAGAGAGGAAATTATATGATGAGGAGTTTCACATTCAATAGCAAAGCAATCTGCTCTTTGGTTTCCAGGGAAACTTACACTGTAATTTACAGGTACTTTGCACCATTCTCTGCCTAGTTACATCCCGCTTCGAAGCGGTGATGTATTGTAATTGTCAGCGTTCTTGTGTTCGTCTGTCCATCCGTCCATTAGTAAGGTTTGAATGAAAATGCGTGATTTTGTAGCCCCATTTATTATTTTGTGGCTCCCTGTATACCTGACGTTCTGGCAGTGATGTGTCTCCATACTTATGAGAATATCTCTAACTTCACCTCAGGAAAAAAAAAAAATGCATGCATTAGAAATGCATGAAAGCAACTTAATATTTCCTTGATTTCCACTTGACTATGTATTTGCAATTCATTGCATGAGTCTCTGCAGAGGTAAATAAATTTTCAATGAGAAAATCAAGAAAGCATTAAGTCATTTACATTTAATGTGAAATGTACTCGTAGGTTATTTATGCATATTTCAGTTTTCTCAAGTGCTTCAACCAGCCAGGACCAGCAGCACTAACAAAACACACTCTTGGTTTTCTATTAAATATACATGTTTGTTTGTTTTTTTCTGGCCATATCCCTTCCTGTGTTCCGAAAATATTGATTATAAACTACTTTATTCGATCATCTGTGAGGAAGTCATGTCTCTCTAAACACCTACCCTGATTTCTTTGAAAGTTGTATTTGCTCCAAAATTCTTATTCTTGCATCTGCTATAGTTATAATTTCTATTTATTTTTGAAAGTCATATTGGTTCTGTAAAATTACACCAAATCAGCATAAAGATCACAGGCTCTCGAAAACTGTTAATCAGTTATTGTCATTTCCCTGAACAATCAAGTTTCCATTTGTTGTGGTTTTTTCTAACATATCATTTCATTTCAGATCCTGCCTCAATTGCAAACAGCTCATTCCCCTCACCTGCATTCTCTCCACACACCTGCAATCACTCCACAATCTGCCTCCACCCTTCATATATTCGGTTCAGCCCTCATCTCTCCACCAGATTGTTTCTGTTTTGTTTCTGTTCAGATTGTTCTGTTCACCCTGACCTTCCAGCCTTAGTATCCTGCCTGCCATTCCGTTTTTGTGATTGACACTGCCTGTTTTCCGGACCACGTTTTCTGCAAACCCTCGTCTGATCTGTGTGCTTGGTTTTGGATTGCCTGTTGTTTATGACCTCTCCTGATTTCTGGATATCGCCCTTTCACCTGTCGTTTGTCTGATTCTTCTGCCTGTTGGACTGATTACCCGATACCTGACCCATGCCTGTCCAATTAAAGCCTTTTTGAGACTTGACCCGCCTGCTTCCATGTCGTGCTTTCGGGTTCCTCCTGCCCGCCGTGTTTGAGACGTGACAGAGCAATCTGACTAGCACTGGACCCAGCGGATCCCTGTTTTCTACAGGGTTTTGCTGCCCTGACTAGCAGCAAGCTCTGGGTATCCAGAACTGGCTGCCGAGAGGAGACAGCGGGGGATAGCCTCCATGGCATGGCTGTCTGCCTACACCAGAATCCCAGCTCCAGTTTTTCACCTGTCCCAGAGCCTGTTCCAGCGCTCGCTTCCAAGCCTGCTCCTGAGTCTGTTCCAAGAACCTCTTGAGGGCCAGGTCTTGGTGCTCACAACTGTTGTTGTGGAGAGCCCTTTGTAGGACTTTTCAAAGCAGGGGTCTTCACTCGCTGCACATTTTTCTTCACTGCTGAGTCATATTCTGAGCTCTGGACCTATGTTTACAGGTTTTGTAGAGGTTATTATTATTGAAGAAGTTAATATGTGTCCGAATTCTTTTATCTACGTAGCCAAATCACTGTGTTTCTGTTTTCCAACACACTGCACTATATGAAATTCTCTTGCCAGCAGTCTTACTCTATAGTAAACACAGATCCAAAGCAGTGAGCAGCAGTTCACCATCCTGTCCAGAGAAAGGTGCAGATCAAAGGGAGCATTCCCCCTCAGTGCCTGGAAGCACATGCTTTGATCCCTTATTGGCTTGACCTCCATTCGACCTTATGATTTCTAGCACAGGTCTTTGTTCTCATTCTCAGACCTCAGGGATGAACCAGATGAGTACCGACTCCAAAGTTTGAAAACTAGAGAGGATGGAAAGAAAGAATGATAGATGTTATCCTAAGCAGTGTACCAGAAAATAGACAAAATATTCAACAGCTTTCACAGGAATTGAGGTAGACATGTAATGCATAAAATGGATGGATGGATGAGATGTTGGATAATGCTTTGTATTTTTTCCTAATATTAAATGTTACCAGTTCTCTCAAATAAATAGTATTGTACCAAAATGATTTTTGCCCAGTTCACAAGGGTCTATTCTACACAATATTTGCTACATCCCGCATCAAAGCGGTGGTGTATTGTAAATGTCAGCATTTGTGTGTTTGTCCGTTCATCTGTCCGTCCGTCAATTAGTCCGCCATATATCTCCGCAACCATTGCAGATAGAAAGATAAAACAAAAAGGACATTACTCGGGCAGCAAAGGGGATGATAAAACTAGGTCAGGGTCAAATTTTAAGTTGTGTACACTCAGGAACCGGATAAGATAGAAAAACGAGGGAGAAAGCCAGTGTAAATAAGACCGTAGATCAAAGCTACTGCTTTGATATATGAAAGTAGGTCAGACCACTAGCTTTGATCTTTGACCTATGCAAGTAGGTCAGGGTAAAATGTTGAATTCAGGAGTGTCACGGGATGTTGCAGTCTGTGACAACATTGGTTCTAGTTTCAATTTGTTTCAGTGGTATGTGACAAACACATGATGAGTTTCAAGTAATGTGTCAACAGAATAAACTCACTGCTCTTGACTTAAGAAACAGGCAATCACTGCCATGTCCCATGCTACCTCATTTGCTAATGATGAATAAATTTCTCCTAGCGTTCTGGAGAGGTCAGCTATTGATAAAAAAGTTTATATTATGCTCTGGATTTGATGGGTATGTTCCTGCCAGACTCTCTCTCGTCCGCTCCCTCTCCTTCCCTACACATTCATGTCAATGAGTCAATGCCTCAGTTGAAGCATTTAGACCTACTTGGTTTTGGTTGATGCCCACTAATAATTTAATTTTCTTTCTCCTTTGCTCTCTCATTCTTAACTGGTCATGCTCACCAGTTACCAGGTGCTTACACAGTATTATCTGGACGGGAAATCTATAAATTAGTGCCTTGCGAGAATTTCTATCAGAATTTTGTGGATCACAAAATTGACATGATTTGACTTGATTGTTGAGATGATCATAAACAAAAATGATCAGACATAAAGCAATATAGCTTAACCACTCTTTACGACTTTACGACAAGGTATTTGATCTGCTGATTGATCATCAGTTCATGTTTTTCTGTTGACTTCAGCACTTTGTAGTCATCGTGTCTTCATATCATCACAACTTTCCTCCCCCTTTCCCCATCGCCTGATTATTTATATATTTATTATCTCCTTGTACATACCTGTTTTTACTTACACATCTGCTTACGTTTGTACTGTTGATGCCCACAGACACAAATAATGCTACACTATGAAGAGTCTGCCAGATATCTTTATGGTTTTATAGTTTCTCTGGTCTTCCATATATTTATTACCTCATTGCACATACTTGTTTGTCTTTTGTGTACAGTGCGCATCAATGACTGCGACTACCTCATCGCAGATTTTTAGTAGGCAGTCACGTGATACCGTACAAGCATTCTATTGGCTGACGGCACCCAGAACTGCACTCTGTTCCGTCAGTTTCGGACTTTTGTGAGACACAAAAAGTTCTTTAAACAATTGATAAGAGTGTGGGAAAAGGTAATACAGACAAAAGGTGGTTTAATATCAGTATGGGGAGGGTTCATAAACGTTTAAATTACCATAAATAATAAGATAAATAGATCACAATCTCGGTCGCGGATTCCTCAATGGCGTGTGGTTCCTGAAATGCATAAACTGCAAAGAACGACGGCGCTCTGTATTTAAGTGTTAGTGTTGATTCTTGCGTATTTAGTCTGGTTTTCGTTCTTTGCACTTCCTCTTTTTGCACCAACCCTGTCTTTTGCGCCAATACTGCTGCTCTATGTGCCTTCAAATGCCCCTTGGTGACAAATAAAAAATTTTGAATTGAATTGAATTGGATCTCACATTGCAGTGAGATTAGGAGCACAGAAGAAGCACAGAAAAGCTTTAGGGAAGTGTGACAGATGGCTGCTCAAAAGTTAAAAGAAGGCTCGTACGATTGTTAACCAAATGAGCTTGAAAGGTCAATAGTATTACAGCATTATGTACAATATTGATTTGGCATAACTCAGCACGCCACGTGCCAATACAATGAGTTCTGTTCAACAACATCACACACACACACACACACACACACACACACACACACACACATACACACACCCCTCCTTCCGCATTATATATTATTTAACAGGCTTAATATGAACCTATTCTACAACTGTGCTGGACCCTATATGCCATTACACAGTCATCATCTCCCCCATGTCAGACTTAGTGAGTGAGTATGGGGAGGGACTCTGGCCTTTGTGTCATATGTCTCCACTCCAAATGGAAGGGAAATATTTATACCTGCCAGACAGATAGACTGATGTTTAATTCATCAGTTTAAGAGGGTGGCCCTGCTGACCCTGAACTCTCGGAGTTGGAGGGTTTTCAGAGTTTATGACCGCTCATTTATATGCAGAGGAGAGAGACTTCAAGAAAAGATTTGCTTTTGTGTCTTTGTGTGATTGATTGTTTACATGTGACGGATTGTGTACTCATGTAATTTAAAAAAAATAATAATTATATATATTTTTTTATTTTTCTCCCATTTGCCAAATGGGTTCATATGCCTACACACCAAGACTAAGGTTTTTTTTGTCCCATTTTGCACACACAAACAATACTCCCATGACTACACTTGCTATTAAATTGAAAAAAAAACAAACATTAAAACTTATTCAGTACTGTTAAAAGATACAAGAGATTAAATAGATGCTGGATATCAATGATCATTTGTAAATCCTGTTATCACGAGAACTACAAACTACTCTCTTAAAATCCTAACTGGGAGATATCGAGGATTTTTTTTCCTGTCTGCCTCAATCCATCCATCCATACATCCATCCATCCATCCGTCCGTCCGTCCATCCATCATCTATCCATGATGAACAACTACTGTATAAATGCTCACACCTACAGAAGATTTGGTGTGACCAGTTCACCTAAGCTGCATGTTTTAGGAGGTGGGAGGACGCCAAACAACCTGGAGAGAAGCCACACAGGCATTGGGAGAATGTACAAACACAGAAAAGAATCAAACCCTGAACTTTCTTGATGTGAGGCAACAGCACTACTCACTGCACCACTGTGCCACTCCTGCCTAAGTTCACATTAGGACAAATTTCTCAAAGGTGATGACACAAACAGCCATGTAGCATGAAAACACTTCTAGAAATGTACCACGAATAGATTAGAAGATAAAGGAAGATCCAAGTCTGTTGATTGTTTCACTCAAACTCCATAGAAGGGAAGGGGGAACTATATTGATATCAGGTCGCTTATGGCATTGTGTGCCATCTGTTGAGAATAAGATGGAATCTTCAGATGGCAGAGGATAGATAAGAGCCCTATTTGCTCACTGCAATCATTCTGTGGAAGCTGTGGATTCCTGTGATTTGCAGCTGTTCCAGCACAGAGCTATTTTCATCAAGTGGCACATAAGTTCAACTGGATGGAGGCCCAGTTTGCTTTTTGTAATGTAATATGTGGAGATTCATGTATGAATACAATACTTGCCCAAGCTGACAAATATGGCAAAACCATATTTGAAATGCATGTGTACCAGAGTGTTTGCTATTTCTTTACCATCACACATGTTTTGATCACTTCTATTATTTTCATCTATCTATTACTTATTTATTATATTAAGTGAGCAACAATCTCGTTTATAGCTTCCACTCTTGCTGCTCAAATGTCCAGTAATTACATCATTTTGCACAAGAAAATGAGCAATGTCTGTTCTTTATGAACACACCTATGTCTGCATATTGTCTAAATGGTGAGCCCTTCAAACAGCAGGAAAAACACTGCACCACTGACTTTAGACCATGTGTTTGTGCTTTCCCCTGCTTCAAGACAGCAATGCGGCAGCAGTTCACCTGACTACACCTCAGTTTAAGACCACCATACCCTTGAGCACACTAATGGGCATGAATAAACTTCCTACTTAATGTAAATGTAAAAATGACTACAGGAATTGGAAGTTAGACAGACCAACAGCTGGAGGATAGACCCCTGTATTGTTAGTGTATTGGTCTTACAGTGAGTTGCATTGCTTGATCGCTTTACATATGCATAAAAAAAAGGATGATGCAGCTATGGCTCAACAGCCTGTTGCTTTCATGACAAGGCTCAACACAACTAAGCTCCCTACAATGGAACAACACTAGTGAATATACAGTATACTCAACAAAAATATAAATGCAACATTTTTGTTTTTGCTCCCATTTTTCATGAGATGGACTTAAAGATCTATAATTAATTCCAGTTAAACAATATTAACATTTCTCTCAAACACTGTTCACAAATCTGTCTAAATGTGTGATAGTGAGCACTTCTGCTTTGCTGAGATAATCCATCCCACCTCACAGGTGTGCCACATCAAGATGCTGATCTGACATCATGATTAGTTCACAGGTGTACCTTACACTGCCCACAATAAAAGGCCACTCTGAAATGTGCAGGTTTTTTTTTTTTGCTTTATTGGGGGTCTGGGGAGTCAGAACCAGTCAGTATCTGGTGTGACCACCATTTGCCTCATGCAGTGCAACACATCTTCTTTGCATAGAGTTTATCAGATTGTCAATTGTGGCCTGTGGCATGTTGGTCCACTCCTCTTCAATGGCTGTGCGAAGTTGCTGGATATTAGTGGGAATGGGTGAATGCTGTCGTATACGCCGGTTAAGCACATCCCAAACATGCTCAATGGGTGACATGTCCGGTGAGTATGCTGGCCATGCAAGAACTGGGATATTTTCAGCTTCCAAGAATTGTGTACAGATATTTGCAACATGGGGCCATCTTTCCGAAACATGAGGTGATGTTCATGGATGTACGGCACAACAATGGGCCTCAGGATCTCATCATGGTATCTCTGCATTCAAAATGCCATCAATAAAATGCACCTGTGTTCTTCGTCCATGACAGATGCCTGCCCATACCATAACCCCACCACCACCATGGGCCACTCGATCCACAACATTGACATCAGCAAAGCGCTCACCCACAGGACGCCACACACGCTGTCTGCCATCTGCCCTGAACAATGTAAACCGAGATTCATCCGTGAAGAGAACACCTCTCCAATGTGCCAGACGCCATCAAATGTGAGCATTTGCCCACTCAAGTCTGTTACGGCGACGATCTGGAGTCAGATTAAGACCCCGATGAGGACGACGAGCATGCAGTTGAGCTTCCCTGAGACAGTTTCTGACAGTTTGTGCAGAAATTATTTGGTTATGCAAACCAATTGTTTCAGCAGCTGTCTGAGTGGCTGGTCTCAGACGATCTTGGAGGTGAACCTGCTGGATGTGGAGGTCCTGGGCTGGTGTGGTTACATGTGGTCTGCGGTTGTGAGGCTGGTTGGATGTACTGCCATATTCTCTGAAACACCTTTGGAGATGGCTTATGGTGGAGAAATGAACATTCAATGCACGAGCAACAGATCTGGTTGACATTCCTGCTGTCGGCATGCCAATCGCAGGCTCCCTCAATGCTTGTGGCATCTGTGGCATTTTGCTGTGAGACAAAACTTCACATTTCAGAATGGCCTTTTATTGTGGGTAGTATAAGGTACACCTGTGCACTAATCATGATGTCAGATCAGCATTTTGATGTGGCACACCTGTGAGGTGGGATGGATTATCTCAGCATGTCACGTGAGGCGGGATATGGACCCAAATGCAGGACAACAAAAGCGAATCTTCCATCCACGATTTATTAACCAACTCAAAAATTCCCCAGACAGACAAGAATCTCCAAAACCAAACAGACTTCCAGGAACCAAACATGAGAAACGAACCAGCGCCTAGCTCTCATTGAGCTAGGCTTAAAAAGGCTCATCATGATTACCCCAATGAAGTTCAGGTGTGAACGATCAGAACGGGGTTGTGGATGAGTCTCAAGTGTGGAGCCGTGGCTCCACCCACCAGCCTGGCCTCTCCCTGCCACACACCAGAACTGCAACACCAAACCGTGACACAGCAAAGCAGAAGTGCTCACTATCACACATGTAGACAGATTTGTGAACAATGTTTGAGAGAAATGTTAATATTGTGTATCTGGAATGAATTATAGATCTTTAAGTACATCTCATGAAAAATGGGAGCAAAAACAAAAATGTTGCGTTTATATTTTTGTTGAGTGTACATGCCATCATATTGTTGTGCTATAGCTTTATATTGTTTCCATGAAATATTGTTGTAATGAATGTCCTGTATTCACTTTATGTTTGCTTCTTTTTGTTGCAAGTGATAGAATCTTTTCTAAAATAATACACATTGTTATTTGAATCATTAGCTAACAATGTCAATGATCAATAGCAATAGCACAGATGCACTCAAAACTTCATTGCAATTGTGCACAAGAGCACATACATACACAGCCACAACGGCTGTTGTAATTGGTACTGTGAGCAGTGCAGATGTGAATTCAGCAAGACAGATGCAGGGGTTCAAACTCTGGTACCACCGCCTGATTTGCATGAGCTACTGCTTGCTTGTCAGTCATTAGGACACGTTCAAACTCATAGTACTGTGGCAGCTGAAACAGCCTCTCGACAGGGGAACTCAGATATGCTTGTGTAAAAGAAAAAATGTGAGCACGTCTTGTCTTCCAAGGCTTGATTTATACATAAGTCTGCATTGGACCATCCTTATCATGACAACACAAACAAGTAACGATTGCTTGTACAGCCACAAAAGTCACTCAAGTAGATATTTTAATTTTTACTTGCAGATGAGAAATACTCCATGTTCAAGTTCATTCATGCTCTGCGATAGGCACTAATTTGTGCATCTAGTACAGGGATCCTGAGGCTTAATGGAATGGTTCAGCTATCACTTTACATTTATCTGTGCACATTCTCTGCTCATTTCCATAACAGTTTACTGCCTTTTGCATGACTGAACATTGATAATAAAGGATGGGAAAATAATACCACACAAAAATCATTCTAATTTCTGTCACATCAATAAATGAAAAAAAAGCATATACAGCATGCTGCAAGAGGGCTTCTACAAAACTGTTCATGCATTAGGTTAATGTCCAAGTTAAGTGTAGCTCATTTGGGCATTAATGTCAGTGCTGGTGAAAGTAATGGTTTGCTCATAGTATCTGAGAGGATAATAGGACTATAAAAACACAGGCTTCTTGTTCTTGAAACATGCATGTGTGGAATGTGAGGTGAGGTCACAGGGTCATTTCCCACAGATTTAATGCATTGATTCCATCTGTCTCTATTCACTTCTGAAGACATTAATGTCTGCTCAGTTTGGTTGATTTCATCCAAGCAGTCCACTTTAAATACATGTTCATCAGAATGCACGTGCAAATGCGGGAACAGTTTTTGGGTGAGGTGGCCACTGGTCAATGAGATTTTTGCAAGCAAGAATAGGATGAACTTCATCACTTGAATGATAATACTGGCTCAGAAAGAGTGATTGGTATGTATTATTTTGACTCGTGGTCTGAAGTGTGTGAAATCTAAATTACTTGTAGGTTACACAAAATGTAAAAGACAAAACAAAACACACCACTATAATACTAAATTCAAATGTAAGTGTAAAAATAAAGTTTTGGTCAAAATTTGTTTTGCGTAATACATATTGATAAATTAAATCATCAGGTCTTGTTTTTATTTTAATAAATGTGCATGTTAATAACAATCATTTAAATATCGTTTTAGTATTTGGGTTGATGAGGGATAAACAATCCAAAATGAGGTAAATGAGCAAACACTGGGAAATAATATTTTACTAATAACTATGAAAGGCATTTTGAATTCAACCTGTCTGACTGTAATTACTACAATGTGTTTATTTTAAAACGCCACATTTAGACATCTCTTACATGAGATGTGATACTTCAGTTCATGTCTTTCTATTCAATGTCTTCACATTTCTGATTAAAATCAGGCACATACAGACATCTATAAAAATGATTTGATAGTTCCTGTTGTACAGTGCCATAGCTATAATTTTATTTCACAGTGCGGCTCCATGGCAATAAAAGCATTTGATTGTGTAGAAGTGTTGCGTTTGACCTTGTGGATCTTTTCCAATGACCTCTAATTGTATTTTTTGCCTGCAGAATTCAACATTTCCCTTTGTAGAGTCAACAATCCTCTGAGGGGAAATCGATAACTTTGAACATGGTGAGTAAAATGATGGCAGGTCAATTGTGTTGTAGCTGCTGTTGTTGAATTTGAAACAAAAGGAGGGAACATCAGCCTGCACTCGCAATGGGTGATTACAGGTATTTAGACTGATGTAGAGTGTTGACATACCTTTTTAGGCATGCTGTAATGTTGTTCAAGTTATCAAACCAATAAGTAATTTTAAATTCAACTTGGCAGGAGTATTGAAACAGCCTGAATTACTTATTTTAATATGCTCCTGCCACCTAGCCACTATGCAAAATCTAGATGATGAATGATGCAAGTTCATGTAGGAATGTGTGCAACTCCCCTAGTGCAGGACAGCAATATGATCCTTTGGGGTGGACCCTCTGCTCCACCGTGTCCGAGTACTCTGTCCTGTGCATATGAGCAAATGATGAAAAGTACATCTCTTGATGTATTTGATGTGCTAAATTGCAATAAGCAGATGGGGTCAGATGGACAAGACTGATCATTCTGAGTAACAGAATGGAATGTGACTTGGTGAAGTGCAGATTCTTCTGAAGTTACTGACACCGTTTGTGTTGCCACATAAGAGATGTGGCTGACAACATGATTTTGTTTTTTTCCAATGCTGCATTGATATCCTGGAGAAACTGACTCGGCTTTATTGCTATATGGCTCATATTAACTCATATTTAAATTAAAAATAAAAGATTAAATCTACTTTATTCATCCACACGTGGGGAAATTATCTTCACACTCTTCACTCTTTTTGCATGTGGTTACAGTCTTTTGTTAGTCATGCATACAGGCCTCTGAACACAACACACTGGGGGCCTGTAGGCATGCAATTAGTAACACATCACACAAACAGTAGGGGGAGGCAGAGTGATGGGTCGCGCACAGGGGGTCGCGCCCCAAACGAGCAGCTTGTGGGGGGGACGGCGCCTTGCTCAAGGGCGCCTCGGCAGTGGCTGGGAGGTGAGCTGACGTCTCCCACCGTCAGCTCACACTCTGGGGGATGTCCGGGCGGGAGCAGGATTTGAGCCACCGATGGCTGGGCGATCCGTCTTCAAGACATCTGCTCTGCCGCTGAGCCACTGCCGCTTCATTTATGAGTATGCTTGACTTTGAATAATACAAACATATCAATAGGCCTCTGGTTCTTATTGTAGATGATCTATGATATCAGCTGCCATTAGTTAGTGAGCATTGGCAAGTTATCTTTTGTAAGATATTTCAAGTACATGAGGGTCTACCTGAGTTCCAGCAATTGAAACTTCCAGAGACTTTTTATTGCAGAAAGGTGACCTCCTCAGTCGGGACTGGGAAGATCCACATACACGCAAACAAACACACACACACACACACACACACACACATACGCGCACGCACACACACACACACACACACACACACACACATACACACACACACACACTGTTTACCTCTCTCTCCTCTCCACCAACAGTAAAAGTGCATGAAACAGCAGAAACAGGAATATACAAAGTAGCAGTTGGGGTGGAGGGTGTTTGAGATTGGTGATGCCAGGGATGATGGGATGCAAATGGATGCGTGAAGTGTTTACACATGGCTAATTCCCACCTGTCAATCAACCTGGAGTCTGGGGAGACGATAAAACCCATCGCAGATGATGGGAAGGAGGAAGGGAATAGATGGATGAGAAGAAATGAGCAAGTCAGGTGTTTTATGTGTGTATGTTTTAGTTTTTGTCAAGGAAGAGAAAGGACAGAAAATAAGATATTCAGGTTAGTGTGGAAAAAATTTCCTAGAGGTTAACTTGCTATTACCGTACTGTAATTTTATGTACATTAGAATAATAAAATAACATCTTGGCCATATGACAGCCTCCACTTCTGCGCTCATTTAGGAGAGCAAACTCAAACTTTGTGAGACAGGATTGTGTAAAATAATAATTTATAGAACATATATCCATCAAAAAACATTAATTACGGCATACATTTTAACATATGACTCAAGACAACACACACATGAGGTTACTCAAATCAGTACAGCACACTTTGAAGGTTAACCTGCTTCTTCAGGGTATGATAATCAACAATGTGCTGAGTGAACCATGAGTCATTAATCTGTATGATCTGTCTAGACATCTGCATTGTTTCAACCAGAGGTGTTCCCGTTCCACCAGATGGACTTCAGACAAATAGGCAAATAAAACATGACACACATTTGATCAAACAAGGTATTATGCATCTATTTATGTCTTTTCTCATTGTTGAATGACTGAAATGAAGGCTTCCTGAAACACTTAATGTCAGGTATTTGTCTGCAGCCAAAAATGCATGACATATTGAGGTATTGTTTGTTTGAGAGAAATGGAAGTTATGATTAAATGGGTAACATGTCAAAGAAAAACAAGACTGACAAAGTGATTCCAAAATATGACCTGAGATTTCAGCTAATCCCAAAATAAACCCTGATACTTCCAAATAAAGACAGCAGCTCTGTCATTGAACTACTTCACTGATAGCTGGTGTCTGAGAAATAGAGAGGTAGGGAGACAGAGAGCAGGACTCACTGAGACAGCCAGAGAGGGAAAGAGGGAGCTTCTGCTGATGAGCTGTCATCTCAGTATTATGCACATGCAAAGCAGCTGGTTCACACAAGGGTCAACCTGACAGGAAGTCGGTACAGCAGCAGCCAATCACAATGGGTGCTGGCTGTCAGAAGGGAGATATTAAGTCCACCAGTGACAAGGTTTTCAGAAAGACAAGCTATAATCCATAAAGTTAAGTTTGCACTTTCCTTTCAATTACAGACTTGGTTCTGGAAAAAAAAAAATCTCTAAATGGGAGGTTTTACTTGTTATAATTTCTCACTGGTTTCAAGTCTTTGCATTGTTAAAAACATCCCGATCAAGGGAGCTCAAGGTCACAGCTCAAGGTCTGATTATGGGAGAATGATGCTGGATTCATTGTCTTCATAATGACATCATCATCTTGTTGTTTCAATAAACAAATATATTGAAAGCCAGAAATTAACAAAGTTAAAGAAACTATTAATGAAAAGCCTAAGCAGCTAAGCAAAGCATTAACAACTCCATACGGAAGTTTCAGAATTAATGTAAATGGAGCATGACTGAATTTATCAAACATACGATGACCACAGTGTTCTCCTGCCCTCTCAATTTCGTCTGGGGGCTTGCCATAAAAAAATAAATGACAGGTGTCCCAGAGGACTCCAGCCTCTCTCATACATCTCCTTCAGGAGTGAGACAAACTGTTAAACATAAAAAAAAGAAAAAGTAACACTTTATTGAAAAGTTTAATTATGATATCATTTTACTTCTCTGCACCAACAGTGGGTTAAAAAAATAATTTAAAACAAATAAAACAAAGCTGTAAAACTCAAAAACACATGACCATTTTATGGTTTGAACATGTACAGCACAACCCAGGAATGTAAAATAAAATGATCACACTTTTGTCAAACAATGAATTTTGTCAATTGTGGGCTCTCGTGTAACATAATGACAGTTATTGTCATGTAATCTATACATCATACTTGTTTTACTACTATTTATATACACACCTTTATCACCCCGCATAACATTCAGGCATATTCTAATAAGTACTATGGTAGATAGCTATATGAAGTGTGTGGAGAGACGAGAGCCAAAATAGGATAGGATAATGAGTGAATGTGTGACAGAATGGTGAAGCAGTGGTTCCCAAAAAAAGTGTTGGATGTATATATAAAATGATGAAAAAAGGAGGACAAACTCAGAAGAAAATTTCAGCAAAATCTATTTTTGAAATATGCTACCATAAGGGGGAAAAGAGGATGTGCTGATAGACATGAAAAGGCAGAGACTATTGTAAAGATGTGAAAAAAGTTTCATGAGAAGGGTGTAGAGGATTTCAAAAGAATTCAAAGGCAGGGTTCAGACAGAGTTTAAATGGGAATACAGCACTACTGCTCATCTCACTCTTCTCCGTTCTGCAGAAGCTGCTTAAATACTAGGAAATTTTATCCATCCATTATAATGAAAGAGAAAATATTTACTTTTCTTCAATACCTTAAACCTGTTCATCTTTGTTGTGTTGTTTACTAAGTTTTTATCTTCATCTTTATTTTTAACCCCAGGAGTCTGCTGCAGGGGTTCAGGTAAACCATGGGAATAATATTCTGCCAGCAGCATTAAGGTTCAGTTAAACACCTTTTAAATATGGCATCTTCCAATGGCAGAAATCCAGAACAGTTGTGGTTTGACTGATATATTTAAAGAAAGGCATCTTTGTAAGTTTGGTGACGGAACAAATTTAAATATTTTTCATTCACGCTCTGAATTCCCCTGTTGGAGCATGATTGTAGATACAATCCTTCTTGGTCATAGGCCCCATCCCAACCTTCAGATATGTTTTACAACCATATGATTAGTTTAGTGTAGGCAGAAGATGTACGGAAAAGTTTCAAAGGGAGGCAACCTTTCAACATTTTGCCCAAGATATTGAACCACCCAAATGCCAAAACAGAATTTCACCAACTCTCTAGTCTATTTGTCATGGCAATAAAACTTGAGTAACTCCCTCAGCAGTCACTCATTTTGCATATCATGCCCTGTAATGAAGGCAGTTTGCTTTCATTAAATCAATTTTAACGATGATTCCATAAACACTGTATTGGTTTTGGGTCACATCTTTTTGATATACCGAAGAGAAATGAATACTAGTATTGGAAATATCTAATAGCAAATGCAATCTTTAATACCTTCTCGGCTCTAGGAGACAGAACCATCATTTTGCATTGCCTTCCCATCCACCCATTATAAATGCCCCAATGACCTATGGGGAATTCTCACTTTCTTTGTGAAAATAATTTGAGCCCTTCAGGTGCCCTGTCATGCGTATTTTCATTTAATTGCTTTCTAACACAGACATTCACGTAGTTACCAGTGTGGATATCATTGACAAAAGGACATGGGCTTTCTAAGTTTGGCTGTTTGTTACAGATGCCTGACAGAAATTACTGAAAGGGGTCATACATATGAGTATTTACTGTAACAGTGCATTTATGGAGAGCCAGGACCCAGATGGACAGAACTAACTTCAAGGGTTCAGTCTTGTAATCATGTTCGATATATCACCATTTATGGCATGGATCTCCTTTGGAGGGGACAGATTGTATCGTGGTAACTTGTGATCTCGAACAAAATTAGCATCAACATTTTGCCACCTACTCCTGAGTCCAGCAAGACTTGGACAGAGAGTGTCTGTGTTGGAACATGTATAGTACCTGGGACTTGTAATTCGGAGATTGGCGACGCAGAGTTTTGACTCACCTGGACCCTCCTCTCTGCTGGTGACTTTTTGCAATGGCAAGGGAATGTTCTGGTACCCTCTGTGTTTCAGCGACAGGTGGGTGATACTGGACTAGTGGAATGGTAGGTTGCTTGGAGTTGAGATGAGGGGGCAGCTGGTCCCTTATAGAAGCCAGTCGTAAACTAACCACTAGTCACAAGCTAAGGCAGTTGCCTCCTGAGATACCTGACAGATATGTTTCTTCTCCAGAACTGATTGGATTTACACAGAAAGTGTTGAGAGGAGAGACGTTAAGAAAAAGGAAATAAAAACGGAGAGCGAAATAGCACACCTTCATTTCCTTATTGATTAACCCTGCTAGTATGCTAATATAGCGTGGTGGGGTTTTTATCTGCAACACCAGCCTCATCAAGAGCCAATTAGCTCCTTTGCAGCCCACCACCATCCATCATAATGGGACAGACACACTCATCTTTTTTCTTAATATTGCAACATATAACAGGCCCCGAAAGTCAATACACTTCCTCATGTGGAACCACGGTAGAATAGTGGCCTTCCTACAATCAATAGGCAATGAGAACTGCTATAAAAAATGAAGCTCGTATTCTTATAATATCCCACACAACCACCTGTGGCAGACTCAAAAGAGAGGGCAAACCTATGGAACGCCTATGCTAACCAGAGATATCAAGGTGTTCTAACCTATATTTTAATTTCGGTTTATGTTCTTGTACTGAATAAGCTGCAGAATGAATCTGGTGGACAATGTCAAGCACAAAGCCCTCTACTTTGTGTCATTGTTGGAGGATGTCTAAATGATGCTCCTTCTCAAGCTTAAGAAGACCTTGATAACTTCAACAGATAACAAGGCAACTTGTTTCGCAGCTTCAGAAATTACTTAAGGAGTCGCTTCATTGATTTGTTTTCTTCTCTTTCCAGCCTGGCAAAATCATAATGGCTCAGCCATAAATGGTAATATAAATTGAGATTTAGGTTCCAGCTATGAGAGTTTTACACTTAAGACGGATCTTCTATCTTCCCTCATAATGTTTACTATAGGCAGTATGGTGATTAACAGGTAGCACTGCTACCCCAAATCCACCTGAGGATGAGGGGCAAACTACACACTTTTCAGTGTGTAGTTTACATTTTCCCATTCCTGTCTCGGTTCCGTCCAGATTATCTGGCTTTCTGCCATCTCATCAAACATATTACGGATGAATAGATGAATCTAAAATGAATTGAATGAATTGTAAAGGGGAATATTGTTTCATGCCCTAACCCTAACCTGTGACCCTACACATGATGGTCTGTTTTCAAAGATATGTTGGTGTTTATTACTCTTCATTGCTTAAACAGTACATTTTAAATGAATTTGATCTCAATAAGGGCATAATCATAATATCAGGATTTTATGTTCAAATTCTTCTCAGTACCCTATGGTAAACTACAGCAGATTGTGCCGTGCGCATCACTTACATGTTAGGTACTGAAGGTGTTGCTGAGCCAAGACAACCTGAATTGAAAATCCAGATTATATCAAATTACCTTGGGATTTATTGTTTATTAGAACAATGCTGTTGGGAAATACAGCCAAATTATGAGCCAGATTATACAGCCAGATTATTTATCACTCCCATTGAAATAACCTTATGTTGTGACACAACATTTTACAGAGTAGTATTTACCAGCATCCATCCGTTTGAGATCGCCCACAAGATATTCAGGTCACTGAACATGCATTCCTAGTTCACTTCAGCTTCATCTTCTTCTTCTTCTTTTCCTTTCGGCTTTTCCCTTCAGGGGTCGCCACAGCGAATCAATTGCCTCCATCTAACCCTGTCCTTTGCATCCTCTTCTCTCACACCAACTACCTTCATGTCCTCTTTCACTACATCCATAAACCTCCTCTTTGGTCTTCCTCTAGGCCTCCTGCCTGGCAGTTCAAAACTCAGCATCCTTCTACCAATATATTCACTATCTCTCCTCTGGACATGTCCAAACCCTCTCAGTCTGGCCTCTCTGACTTTATCTCCAAAACCTCTAACATGTGCTGTCCCTCTGATGTACTCATTCCTGATCCTATCCTTCCTGGTCACTCCCAAAGAGAACCTCAGCATCTTCATCTCTGCTACCTCCAGCTCTGCCTCCTGTCTTTTCCTCAGTGACACTGTCTCTAGACCGAACAACATCGTTGGTCTCACCACAGTTTTGTACACCTTTCCTTTCATTTTAGCTGAAACTCTTCTATCACACATCACACCTGACACTTTTCTCCACCCATTCCATCCTGCCTGTACACGTTTCTTCACCTCTTTTCCACACTCTCCATTGCTCTGGACTGTTGACCTTAAGTACTTAAAATCCTCCACCTTTTTGATCTCTTCTCCCTGTAACCTCACTCTTCCACTTTGGTCCCTCTCATTCACACACATGTACTCTGTCTTACTGCGGCTAACCTTCATCCCTCTCCTTTCCAGGACAAACCTCCACCTCTCTAGCTTCTCCCCCACCTCTTCCCTGCTCTCACTGCAGATCACAATGTCATCTGCAAACATCATGGTCCATGGAGATTCCTGTCTAACCTCGTCTGTCAGCTTGTCCATCACCATAGCAAACAAGAAGGGGCTCAGAGCTGATCCCTGATGCAGTCCCACCTCCACCTTGAACTCCTCTGTCACACCTACAGCACACCTCACCACTGTCTTACAGTCCTCATACATGTCCTGCACCGCTCTAACATACTTCTCTGCCACTCCAGACTTCCTCATACAATACCACAGTTCCTCTCTGGGCACCCTGTCATAAGCTTTCTCCAGATCTACAAAAACACAATGCAGCTCCCTCTGGCCTTCTCTGTACTTCTCTATCAACATTCTCAAAGCAAATACTGCATCTGTAGTACTCTTGTTTGGCATGAAACCATACTGCTGCTCACAAATGCTCACTTCTGCCCTTAGTCTAGCTTCCACTACTCTTTCCCATAACTTCATTGTATGGCTCATCAGCTTTATTCCTCTGTAGTTGCCACAACTCTGCACATCTCCCTTGTTCTTAAAAATGGGCACCAGCACACTTCTCCTCCACTCCTCAGGCATCTTCTCACTATCTAAGATCCTGTTGAACAACCCAGTCAGAAACTCTACTGCCACCTCTCCTAGACACTTCCAAACCTCTACAGGTATATCATCAGGACCGACTGCCTTTCCACTCTTCATCCTCTTCAGTGCTCTCCTCACTTCATCCTGGCTAATCTTTGCTACATCCTGGTCCACAACAGTCACCTCTTCTGGTCTTTGTTCTCTCTCATTTTCCACGTTCATCAACTCTTCAAAGTACTCTTTCCATCTTCCCATCACACTACTGGCACCTGTCAATAGGCTTCCATCCCTATCCTTAATCACCCTAACCTGCTGCACGTCCTTCCCATCTCTGTCTCTCTGTCTTGCCAACCTGTATAGATCAGTCTCTCCCTCCTTACTGTCCAACCGAGCATACAAGTCATCATAAGCTTCTTGTTTGGCCTTTGCTACCTCTACCTTCACCTTACGCTGCATCTCCCTGTACTCCTGTCTACTCTCCTCAGTCCTCTCAGTGTCCCACTTCTTCTTAGCTAACCTCTTTCTTTGTATACACTCCTGTACCTCCTCATTCCACCACCAAGTCTCCTTATCTACTTTCCTTCCAGATGACACACCAAATACTCTCCTACCTGTCTCCCTGATCACATTAGCTGTAGTTGTCCAGTCATCTGGAAGCACCTCCTGACCACCCAGAGCCTGTCTTAACTCCTTCCTAAAGGTCATGCAATACCCTTCCTTTTTTATCTTCCACCATTTCGTCCTCTGCTCTGCCTTTGCCCTCTTCATCTTCCTCACCACCAGAGTCATCCTACACACCACCATCCTATGCTGTTTGGCTACACTCTCGCCTACCACTACTTTACAGTCACTGATCTCCTTCAGGTTACATCGTCTACACAAGATGTAGTCTACCTGTGTGCTCCTACCACCACTCTTATAGGTCACCCTATGTTCCTGCCTCTTCTGGAAGAAAGTATTCACTACAGCCATTTCCATCCTTTTTGCAAAGTCAACTACCATCTGTCCTTCTGCGTTCCTCTCCTGGATACCAAACCTGCCCATCACTTCCTCATCACCTCTGTTACCTGCACCAACATGTCCATTGAAGTCTGCACCAATGACAACTCTCTCACTTCTAGGTATGCTCTGCATCACTTCATCAAAGTCCAACCAGAATTTCTCCTTCTCCTCCAGCTCACACCCTACCTGTGGGGCATACCCACTAACAACATTGAACATCACACCTTCTATTTCTAGCTTCAGACTCATCACTCTATCTGACACTCTTTTTACCTCCAGGACATTCCTAACAAACTCCTCCTTCAAGATAACTCCTACTCCATTTCTCTTCCCATCTACACCATGATAGAACAACTTGAACCCTGCTCCTAAACTTCTAGCCTTGCTACCTTTCCACCTGGTCTCCTGGACACACAGTATGTCTACCTTCCTCCTCTGCATCATGTCGACCAGCTCTCTACCTTTTCCTGTCATAGTTCCAACATTCAACGTCCCTACTCTTAGTCCTATACTCTTGGCGCTCCTCTTCTCTTTCTTCGTGCGAACGCACTTTCCTCCTCTCCTTCTTCGACCAACAGTAATCCAATTTCCACCGGCGCCCTGTAGGTCAACAGCGCCGATGGCGGTCGTTGTTAACCCGGGCCTCGACCGATCCGGTATGGAAGTCATAAGTTTGATTTGCATCTTTGATTTGGCAAAAGTTTTACGCCGGATGCCCTTCCTGACGCAACCCTCTGTATTTATCCGGGCTTGGGACTGGCACAATAAGACACTGGCTTGTGCCCTCTTGCGGCTACACTTCAGCTTCATAATATAACATAATATCAGATTTGTCATGGTAATAAACACATTTATGCAGTGATACAAAAATCTATCTAAAGCTCTCATGGATATCTGGTGGGTTAACTTGTTAAATTTTCATTTTTCCTTAACTTTAAAACCCTCTACTGCATCCATATACATCTGCCAACTGAACTGCTGCTCCAAAGTTTAAGAAAGCTTCATAATTATACGACCATAAAAAGTGTTTTTTGCCATGTTTATACACATTTAATTACTTTTCATGTCATTGTCATAACACTGACATGCAGTTCTGTGCAGCTATCTGTTTACTTGACCCTTTGTCGTCGCTAGAGGTAATTGAAAGGTTTTCAGTCTATCATCGGGCCTATACATAAAATTCCCAATCATATCCAAACATATGGAAAATTCATGCGGTTACTAGATTTTTATGTCCTTGTAATGTATGAATGAATACACACGTGCTCCACAGAGAAAGGTAGGATTAGGGTTAGGGTTAATTTAAGTTTGCATCAACTAGAAATGGAACCAAGTCATCTCCTACAAAACCCTCAAACCCCAACCATTCCATGTAAAACCATGCATAAAATGCATATTCCAAAAATGTTATTCCAGTAATTTATCTGGAAACATGAGTTAAGATATGTTTAAAGTGGTTGAAGTATTTGTCAGACTTTGAAATGCTGTTCTCTTGGGTGTGTATGGCATACACTGGACTGAAACTCAAGAGGTAATTGAGGGTTCCTCAAGGAGCTTTAGTATAATTTGTAATCAGCAGCAGACTCTTCAGGGATGGTTTCAAAGGAGTCCAGGTGGACTCTTGAAAGTACATTTTCATGAAACCAACACATTATGTAAGAAGCTTTTTGCATGGATTCATGCATGTTAAGTTTCACAAGGTAGACTGATGAGTTGTTTCCACAAACTGAAAAATGTTATTTCTCATCTCACCATTCACCACATGCAAAATAATGCCTAAAACATTATTATTATTATATAACATTATTATTATTGTATTAAGTTAAGGGAACTGTAAAAGCAAAGTTTCAGAATTCCTTTGTAACTTATTTTGATAACTGAAAACAGAACGGTTGGTGTATAAAGTTGTACTTATATATTCACTTGGTTAAAGTCAAATTTTTCATACTGAATCAATATGAAAAACGGCATTAAATGTTACCTATCAAACTTGTTAAATAGACTTTCATGTTTTAGATAAAGTTAGTTGAGAGTAATATATATCACCCTCAGAGACATTCTAAAAAATATCACTAAAAAAATATGGCTACAGATTTCGTCAATTAAAAGCTGTTATACCATGGTTTGGGTAAATACACAATTCTGATTTGCTGCAAGATATCCATTGACTACTAATAACGAGTGTCCGTGGCAGATTTCAAGTAAATTGTCACTGGCAGCAGATTAGGAAATAGCGTGTATGATTAAAATCTTTTTGATAATGATCCCTATCATAGCCCTGCGGCATTTAATCCTCACCACAGGATGGTGACCATGGAACAAGCTGCAGGCAGCCAAGGCTGCCCCTCTGAAATTATCTATGCATTCTTTACTAGAGGGTTATGAGAGAAGTGTTCAACTTACTTCACATCCCATTTGCTTGTCAGGTACTTTAAGTTGCCCTCTACAGAACACAAGTCAAATCTTTTTATTGACTTTGAATCTTGTTAATTTTGATAGCATTAGTTTTATGGCTCGTCACTCAGCAAAATGGGTTCTATTTGATGAGAAGTGAACATTTCCATTGTTGAGGAGTCTCAGGGAACATTAGTGATTGGAAAATGCATCAAAATATAAATTAATAGTCGGAATGTTTTTCTTTGGTAAGTGGCTGTGATATAAGTAGGGTAGTGCCCTCCATAATTAGAGATCATTGATTCTTTCATTATAATTCATTATATTGCCAGTTGTTATCCTGCACTTACCTCCATCTTTAATATAATTAATAGAAGGCTCAGAATAAATCAGACTTGAGTGTCAGAAGGAATAAAATATGCCGTTAAATCACTGTTATTGTTAAGGGTCACATACAATTGTAAATGGTGACCTCACAAAAAGTGTAGAAAACATGTCGTTGCAGTATTTAAAGTTGCATTTACTGGGTCCAGATTGTGAAAAAAAAACAAACAAACTTCCTTTGTAGTAAAACTTCTTCTTTTCTTTTCGGCTTTTACCTTCAGGGGTCGCCACAGCAAATCGATTGCCTCCATATAACCCTGTCTTCTGCATAAATGTAAAGTACATCAGACTAGCTTGTCTGACAGAAGGGTTGTTTCATTTACTCCGCATGCAGAGTGGATGAGCTTTGGTGTTGAATAATTTAGCTTTTAATCTTATATTACTCCCCTTTTTCCAATTACCAGTCAATACTGAAAAAGTAAAAACACACTATTGATGATAAATATATAAAATTCTGTACCTAGTTCTCAATATAAGGTCACCATACTTCTGCAGAAAATACCTAAACCTGATTGACCGAATGGGTCTGGTCTATTAAGAAAAAAGTATGATTTTCATACAACGAACTTGTGAATATCTGTGTTTATACTACATTATTAAATTGCCCCAGATCGCTTTCAGTTTTCTGGGACACTCTTTTTCCTTTTTTTTATTACCTCTCAAATTTTTGGCTTTTCAGTTTTTCTGTCCTCGTCTAGTTTCATATTTTTAGGACAGAGTAAATAGAAAATAACAAAAGGTGAAATCCTTTGACTGAGGCTGTTGAATCAGCAATTTCTTTCACCTGGCACAGAGTTGCAAATGCCTTTGCAAACTGTTGTGAGTTGCCTGTTTCCCTGCCATTGTCTCTGGGGCACTGTCCAATCTAATTCTACTTGAGTCTCTGCTGTCATTGTCCTGCTTCAAGTTGGCTGCATACAAATGAGTCCTGCTTCAAAGCACAAAGGATAGGGTGAATATGGAATGAAGTGAAGAGACAAACTTGTTGTACATATACAGGATTTACAGTTAGGGTTTATGGTTTGTATTTGTTACTTTAAAAAAGGTTGAATCCATTGTGGTCAATCCCAATTCACCTTGGCCTTCCATCTTAGCCCTCTTTATTTATTACCCCCCCCCCCATCTACGGTAGTGTGTCCTGGTTTTTCAGAAGATCCGGGAGTGCTGGTCACGCATCTCTGCAGATGGCCCTCGAAATAAAGTGTTTTAAGATATAGCCTGAAAAGAGGTGGGTAGAAGAAAAATCTTAGAACGCTTAGGGAACAGAGGGAGGGTAAATTAAATGTAGCTACTAATCCAGGATAAGATGAGCATAAATGTTATGTGTCTTCCCAAATAGCCAGGAAAATATGTTAATAATTCATCAAATTGTATTGTATGAAATCAAATGTGTAACTGGATTGCTCAGACACTTAAATTACTATTTAAGTGTTTTATTATCATCACTAATGTCATGAGGCTTTTGGCAAAAACATATTTTTACATGCGTTTCATTATCTTCCAGTTATTTTGTTCTGTCCAGCATATTTAGTTGGTTTTATACTTTTAACTTCCCCGTGGGGACAAAAAACGTTTTTTGAATTTGAATTTGTTGATCATGGCAATCGACAGGATTGTAGAGGATGATAATACAGTATTTTCATCCATGCATTCATCCATCCATCCATCCATCCATCCATCCATCCATCCATCCATCCATCCATCCATTCTCTTCCGCTTATCCGGGGTCGGGTCGCGGGGGCAGCAGCTTAAGCAGGGAGGCCCAGACTTCCCTCTCCCTAGCCACTTTGTCCAGCTTCTCCGGGAGAATCCCACGGCGTTCCCAGGCCAGCCGGGAGACATAGTCTCTCCAGCGTGTCCTGGGTCGTCCCCGGGGCCTCCTCCTGGTAGGACGTGCCCGGAACACCTCACCAGGGAGGCGTCCAGGAGGCATCCTGACCAGATGCCCGAGCCACCTCATCTGGCTCCTCTCGATGCTGAGGAGCAGCAGCTCGACTCTGAGTCCCTCCCGGATGACCGAACTTCTCACCCTATCTCTAAGGGAGAGCCCGGACACCCTGCGGAGGAAACCCATTTCGTGTTTTCAATTAAAACCTGAGCAAACCAGTAGAATACGTGAAACATTTTACTGAAAAGAAATATGCAGTATGAGTGGGTGACATGACTGTTGTATTCATTTGTCAATACAGTATACATTTCTTGGATACATACCCCATCTATAATGTAATGTATCTACTGATGGAGTGATGAATGGTGTCCCATAAAGAATAGAAAGTCAAAAAGTGAGGGGTGGTCAAATTGGGATTGTACTGAAATAGGATGTATGAGGTGCTTTTTTCCTGCCTGGCAGGGTCTTGGGAGAAACAGTACAAGAGTACATGACATATTGCCTCTTGAATAAAAAAAAAAAACGGATTCTTACAGAATTAGGCAGGCTTTACTATTCGTAAGCTTTAATTGTAATTTGTCACAAATAAAACTATCAGAAAAATATCTGATGTCAAGTTGAATATTTCCTGCCTGGTGTAAACTAATTTCCTTCATTTGCGACCTTATTCACAGCAGGCAATGTTTCTTTGTACCGCGAGAAGTAATAATTTCATAGTTTAATATGTTTTCCACAGGGGAAATAGCTTGGAATTGCATGTTACATATGGGAGAGGGAAGACTAATCTAGAAAGGCAAGTTTATTGACAAGCTCTCAGCATTATCGAAGAGAGCTGCTGTCTAGTGGATAATCCACACCGTACATAGCTGGCCATGCTTTTCTCATACACATCCACAATACTGCAGGTACATTGGAGGCTGTTTGCCAGCTGCTGTATGCCCAAACATGCGCCAATTTATCATCAAGATTAATGTGATTTTTCCTGGACTGTCATCAACCCGTCACCCCAACAAGATGCAGCCCATAGAAGTGATATCATCATTGAGTATTAGCTTGACTCACAGCAGAAGTCTTCACTGCAGGGAGACTTGAGCCTTTGTTGTCATCTGTCATGCTGTGGAAAAGTAGAGATCAGAGGGAAAACAAGAGTTTGATGGACAGTCTGATGAAGTAACCCAGCCAGGGGTTTCTAATTGAGATGTCCATCTGCTGCTTTATGCAAAGTACTCCCTCAAATAGCAGCAGGCGAGAGTGTGTGAATGATCAGATAAAGGACTGTTCAGGGAAAGAAACTTTAATATTTTGTGAGGGAAACTTGTGAGACTGACAAACCTGACATTATCACCAGTGAATGGGCTACAGTTTTTTCAACACTGTAGAGTTGTGAATGTAATATATAAATGTAATATAGATTGTTTTTTGTCATTTATATGTCATAGACTTCATAAATCTTATCAAAGCAGTTTTATATTGGGGGAGAATTACAGGAATATTCCTTTCGGAAGCATACCCTCCCTGTCCGTGGACAATCTGAAGTGATCTATGGGACACTATTATGCATGAAAGATGAAAATGACTTCAAGTGTAAAAATGCCAGGCCCTCTATAGACACATACCATGACTGAATATAAATAAAGACAGGCAGGTCCATGAATCACTTTAGTAAGGAACTTCAGCCCTGTCCCTTTTATTCCCCACAGCCTTGAGAAGCAGCAATTACAGCTGGAAGACAATGATCAATCTGCATTACATTTACAAACTACTAAAACAACGCTCACCTTTTCTCCTTGCCGCACAGCTATTGCGCTGTGGCTGGGACCCAGCACTAAGCAGAGAAAACACTAAAGCAAAAGGTCAGCCCACAGATATTAGGCACAGCTGTGTTTGCTAATAGATCTGCCTGAAGAGGCAGCTATTGATCAGGACCTCTCCCTGCTCCAACAGACACTAACACACACATTTTGTTTGTTCTTTCAAAATGAGCAGGGCTCACCTTGAGGATATCCCTCTCACATGACTGCAGACTATTTGAAACACAGCCTCATCCCACATGTGTGTTTAAATGAATAAATGTGGCAAGACACCACAAGGTACACAATCAATCCCTCCCCCTTCCAACTATCCTTACTCCGTACAATGTAGCCATACAATTAGAGAAATTAGAGACAGACAGACACATGCTCATGATAAAGGCAGCTGTGAAGCTCCCAGAGCAGTAACCCTGCTCGTATAATTTGTCTTGATTTACCTGCAGCGGTCAATACACTCCGCAGAAAGTTTCCTCTTCTCCTCAAAAAGAAGTTACAGGGAGGACATTTTATTTGTTTGCATGTGTTCAATAAATATCATTAAGGTCAATTTACTCAATACAAAAAAAAAAAAAAAAATAATAATAATTTTTTTTTACTGGTATGCAAAGTGGTCAGCCTAGAGTTTAACTGAATGTTCCATCACTGTGTTCCACATAACTTGGCGATCACAAATTATGTGGTTAACTATGCTAATTAAAGAAGTCAAGGTCACATTTGAAACTGATAATACACTGTACAGGAGTTGAAAAAGCCAAAGAAGTTGCATTTACTTTAATTCCTAAGGGCTTGTGAGAAACCTCTTATCTCCAGCCATGAGGCATGTGATGAATTGCTGCAGCTCCACTAAAGCCTTTGTTCTGAGGGAGGTCAATAACTCATCTATGATCACTGAGTGTGACCACCATGATGCACTGCGATCAAGAGAGTAAGAGTCTCTCTGTGAACTACTGCAGCCATGGATTTGCAAAGGGACAAACCTTTAGACAGATTTTCAACAGTTTGATGCCTTCCACATAATTTCTTCACTGATACAATTTCTTTTTGAGGAATATTATGTAAGGTATTCACATTGTACATGAATCCTTTTGTAATTATGAATTTTATGCAAAGCCCAGGCATGCTGACAAATTTAGCACTTTGGAGGGGCAGATCAGAAAGAAGGGGGCTGATATGCATCACTAACAGATAAATCAGACTTTAGCATGCTACTGTAAAAAACCTGGGGATTATGAACAACGCTCAGCATTATGAGGATCGACAGATTGCATCAGGGTCACAATTTTGGATGATTTAATGTCTCTGTGTTAATGATGTAAGCTTCTCAGGGATTTGTCAGGTAAATATCAGATTATTTGACTCTGTTGTGTGGTTAAAAGAACTAAAGCCACCTGAGCAGCGGGACTGATGCTTGCAAACAGCTGCTGGGTCAGGTGGGTCTCTAAAGGATGCAAAGCCTCTGGAACAACGGTACTGGTAATCTAAATATTTGTTTGTAAACTGTGGGATTAAAACGTTTGCACTTCCCGATCTGCTGCCATGAGGTGAACCTGCTGTGATGTGTTTGACTGCTCAATGAAGAAATGTACTGTAATGTAGTGTACTTCACTTCATTAATGCACAAATATGAGAGGAGAAAAGAGAGTTGCAGGACAGAAAGAAGCAGTATCACTAGTGAATGCAAGGTTAAGTTAGAGGCTGAACTAAGTACAAACACTAACATCCTTTGGCCATTGGCTGATAGTGGTAACAGATCAATATGATATTCATTTAAATATTCAATCAGCATCATCCAAACCAGTCTTACAAGCGGTTCATCTTAAAGCTGTGTTAATCATTAAAAAACAGGGACAAGAACACAGCCTCTCCTGGTCAGCATTCATGGTGTTTTACAGGTGAAAAGTGGAAGCATCCAGCTGTTCAAACATCCAACAAGTCATCCTGTATTAAACAGCATTCTTTACAGCTTTGACCGAGATGTTTGTTTCTAGAAAATTACTCAGTTTCTGGAAAAATACTTACTCCACAACTTGTTTTATTTTATAAATTACATGTTAAATCTTAAAGTGACTTGACTTAGTTTTCTCAAGGTCAAGGTCATCCTCTCATTTTTATCCCCTTTTCTACCCGAGTAATGTGCTTTTTGTTTCATCTTTCTACCTTCAACGGTTGCAAAGATATTTGGAGGACAAATGAACAAACGGATGAACAAATGGACGAATGAACAGACAAATACACCAAAACTGACAATTACAGTACATCACCACTTTGAAGCGTGATGTAATAATCACAGATCAAAGATCATTATTCTTCAGAGGCAGGAGAGAGATGCAAATAGGAGTGTAGAAAAAGGCTGAATGTAAGGAAAAGATAATGATAGGGAAGGAAATGAGAGTACACAAAGAGCATGGGCAGCGCTATGGAGCTTATTAGGATTGACTACCCTGCACTGCAGACACTTTCATAACAGTTCTTTATGTTATAATAACACAGGGCTACCCTGCCCTGGCCGGTTTCAATTTCTCCTACGATGTCCATCATTTGCTAGGCAGACTAAGGGCCCTGCGTGCCCTAATCACAGACAGAGCCAGATTGCCGTCAGCGTGGCTTCGTTGGCTGTTAATGAGGCCATTTTCCTGGCACCATTCAGGGGGAAGTAATCTCTGAGTGGTATGAAGTGCAGAGTACAGAGGGGGCAGAGAAAAGCACTGAGCATGAAAATAGCTGCACTATCAATTGTTTTAAAAGCTTTAATTTTTTTTTTGCAGTCTTTTAGGGCATGTGAGGAAGGCAGATAACACGGTATTAAATCTCATATGCCTGCAGCTTCAAGTTAGGGTTGGGGGACATTAATTTATTGATTCATTTATATATGCATACAGTGTATTCATTGCACCTTTTTGTTGAATCGGTTTTATATACTGTGAACAGGTGTCCCAGTTTTGGGTCACAGAAATGTTAAAGACATTTTTTCCTTATTCCACACAGCTCATTGTGATAGTGTTCTACAATTTGAATTAGAACTATCTCGGCTAAATTTGCCAACGTTTCAATGTGTGGAACTTGGTATGAGAGACAAAATATTGCACAGTCCTGCATAAAGTGGAACACTTGAACACTCTAACGTCCCCTGTTTTTTAATTACAAATTTTTCAGAAAAGTATTTGGCAAGTACAAAATAGCATTGTATCTTCCGTCTTTGTGGTTTCCTCTGACTGGCTTCTAAAGGCCAGAAGACTACTTATAGCTATTATAAGGGCAGATGGCAAGACAAAAGAATGAAAGGGGCAACAAGGCACTATTTCCTTCATGTCCAGAAGTCCAGTCCAGTTCCTGTCTGAGTCATCAAAATATCACAGTGAATTGTGATGGATTCCTTGAGCTCTCACATTTTTCATTGTAATGTTGTTTATGATATAAATAATCTGATAAATTAAAAGCTTATTATTTTTTTCTGCCTTGACAATTGATATGTTGGCAAACGAGTCTAATTTATTGGATTCACTAATGCTCTGAAATAATTTCACTGTCTGCTGATGATTAATAGGAGCTTTTACGCATCTAGGTTTCCTTTATTAAATTTACACCAAATTCATTTCCAGTAGCTTGAGCCCACTGCGGCTTTGTCAAATCACGTATTGACTGCAATATATAACGCTATATACAAGTCAGAATATTAAAGACCGATTACCTGAAAATAAATGACAGGGTATAAATTGTTGATTGAGAGGGAGAGTGCCTAGAATTAGAATATGAATTTTATGTGCGCACTTTCACAGATAACATTTTTATTGCAGATGAACTCTTGGTAGGGTGTCACTTTTTTCATCGCTACACACAGTCAGACAAAACATACATTTATGTTGTAAAATGATATCTTTCAATGATATTTTAAGCCAGATATAATTTAATTTTGGAATCTTCATAAGGCAGCAAATAGCTGTTAAGACGACAGTCATAAAAATTCAATAAATTTTCATTATGTTCTGTCAATCAAATTCCAAAGAAATAGATCTATTCAGATAAACAAAATGTAACAGTCATGTAAAGAAAACAACAGTCCATCCACAACCACACATCTCAATTCCAGAAAATACAATGAACAAAACCTGTGGAAACATTACGTTACACAAAATACAAACAAGAATGGACAAATAGAATGGACATGGAATGAGGGAAAACTGTCTTGAATGAAATACATAGTCAAAATACTTCTTGTTCTGACTTTAAGATGGACAAATTGTCCATCATACTTTGCAATTTCAAAGGACATCTATCAATCTTGAATGATTGTGAGCTGCAGAGCTGTAGACCTTTATCATGAATACAGTACATAGCTATACAGAGATGGCCATTAACACCATGTCTCCTCAGGATGCTTGCAAGTGACAGCGTGTTAAGATTAAAAATGATGGGATCTAAACTGTGTTAATTAATCTTATGAAGCATTTAGGTGAGCA
>CM023618.1:10214661-10332161 GCA_013358685.1 Antennarius maculatus
ATAATTGGGACTGAAACCTATCGTTGTTTCCAGTTTTTTGAGATGATATAAATGAATTTATAGGGCAAGAAGAAATGGTTGCTCTGGATTAATAAATGACAGAAGATAATAAGCGAATTTTGTGGCTTCATTTATGGTATTCTTTCTTACAGTCTATCAAGCACAGTCAAAAGAAGTGCACCTTTACAATTTTTCTTTTCCTCTTCCAAATTTACATTGAGCTTTAGAAAAAAATTGACCCTGTTCTGAAGAACTCAGTATATGCTTTATATTTGGTCTTCTCTCTTTTCTGCAGATGTGTTGCTTTTTGTCCCTTCCATTTTCATCTGTGACCAGCTTCGGTATCCTGCTCAATGAGTGGGTTCTGCCCCCAGGCCAGGAGGGATAATTAGATTTGAGAATGCAGAGAATAAGTTAATGCTCATCTTCACACACACACACACACACACACACACACACACACACACACACACACACACACACACACACACACACACACACACACACACACACACACACACACAGACACACACACACACACACACACACGCACCCACACACACACAGCCATGTAGACATGCAGACGCACAGTACATTCTGGATTATGTAAATCAGTGGCTCATGCCTCCTTTGAAATGTACAGAATGAGGATGGAGGAGGTTTTCTGCAAAGATAAACACTAGGTTCACATGGAGGACATAAAGAACTTATAAAACTTCAGATGATGCAAAGACATCTTCCTAAAACATACTGAGCTGAATTGTTTTAGAAATATTATTTACATCAAATTAAAAAAAAGCCCTATAGGTTTTTCTGACAATTGATGACCAATTAGGGAATTTCATCTAGCAGTGTCAACCTGAAAAATGAAAAAAAAAAAAAAAATCATATCACTGTTGTAATTATATCTTTTTCAGAACAACAATTAAAGTTGAGGCTACAGGCCTTCCACAAGAGGTGGTGAGGAGTTGGGTTGTATGGGAGAGATTTATCCTCTTGGTCTGTAGGATTAAAGATGATTAAAAGTTATTTATTATACTGGAATAAAAAATGTAGCCCTTTGCCAAGAGCATGTATTCATTTACTTAGAAAATAATTAAGAAATCCTGTCTTATTTAGTGCTAACAGTGTTTCGCAGTGTTTTTTGAGAAAAGAATTGATGAACTTTCCTGCTAATAAGTCAATAAATTTTCTGTGAAAGCAATGAGCAATGAATAATTGTTTCATATGGACAATGTGTTTTCTGTTTGATAATTGTTTGATGAAAATATCAGATTTTAATAAACAAGAAAATTTTACTTTGAAATATTTGTACCATTTGAACATGTTGTATGCAAATGGTAAGCTTGTTTGAAAACCTTTTCTCCAACAAAAGACACCTTGGTCTAAGTATTTAAAAGGCTGAGAAAATGGTTGAAATTGCTGAAGTAGGGATATGACACATTTTCAAGACTTCATGTTTGCAGTAGGAGACGGCTTAATTTTTAACCATAGGCATAGATCAGAGATTTTCTCCATTCAATTTTAAAAATAACCTTAGCAATTTGCTTGTCTGAGAGCATTCCATAATATGTTGTTGCATGGCACCTGAAATGTTTATTATTCTTTACATAAAGAAAGACATCATCACTTCTCCAACTGATGCTGAAAGGCTACAATATAGTTCATACAAAATCAGAAGAATGTAGGAAATTATTAGATTACATCCATTTGGCCAAGATCTGCTACATACACACACGTGTGTGTGCATGTGTGTGCGTGTGTGTGTGTGTGTGTGTGTGTGTGTGTGTGTCTGTGTGTGTGTGTGTGTGTGTGTATAAGTCAAAAATTGTCAAAAATTGAAATATAAAATTAACTCACAATATGAAAATAAAATTTTCAGAGGAGTTGTGCTTGTCCTCAATGGAGTCAAGTCAAATTGATTTTATTTATGTATGGACACAGCACCACTGGACTGCCTCTGCTTGTCAAGAGGCAGAAACCTTGAGCAGATCTACAACTCATGGTGGGCAGCTCTCCATTTGTTTGGACTGGCTGAGAGAAAGGGAGTTATTTTAACTTGTTAACTTGGTGGATGAGCAAGCAAACATGGCAGTGAATACCATCTATTTTTATTTATATCACTAAATGATGTATTTGTTAGACGTTTAAGGCCTAGCACAATAACCTCAGTTCTATCAGTATTAATGTCACAAAGTTAGAGGTCAATAGCTTTTACAAATCCTTAAGACGTATCTGAACTTAAGTCAATGAACTAATTTCACCTTGTGTCATTAATCAGTATATTTGTGCGTTTCTGCATAATAATACAGTTGAGTATTTCCTAATTATACCTCAGGGGGGCATATAAAGGGTGAACAGTGTTGGTCCAAGCACAGAATCCTGAAGAACTTCCTTTATTCACTTTAGTATGTATTGGGGAGCCATCATAAATATTTACACATCAAGGTCTTAAAGCAGCTGTAAGACCTTGATGACAAAGAATGTAGTTCTTTTGATATTAGTTACATATTTGAATCTTAGCAGTAGAATCAATTAGTCCACGGCAAATATCTAACAAAACAAGTATGGGGACAAGCCCCTCCCCTGATCCATTTAGAAGGTCAATTGTTCCTAAGACCAGTGCTGACTCTGTGCTGGGTTCCAAAGCCGTAACTACCCAAATAAACAAATATTGTGTAGAAAATCAACAAAAATAGTAGCAATTGCTTTGTCAAGAATTTTAATGAGTAAAGGGAAAAAAGTGTGTGTTGATATTTAGCGAAGATCTTCTTTTTAAGAAATAGTTTAATTACTGCCAATTTAAAGGCCTATGACTCAGAGTCCATTAATATGCAGTAGACAGACCATGTCTAATAGGAAAGTCCTGAGGTGAAACAACTCACTTTTTAATATTCAACAGTGCACAGGTGTGCATAAGTCATGATTTTTCCAATGAAAAATCACTAAGAGGGTCTGCAAACACTCTTTTCTATTTAATAAACTCTCCTGCTAGGCTTCAGTAATCTAGTGCCATTCTCCATACTTTTTCTTTCCTTTGTATAGCTTGTGTGTTTGGAATTGTTGCATCTAAAAAGTGTGAAGAGGCTGCTGAATGAGTATCCATCCTTTCTACAGTATATCACAACGTCTCGCTGCTTTTCCCCTATACTAATTTTGTTTACCATACCATAAATGCCTAGGATAATGTGAGGTCCAACCCTAAAAGCCAATTATCCAATGGATGAAAATTGGCTCAATTAAAATTGAATGACCAGTGGCAATTTACAAGCAAGACATGTACTATTCCCTGCTGCGATTTCTGTCTCAACATGGTGGAGCATTTTCTAAATCATTATAGGATTATCGTGTTTAAAGTTGTCTTGTTCTCTTAGCTATTAAATAATATTACATTCAGTGTTGCAGATCTTAATAATTGAACAGGTAGTGAAGGTTACTGTACAACGTAGTGCTGTTAAAACCTTAATTGACTTTTTTTTTTTATCTTTGACCTCGATAAAGCTTTGCTAAATCTAGTGGTATTTCCTTTTGTTCTAATTCACTGTTTGACTTCGGGATATGAAAAATGCGTTTTTTTCAACCCAATTGCTGATGCTGTACAATGAAATGGATCCATGTGTCCTGCAGGCAATGCATTGTAAAAGGAGACCACAGACCTGGAAAAGCAGATCGTATTGTTACAATGCAGTGACCCATATCAGAGTAATACCAGTTTAAGTATGCATGAATTCCAAAGAACTGTGAGACACGGAAACATTTAATTAGCATGGTAAAAATTATTATTCATCTGTTTAACAAAATGAAAAGCAGCCAGCGAAAAGACAGGAGGGGAAAGACAGAGGCAGAGAAGAAAAGTGAGGAAGATTCATCAAACGGCATGTCAGCACCTCTCTTCCAATGCCTTCAGGGTGGATGCAGGGTTATCTAAGCTCTAGGTTCACAGCCTAAAAGAAACTCCAACTGTCTGCACTGAAGGACGAAAGAATTTAAATCTTAAATGGAGCAAGAATTCGTACACCCAGAGAGAACAGGATGATATCATGTAATCTGTCAATCACAAATTAACTCTTTATTTTTCCAAATGCATGATATTTCTGTGTTGGTCGAATCCAAATTACTTACTTTTATGAAAATCTGTGATAAAGGCTTGTCTTTACCAATACTGGGTGTCACGAATGTCTCTCCAATACTCTTCTATGCCCCCCCCCCCAACTCTAACCCTAAACCCCCCCAAAAAATGATGAGGGACACATTCCTACAGTCTTAGCAGCCCCTGAAAAATATTCTTAAGCTCAGCCGACAAGTTTAAAAGAAAAAAAAGCTTATCTCTTTGGGTATGTCAGGCCTAAAGAGCAAAGGAGTATAATCTCTTTCACTTGTCCATAAAATAACAGATAATTCATTTTGAAAGTCATGGCTTTTTGAAGGGAACAGTCAACCCTGCATCTGATCCTAAACTCCAGCAGGAGACAACAAATTCTGTGCTAAATGTGTTGGTGAGAGTTGTTCTCTTTAGTAGCTGATAATAGCAAAGTCTCTGTCATCTATTAAGCAATCCTATTAACTGAAACTCAAACATCATGCTTCATCATTAGGCCATTACAACTCTGATGTAATCTTGGCTTATGAATTAAATTACCTGTGTCCTACATGACTTTAATAGACTCTACGTGTGAGTTTATGCCATCAGTGGCGTTAACGGTGATAGGATATGAGAAGTTCCTCTGGGACTGCAAATGAATCAGCCTTAACATTTAAGTCATATGGCAAGGATGTAGGAACACTTAATCCTTTGGTGAAAGGGAGGAAAGATTTGATAATGAAGCAGCATGGTGCAAAGTTGATAGTAAATAATCTATGTATATATATATATATATTTACTGTGTGTGTGTATATATATATATATTAAAAAAATAAAAATAAAAAATGTCCCTCTCACCCTTGTAGGGTGGTATCTGTGTGTCATCCTCAAGCTCGGGTCCTCTACCAGAGGCCTGGGAGTCTGAGGGTTCTGCGCAGTATCTTAGCTGTTCCTAGGACTGCGCTCTTCTGGACTGAGGCTTCAGATGTTGTTCCAGGAATCTGCTGGAGCCCCTCTTCCAGTTTGGGGGTCACTGCCCCAAGTGCTCCTACTACCACGGGGACCACATTAACCTTGAACTTCCACATGTGTGTATATATATATATATATATATATATATATATATATATATATACACACACACACACACACACACACACATACATATATATGTTTATATATATATATATATATATATATATATATGTTTTTATATATATATGTATATATAAAGTTCAAAGTTCAAACAAATTTTTTCACCTGACATTTCAATGCAAAGAAATCCCACTGTGAATTATTTGTCTCTTAGATGAAGGGCGTTCAAAACTATGTGATAGGAACAAAACCACAACAAAGGAACAAGTCGATACGTTGTTCCCTCCAGAGTTCATGTACAGGGCATGACAACATACCCCACAAAAACAACATATCAAACTATCAGAGAGATGCACCAACACTGAATACATTTTGCTGCCAAACACTGTGGAGATATAAACAGCCTGAAGGCAGCTGTTGATGAGCCTTTTTGCCCAGGTTAAATGAGATCTGATACACAACATTTGCTTTTTACCTGCCACTCTGTCTGAGAACCCACAGACATCTGTCTTGGCAAGAAACTGGAAGCCTGTGGAGTTTGTAAGATGCTAAATGCAGTGAAACCTTTCGCCTTTAAGACTATTCAAAAGTTTTTATGCTGGTAAATTATTCAAAGGGAGACTAAGACACATGTTAATTGACAAACTTTGGCAATCTCAAGATCTAGCAACACACATTTAGAAGAAAAAGGAGTGATGAATCATGGTGCCTGTCTCCAGAAAACACACATAGAGGCATTGTATGCATCAACAGTGGTGCACAAATATTTTCATAGACATATCAAAAGAATATCATTACATGTGACTGTAAGTTGCAGAGGTCAGTTGAGAATTCATTCAATATCATGAGTGGACCTGACTGTTAAGCATCTTCACTGGTTTATCCAGCTTCTGTCAGAAGGGAAGTTCAGAAAATTATAGCGAAATGCACAAACAATATAGCAGAAGACTGAAATTTTCTACAAAAATAAAGCTGAAGATTGATTGAAACGTATGTTTCACCTGAGCTGCCATTTCATAATTAACAAAGAAAAAAAGCTAAAATACATTTGTAAATTTTTGGGGTAAAAATGCTCAATATAATGTTAATTATAATAAAAATTCAGAGGAAAAATGCTGCATTTGACAAAATGCATAGGGTCAATGGACAGAAACAGACACATTCCAGCATTTGAGATCGCTTGATGATGTAGAAAATAAAAAAAAAACTGAGAGTTACATGTCACATACAAGCATTCTGTTAAAAAATTTCTTGCCAAAAATCCAATCAGATATGTTTACTTTCTATCATTTTAATAAATTCTCTGCTACTAATATTTTAAAATTGATAGGACATAGAAACGCATACTTAATGTGTGGTTGACTAAACTGTCGACTAATAAAAGATAGCAGCTTTAGCCTCTTTCTTGTGTTCTCTGTGTACTTGATAAGAAAACCACATTTTGCAATATTATCTCCTGCATCGACAAGAGGTAGACCACCCCAATTACTTTTGGAATATAGATTTATTTTCTATCAATCCATCAATAATTTAGTACTTCTTGTTTGCCACAAACTTCACGGTCTATAATTTAATTTGGTATCTGCCAACATCAGCACGCATTGTTATGCAGTGTCAGTTCGTTGTGAGTACAGTGATAAGCTCATAATGGTCATGACACATTTATATTGTGGTCTGATCAGGGTGTTGTGACACTTCACAGTAACTACTTCCACTTTCCTTTCTTTGAGCAACACCTCCTTGAACACAGAGATCAGCTTGAGAAAAAAAATGACAGAACATTTGTCTCACGCTGATCTCAGACTCATTAAACCAAATGGCCGTGTTCAGTGTTAAGTAGGGCTACATCAGAGAAAAAAGACACTCCTCAATCATAGCCAACACTTCAGGCCAGAGCAAAATGCCTGAGACCACTTAATGTCAGGATGACCAAATGCAGCAGTACTCTTGATTGAATGTCATAATGATGAGCTGCAAAGAGTATGTGGCATTAAACATTACAATTTCTACATTAACCTGAACAGATATCTCACCAACTGGCTCAGCCTAATATTTCCTTTATTAACTAGATGGCCAACATTATCACCTAAGAGGTCATGCTAGCATGGATGGAACAATTCTTACATTCACAAGGGAATTTTCTTTCATTTGCGCCTATGAGATCTATTCCCTAATTAAAGCTGTTAGAAGCTAGCTGTTTAGAGCTAAATTCCAGTCCATTTTTTTAAAGATAGATTTTAGTATACAGTATGCAGAAATACTTGGAAATTAATGTTATACTGTAATATATTGATATCACATCAATTGAACTTGACATAGCAGGGTTTTGGTTTTTACCTGCAGGCTATCTCTGCAAGACATACGGATGAACCATTTGCCTGAAATATTACAATTTTTCTTAATCACACCAAACTACATTCCAGTACTTTGGTGTCTTACTGTACTGATTTTGCAGCACAACCAACTTCACTTGTACTTTAGTGGTTTATTTGTTGGAACATGGATTCTTTAAGAAAATTTAGCCCTTAACAGAAAAATCTTTAGGACTCTGCTGCTAATGTCCTTGAAGGTTGACAGAAGTGTTTAACATCTGATTTGCAAATGTGTCTCTGAGGATGGATGCTATTCAAGGGGCTGAATCATTTTGAGACTTCAGAAGCAGCATGTTGAGTTTAGAAAAAAAATGTAAATCTGTTGCAATCCCCATTTAAACTGGTGCTGTGTGATTTGGTTATTTCAAACAGCCAAAAATTGTATGTTTTAGCAAGCAATAAACCCCCTGTAGAAAGGGGTCTGTTTGGAGATTCTGTTTGTTAATTCATGTTACTCTACAACAGGTGACAATGCTTCAGCATAGCCTTATTCTGGGGGCATTCTTTGAAATGTGGCGAGGGGTTTCTGGACTGATGCACGAACTTATCAGAGACAAGGGTGTAGATAGAGAGAACCAGATTTTTCCACATAATAGCCTTCAGAGGGGCAAAAGGAGATGTGAAGGCACTTGGCATCAGCCGCCGCATCTAACGGACTGGAAACAAGGCTTTGTATTCAGCAATTTACGATCTCAATACAGAGAAAGAAGTGTGAAGGGGAGGAGTGGGGAGGGAGCACAGGAAGAGACCTTGGGAGGTGAAATGAAGGACATCTTCCAAGAGAAACTGTCATCAGCAGATGTTGATGAGCGATAGCCAGCTAAAAGGAACAAAGGAGGTTGCTTCCATCTCAATTTGACATGTTTTAGAAAGTCTTCTCTTTTGCATTTATCCATCCATCCATCTTCAACTGCTTATCTGGGACCGGGTCGCAGGGGCAACAGTCTCAGGAGGGATGCCCATACCTTTCTCTCCCCAGAGACCTCCTCTAGCTCCTCTGAGGGGATCCCAAGGTGTCCCCAGGTCAGCTGAGAGACATAGTCCCTCCAACGTGTCCTAGGGCTTCCCCGAGGTCTCCTCCCTGTAGGACATGCCTGGAACACCTCCCCAGGGAAGCGTCCGGGAGGCATCCAGAACAAATGCCTGAGCCACCTCAGCTGGCTCCGCTCGAAGTGGAGGAGCAGTGGCTCTACTCCAAGCTTCTCCCTGGTGACTGAGCTCCTCACCCCTATTTCTATGGGTGAGTCCAGCCACTCTACAGAGGAAACTAATTTCAGCTGCTTGTGTCTGGGATCTTGTCCTTTTGGGCATGACCCAAAGCTCGTGACCATTGGTGAGAGTAGGAAGGTAGATTGAGAGCTACATCCTGCGACTCAGCTCCTTCTTCACCATGACAGACCTATACAGCAACGCATCACTGCGGAAGCTGCACTAATCCGTCTGTCAATCTCACGTTCCATCCTTCCCTCACTTGTGAACCCCAAGATACTTAAACCCCTCCACTTGGGACAAAGACTCTCCATCGACCTAAAGAGAGCACACTATGGCAAGTAAAACATCAATGACCGTGACATCACCTGGTATGGCACAACCGGGGCCCCACCCTGGAGCCAGGCCTGGGGTTGGGGCCCGTATGAGAGCTCCTGTGGCCGGGCTTCTGCCCAGCTCATGGGAGGGCCCAGCTGGACTCAGCCCGAAAGGACGACGTGGGCCCAACCTCCAGTGGACTCACCACCCGCCGAGGAAACCGTATGGGAAGGGTGATGTTTGGATTAGGTGGCAGTCATCAGCATGGGGCTCAATGACCCAATCCACAGACAAAGTGTCTAACTCTGGGGACATGAAATGTCACCTCGCTGGAGGGAAAGGAGCCAGAGCTTGTGAGGGAGGTTGAGAGGTACAGACTACATGTAGTCGGGATCACCTCCAACCACAGCTTGGGCTCTGGAACCCAAACCCTTGAGAGGGGCTGGACTCTCAAATTTTCTGGTGTTGCCCAAGGTGAGAGGCGGCAGACTGGTGCCGGCTTGCTTATAGCCCCAGAGCTCAGCCGTCATATGTTGGAGTTCACCCTTGTGAACAAGAGGGTCGCGTCTCTGCAGCTTCGGGTTGGGGACAGATGTGTCACTGTTGTTTCGGCCTACGGGCCAAACAGCAGTGTGCAGAATACCCAGCCTTTTTGGAGTCTCTGGGAGGGGTACTGAACGGTGCTCCAACTGGGGACACCATTGTTCTCCTTGGGGACTTCAACGCTGTCGTGGGCAGTGACAGTGAGACCTGGAAAGGAGTGATTGGGATGGACGGCCTCCCCGATCTGAACACGAGTGGTGTTCTGTTATTGGACTTCTGTGCTAGTCGCAGTTTGTCCATAACAAACACCTTGTTCAACCACAGGGATGTCCATAAGTGTGCATGGCACCAGGTCGATGATCGGGTCAAGAGAGGGGCAGAGCTGTCAACTCATCAACACCTCGTGGTGAGCTGGATCCACTGGCAGAGCAGGGGGGCCGGACAGACTCGGCAGGCTCAAACGTGTTTTGAGAGTCTGTTGGGAATGTCTGGCAGAACCCTCTGTCAGTGAGGTTGTCAACTCCCACTTCTGGGAGAGCTTCTCTCAGATCCCGTAGGAGGCTGGGGACATTGAGTCAGAGTGGACCATGTTCTCCACCTCCATTGTCGAAGCAGCTGCTCGGAGCTGTGGTCGCAAGGTCTCTGGTGCCTGTCGCAGCGGTAACCCCCAAACCCATGGTGGACACCAGAAGTAAGGGATGCCGTCAAGCTGAAGAAAGAGTCCTATCAATGTTGTTGAACCGTGGGATTCCAGAGGCAGCTGACAGGTACAGGTAGGCCAGGCGTACTGCAGCTCGAGTAGTCGCGGAGGCAGTCAGCCTCAAAGAAATTCTGGCAAACCATTCAACGCCTCAAGAGGGGAAAGTGGTGCACAGCCAACACTGTTTGCAGTAGAGGTGGAGAGCTGCTGACCTCGACTGACGATATTGTTGGGAGGTGGAAAAAATCCTTTTAGGAACTCCTCAATGTCACTACCATGTCTTACACAGAGGAAGCAGAGGTTGAGATCTCAGAGGTGGACTCGTTCGTCACCCAAGCTGAAGTTACTGAGGTGGTTACCAAACTCCTTGGTGGCAAAGCACCTGAATTGGATTAAATTCGCCCTGAGTACCTCAAGTCTGTGATGTGCAGGGACGGTTATTGTTGACATGTCTCTCTGACATTGCATTGCAGTCGGGGACAGTACCTTTGGTTTGGCAGACCGGGGCAGTGGTCCCTCTTTTCAAAAATGGGGACCAGAATGTGTGTTCTAACTATAGGGGGATCACACATGCCTATTCCAGGGTACTAGAGAGGAGGATTAGACCTATAGTCGAACCGCGGATTCAGTAGGAACAATGCAGCGTTCGTCTCGGTCTTGGAACACTGGACCAGCTCTACACTCTCCATCAAATGGTTGAGGGTTCATAGGAGTTTGTCCAGCCAGTCCACATGTGTTTTGTGGATCTGGAGAAGGTATTCGATTGTGTCCCTCGTGGTATCTTGTGGGGAGTGCTTCGGGAGTATTGGGTTCAGGGTCCTTTGCTGAGGGCTATGTGGTCCCTGTATGACGAAAGCCAGAGCTTTTCGCATTGCCGGCAGTAAGTCAGACCTGTTCCAGGTACATGTTGGACTTCAAACTTGTCTCAAACTTGTGCGCAAGCATGGAAACGCTTCAAATTTAATGCACAAGTTTTGATGTCTTGACAATAAATCAAGTGTGAATCATGTGCAGTGTCTTTTAACTCGGTATAGAAAACTAACCTCATTACAAGTGTACACTGATAAAACTATGTAGTGGCTGAATGACAACATAAATATGACTAATTTCTCTTCCCTGCAATTCCGTCCGGTTTTGCTGTTGGTTGAGTATATCTGCCTCCCTGAAATGACTATATTGGCTGGTGCTATCGTTTTGAAACCTGGTGATTAATCCCCAGGGAGGGGAAACAACATTAACCTGCCTCTCAGTATTTGCCACCACATCACCTTCAGAAAAACACTCCAGTAAAAAAGCCCATTGATTGTTGTCCCATAGAGACAGAACCATGAGCAGTAGCATTTCCACACTGTCCTGTTTTTTTTTTCTTTCATTAAAAAATTCAACCACTCCATTTGCTGGGGTGATATGATGTGAGTATTGACTATCGTCAGTGTAATTGTTCTAAATTTCATTTTAACTGCAATTAATTCAGTACAATAACTTTCTTTTAGTCACCATCTCTCTTGCCAAGACATGTCTTTGATCACTTAGCAGCAGTAGAAGATCACTGACCTGTAAAAGACTGACAGGGATAGAAAAGACTTACCAGCTCAATATGTGTAGGCAGATATAAGGCAACCTCTACAAGAAGTAAGTATGCCTGCCAGCACCTACAGCACTTCAGATAAGAATGTCCTCTACAGTGATATGTTCTGTTAATTCATCGCCTGGGTTCTTGACTCCAGTATCAATAAAAAAGTCAATTTCATAGAAAAGCCAAAGGAAAAATGAGACAGTATTGGGAAAAATCAAAAGGTTTAATCTGAAGCTCGGTTCTGAGAATGTTTTGAAATCGACTCATCAAGTAATTTCAGTTCCAGACTTAAATGAACAATCCTGTTCGTTCCACCCTTTACTTTTAATTTTTCTATTCAGAGAATGGACAGATAAATAGAACATTTATGTAACAAATACATATGGATGCTGATGAATAATTAATTAGTAATTAAAAGTTGAAAATTCGTAGTTGTAACAACTAACTTGCATTTACTGTATGCATCATGAGACAACCTGACACCATATGATATCAAACCAACATGAATGCACAATGTAGGATTGTTTTGCTTGATTTCCAGCAATCACAAGCCATCGCATTTCTTCACAGCGTATGAAGACACTATTTAATTGTTTCGTAAATGAGATACTCCAAGCTTACATAGCATATGCTCAAAGACAATATTTTATTGAATGTATAATTTAGAAATTTTTCTCTGCTTCAATTTTCATTCTATTTCATTTCTCTCTCTTTATGTCTTCCTGTCTGCAGGTACCATTCAGCCCTATGTCGTGGAATCCATCTGTCTTCTTCTCTGTTTGGTGCAGATGGAGCAACAGGACAAGGGCACACAAGCCAATCCATTTCCACCTTGTCATCTGCAGGCATTTCGATCTACCACAGTGCTCTTCCATCTCGATTAGGGGTGGCCTGCAGTCAGGAGACATGTCAGTTTGTGTGTTATGTGTCTGTGTGAGATTCTCTCTATGTGTGTGTGTGTTCTGGGGAACTGAATGCATGTGGTATAAGACTGAGATAACTAGCGTTGCATCACTCCCACCCCTACCCCAACCGTCAATGTCGAAGATATTGTCATATTAAGGATCTGAAGAATATCGCCACTTCACTGCGACAATGACAATTACTGTCATTGTCCCAGAGACAGGAAATGGCAGCTTACAACAACCAATCCCAGGTGTGGCATTTGTCATAATTGATGAAATGGCGGGATTTGATTTTTTAGAAATATTTGACACACACACACACACACACACACACACACACACACACACACACACACACACACACACACACACACAAGCTCGCACGGACACACAAACACACAAACACACACAGATTGTTTTGAGAGGGGTGTGTTTGAGAATCACAACACTTATTTAATCTCAGCAGCAACAAAATTAAAGCAGGTGTGCTGAAGACTAGATTCAATATGAAAAAATTTAAATTACGGGACATTTGTGAATTTGTCAAACTGTCAAATGTGAGTTTGACAAATATTTTGTACTGAAGGAAATATTTAAGTTGAATTTTCACCTTAGAGAAAAGACAATGGTTTGTGATTGAAGTTTTGTATAAGGCCAGTCTTCAGTGAAGGCTGTAAATAAATTAATCATATAGGGCTCCTTCTTAATCAAATTACCACAAAACAAAAAAAGCAGTTGACATTAAAATTTTGATTTTTAGTTATTTCTATACAGAAAAAGACTAAGAATATCTGAAACAATGATTAAGTGAACAGGTTAAAAACACAGCAGTGTATTTCTTATCAGGTAAAGAAAGTGAAAACCTACATGAGACAACAAGCCTTCTATCGAGCAATTCTACAAACCGCTTAAGTCTATCTTTTCAGAGTTTTAAAATATCAAAATATGTGTGTTTGTGTGCCTGCGTGTTTTTTGGGTGTGTGCATGTGTGTGTGTGTGTGTGTGTGTGTGTGTGTGTGTGTGTGTGTCTATCTATCCAGGTAAGAAAATAAAACACACACATATACAAGCCATCATCCATCTGTCCACTCACACATGCACACACACACACATACACGCACACACACACACACACACAGGGAAGGAAGCTTGTTCAAGGGTAATTCTTGGACTTACTAAGATACCTTTATGTATCTGTATATGTGCACATCCTGCTAACATACACATACGGCATGTGTTACAGTTGACAACATGAGGACTACATCACCTTGAGCATCCCTTCCCCTTCATCATGTTTTATCATGGCTTAGGTGAGCCATATCCTGGAGAACAAATATGAACAGAAATGGTCCTGTTTTTGTAGCTGATGTTTAATTAATTCTGTCAAATGTCTGTAGCATTATGGGAGATAGTGCAAACCTCAATGAAACATAATCAAACTGCATATTGTGGTTGATGGCAGTCTTTGTGAGCGCCACAAAATTAATATTGAAATTCCCCTGCTTTCCCCCCATAAAAACTTGGTATTTGGTGAACATTTCCTCATTCTGCTGTGTAAGGGGCAGTATCTTTCAGCAGCACCAGTTTTTCTTGAGTCTGGTGCAAATCATCCAGATTCCATTTTGTCAGTGTACAAGCCACTCTACTCCAGCAATTACATCAGCAGCCAACATCATCCGGGGATCTGAGCACCAGGATGCCAACATTCTGGTCGTTCTGACACAGGAACCAACGGCTTGCTCAGGTAGGACTTTTGGGACCAGGATGCCCCCTACTGACCACTCCCTGATGCTTATTATAGTATTAGTCAACGGAAGTGAAGCATTGTCACCGTCATAGTATACAAGCAATGAACCAGCAAACCATCACATAGTGAAATGTAAAGCAAAATATTAACCAAATTAAAGTACAAGAACAAACAATAAAAAAGCAAATCTGATGATATGTAACACTGAAATGCAAAGAACATTGATTGCCCAGCTTCATTGATAGATCTAATGCCAGCTGGGCTATCTACACCTGAACACTAGAAATCATGTTTCCTGCCCATCCCTTGCTTTAATTAGCTCCAGTATTCCTTGTCCTCTATTTTAAGCTTGCATTCATTACTTCACCCAATGAGCTGTTTCCTCTCTTCTATAGCCACCTAACCCTCTCCTCCTTTATCATATTACTGTAATGTTTTGTATGTCATAATTTCAAGATTCTGTACTTTGGTTTACTTAACCAGTTGCTTCCAGAATATATAGTATGTGAAATGTGAACATCCTCTGACTTATTACTAGCAATTAAAAGCTCCTCAACTGTAAATTAGAACCTAAATTACCATAGGAAAAACCCATACAACCTCAGAGAGGAATAGTTACAGTTCATGTATCTGATTGCCTCATTTTTGTAGGCAAGGCTACCAACCTTAGCATTAATCTTTTTGGTTGGCATAATGGCAATGGTTTTGACCTCATTATCCTTGCCCCTCTGACGCCCCCCTCTCTTCACTCATTTATCTCCTTGTTCTCTTTTTCTTCTCTGTCCATTCAAGGACAAATTTCTACCAGTATAATTGTTTAGTTAAAAATGTTTACTGCCTTGTCCTGTCAGTCTTATATGAATAGATGAAGAGTAGTCTTACCACCGGTGGTTGTTGAGTATCAAACTAAAATGCATCAAGATGCTGAAGGGAATATTTATGACTGTGAAATTGGTACTATATTTAGACCTTAACATGCCAGCTATGGAGACCTGAATGATGTTTATGGATTTCCATACTGACAGGGAGCACCAGGCCAACCATTTTTCTTTAGGCTTTTCTGTCTACTTTAATTCACGGCTTTATATTCTAACATGAAATTGGTCAACTTCAAACTTGCCGAACATAATGTTAAGTCTAAGTATCAGCAGTGCACCACAGATATTCTACGAGGATAGAAAGTCTATTGACAGACTTCCAGGTTGTTGTATGTGGTATGGAGTACATCAAAAATAATTGGTGATCTAGGGAGCTTTATGCCAGAATGTTGCTTTTGTCATATGAGAGAATAAAAAAAAATACTACAGAATACAGATCTCATCTTTTTTCTGATGTCAGTCAGTCATTTTCTCAACCCGCTTAATCCGCTTACGCAGGTCGCGGGGGAGTCTCAGGGCGTGAGGCGGGGGACACTCCGGGCACGACGCCAGTGTACCGCGGAGCCACACAGAGACAAACAATCACTCACACACACACTCATTCCTACGGTCAATTTGGGACCTGCCAATCAACCTGAAGCACATGCTTTTGGAGGTGGGAGGAAGCTGGAGAACCCGGAGAGAACCCACGCAGACACGGGGGGAGCATGCGAACCCGGGTCCACTGTGTTGTGAGGCGACAGCGCTACCCACTGCGCCACTGTGCCGCCCCTGTGGCTGTTTGGCCTACAATCTTTATTCATCCACTCATCTTCTTATCCACTTCTTCTGTTTTTGTGGGTCTCAGGGGTTGCCCGAGCCTATGCCAGCGGACTCACAGGCGAGACGTGGGGGACACTTCACACATGACACTGGTGCACCGTGGAGCTGCATGAAAGACAAACAATCACTCAAAACTATGGACTATATAGAATGATCAATTCACCTCAAGTGCATGTTTTTGGAGGTGAGAAGAAGTTGGAGAACAGGGATAAAACCCACGCTGACATGGGGAGAACATAGAAACTCCTCCCAGAACAGGACTCGAACCCAGAACTTTGAAGCTGTGAGGCAACGGGGCTACCCACTATGCCACCATGCCATTCCCTTCAATTTCATTTTATTTCAACTTATAGATTTTGAAATACTCATGAACCCTAAATTTACTGAACAGCTAACTCTGGCTGTTGCTGTCGGATATGCTTAAAAAAACTGATCGAGGGTTCCTTGATGTGTGTTCTTCTTTTCTCCCCATACATCAAATTATAAGAAGTCAAAGCCTACTGGACACTACTTGGAATTCAAAGCAATAAAATAAATGACAGTTGATTGCAGATATTGGAGCTATATGTACTTATTTTAAAATGACATTATGTGTTCTTATTCTTAATTATTCTACAGTAACTTTGATTATTTGACAAAAAAACTTTTGTATATACTTTATGTATCTTATTTGTTTTTAATTTTTCTGTGGTTGGTTTTATTACTTGGCTTGAAAAGTTTTTAGGAAAGTGCTACATGAATAAAGGTAATTTGAATTGAAGTATTCTTTCATTTCACCTCTGAAATATGTATTTTCAATGCTATATTCACACACACTTTCGTATAATTTGATTTTTTTTTTAGAAGTAGGTGAAAATAATTTTATTTCCTCTATTCATTGAGGGCTCACCAGCATCCACCCGGTGAAATGAATATAATTTTAGAACGATGTGATTAATAAGGAGTGAACAAGCTGCACCTGTGCTGTAGGGCTTTTACAATATCCAGAAAGTAGAAACTGCATTGTGAGGAAAAAAAATCACTGTTTCACACAATGACCAAGAGAAGCTAACACACTCTTTTCTGTATCTTAAGCAATTCTAATTAACATAATTCTTTACAGTGAAGTACAGTACCAGCCTTTTTTTTCAGTTTGTAAAAATTCCTATAGCAGTGCTGCTATTTTTTTGTTTGCATGTGTGTATTTGGTGTGTGTATGTTAATGAGTAGGGTAACTTAAAAAGTTTGAACTGGTTTCAGTCAAAGTCTGTGGACTAGTGGGCTCTGGGGAGGGGAACAGGTGCAGCAGCATCTGAAGCACCGTAATTGTGTTAAATACTCCTTCTTAATCTTCTCTTTCTTTTTACTATACCGAACTATACATACTGGCTTGTTGCTAATTTTGTCTGTTGTACAGTACTAGCCTACAAATATTATATGATAACTTTGTACATAAAAACAAATACTGATGGCAGATGGAGACAAGGCTGATGATCAGTCAGTCAGAAGATTTAGATTTATCTAAACGATCTGTCTCCATTTGTTCTTACCCAAATGGAGACAGATTATATGCAGTACATAAATATGTATCATGAGTTAGCTCTGCTGTAGAAAGTTCACTCTTCTCCAAATGCCTGTGTTGGCTTTACAGTCATTCATTTATTTTTTGCATTTTTTAGCATATATTCAGGGCAAGAAATAAGCCTGTCTGGCTTCCAACAGCAGGAAAAAAAGGCCTCATGTGCTTAGCTGCTGTTGCTAAATGGAGCTCTATAAACTGATTTGACACAAATAGAAATATTAGGATGAGATTTTTTTCACCTCAAAGTCAAAGCAATTTGTAGTTTTTCAACCTATTCTCTTTAAAATTACTGCAGGCAGACAATAAAGAAATTACGAAAAATCCACAGGAAACTGTTACATACAGGGTAATTTGATCAGGTGAGGCTGATGAAGAAAATCTATCTGACAAAGAAAACCGGTTTCCCTTTGTTGTCATAATATCTCCATTATGGATGACTCATAGTCAGCACACCATCATCAACAGAGTAATATAATAGAGTAGTACCTGGTATCGCAGAGATAAAACTTCACCAACAGCATTCTGCATAGTCATCATGTAGTTAATGTGCCTTTGTTAATTTATTCATAAGTTCTGGAGCACCACACCAACTCTCCCACTGGAAATCATTTATTACTTGTGAAGTGATGTCATGAGGAAACTCAATCATTCTGACTTGTAAACATTAAGGGTTAATTGTTCTTTAAATAAAAAACTCAGACACTCTGTAATCAGGCTTCAACATTTTAAGATATTGACTGAAGTGGTCAGAATTATATCCCTACAAATTCTTCTTTTACAAAGAAAAAAAGAAAATCTCTCTCTCTACTTCCCCTTTCTTCTTTCTCTCTCAAGAGCCAGTATTTACTTCCTTATATCGAAAATGGATCTGGTTGATGAAGAGTTACAGCGACCTAATGACAATGATACAGGCACATTTACCTCAGAAATACAGAAACTCCATGTAGAAATTAACTTTTTACATCCGAAACCACAACGCCCTGGTTTACACTGTATCCACAGGCCCATTGTCTGGCCTTCATAATGTACACAATACACTATTTACTTTACTTTATTTTCCTTCCCAGGATCAGCCCTAAGGGCTGCTCACTTTGCTCAACTTGCTGTCTCTCCCTCCCATTTCATTTCTTTGTAAGTAAATAGGCATCCAGTCTGCTCCTTTCTTATTGGCCGCTATTAGGCCTGTCTTCAAGCATTGGGAGGTGCTTGAAACTGAGTCAGTCAGACTTCTTTAAAACTTTCCCTTCTTGTGTTTGTAACTGTCCTAGAAAATGTGGAGGAGGTGAGAGAGGGGTTATTTTTTAAAAGTTTCAGTTCTACAACTGACAGCTGGTAATGTCCAGGTAAATATAAGAAGATCTGAAGATGTCGAGAGGCTACTAAAAAAGCATGTGACCTAATCTTGGATTACATTACCAGTCAACACTGAATGGGAGTATTCAGTGATCTCTTGCTGACAGCCGTGAGGTAAAATCTTCATTTTAGATAGAATGTTATTGTCTTTTGTGCTGTGCTTTAAAATTATTGTACAAGTTTGTAGACATAAGTTTGACAATCATGCAGTCTAATCTGTGTTGTGGTTTTTACTGTCATATGCTTGTTGTTTTCATGGAAAGCATTTTCTGAACATGAATAAAATAGGGCTACTTACTCATGTGTTAGAATCCATTCTGCTCAGCAAATTAACTGATGCCATTGGGGAACCATACTGTCCCCCCTGCATGCAGAGTAACTAAATGTTTACTCCCAAAACATAGACAGAAGAGCAGATGGGTATCAGGAAGAACTCAATATTTTTTGTTGGCAAGCAAAACGGTATATCAGAGAACTACTGTAGGCTACTCTCCTTTGTGAACTCTATTTCAGTTGTTTCCAAGCAAAACATATGATAGCAGGTAGAGAAAAAGTGTCCAGCCAGGAAAACAAGGGATTTTAGGTCTTAAGATCAGAGTTTATCAGAGTTTATCAGTTACAAAACCAGCCCTCTCCCTCTCTCTCTCCCTCACAAATGCGCACGCTCACACACGCGCACACACACACACACACACACACACACACACACACACACACACACACACACACACACACACACACACACACACACACACACACACACACACACACACAGACACACACACACACACTAGGATCTTTTCTGTTTGACATCTATCCAGGAATGGGATAGTCTGTGATTTGAAATGCTTCACTTCTCAGCATCTCAACATTCTGTCCCCCCTTCCGCACAATCATGTGTTTCCAAAAGATTATGTTAAGTGCCCCTAAAACCCAATCCCCATGTTGCTAAGGCAGCTTCAAAAGTTTGGTATGTGCATTTTAATGTTCTGGAATTTGGAATTTAATGAACTTAACATGTCAAAGAGTTTAATCATAAGCACCTTACATGTTCAGTGCTTTGGCTGGTCTTATAGGCTGCAGAGGACCAGAAAAGTGACATGTTTGGGGTATTCAGCTGCTTTGGTCAAGATACCTTCTTTTCTAAATAGCAAGAAGTAGAACATATCAGAAATGACATACTGTGTTGTTTTTTATCGAGGTCACCTTTTCAAGCTGTATTTATATTTAAAATCTGAGATATCTTGACATGTTTTTGCTTTTCTTTGCCGACTTTTCCACTGAACACAAACAACCCACTCAATTCTCATGGGAAATGGAACTCCAGTCAATTTGAGTCATATTGTAGATTATCTTTCTGCTCATATTATTTCTCATATAAGGTAGTTAAAAACATACAGTACATGTCAGTGCTCAGTGCAGACATGGTTCATCAGACATGTCAGTCAGTATCTTAACCTGCTGAATCCGCTGACGTGGGTCGTGGGGGAGCCGGTGCCTATCTTGGCAGTCTCAGGGCGTGAGGCGGGGGACACTCCGGGCACGATGCCAGTGTACTGTGGAGCCACACAGAGACAAACAACCAGCCACACACACATTCACTCCTAGGGTCAATTTGGGACCGGCCAATCAACGTAAAGCACATGCTTTTGGAGGTGGGAGGAAGCCGGAGAACCCGGAGGGAACCCACGCAGACACGGGGAGAGCATGCGAGCTCCGCACAGAGCGGGACTCGAACCTGGGTCCGCCGTGTTGTGAGGCGACAGCGCTACCCACTGCGCCACCGTGCCGCCCCATCAGACATGTATATCAGGCAAAATGAATCCATAATATCTTAAGTAAACACAGATCAGTCTTTGATTCATGCTGGACACAGCAGTGTACTTTGGTGTGTTTTCATGAGCTGCAGCTGTGTCCCCAGGGTATCCAGAGGGCTTGCTGATAAAAGAGCAGTCATTGGTTGCTATATCAAAACACCTACAGTAAATATATCCAGTCAGTAAGTTTCAAATATTAATCAGAAAAATGTCAACTGTCAACATGTTTTGTTGTCTTATACAATCTTGAATCACATCATCCACATGTAAGAAAATGATGATTTGCACTCAGAGAACGTGGGATCCAAATTCACTTTACTGCATACTTTATTAAATACACCCAGAACTACAAAGTGGCATTTAATGAAACTTCTGCTTATTCATGAAGATTAATACCATCAAACTCCTGTTTCATTGCTATATCCCCATTTATTGCAATAAGTGTGATGCTTAGTGTAGACTGTAAACACAGTTCTTTGCAGTTGTACTTAAGAATCTACATATTGAGCCTATATGTCAATTTTTTTGTATTTCCAATTTTCACTAAATGTAGCAGAGTACTTAAAGCAGTTTTGGGGGATGTTATGCCCTCTGGACCAACTTTTCTTTGCTATTTCTTTGCTACAGATACAGTCATTGTCACTTTCATTCAGGTTTTTTTTTTTTTTTTACTTAGAATCACATCCAAAAGCATGATTCAGAGAGCATAGGATTGAGAATCGTTACTTTTTCAAGCATAGGGTTCTCTCCATAGGTAATGACAAATCCATATTTACAGTAGGCAGAAATGTGGTCCATAAACACAACCTGAGAAGCCAAGCACACAGAAAAAAAGGCTGAGATGACAATTTCACCACGAATTGGCACAGAGGGGAAGGAGAAAACTAAGACTAAATACAGTAGGAGGCAAGGATGTCAGACACAGGCAATAACAATCAGGACACAGATACAATCCCAGTGGCAAGAGATCACAGAGACAGCAGGAAGTCTGAATAGGCAGGCAAGTGACAAAATAAAACGAGAAATACACACATAAAACATAAGGAGACATGACCTGGGTGAGTCAGTTAGTTGTGTCACTGACGGAAAAACTTTATTCAGTGTATTCTGTTGTGGCCACATCTATTTTCAAATGTGTTGAAAAGCATTTTTCAAATCTGTCCATTTAAATAGTGCACATATCAAGTATGAGAATATGCCTTTACCAGTATCTACAATGTAGGTCATGATAATAGAAAAAAATTACGCTGTATTGAAAAGGCAAATCCATTTTTATGAAATTAATTGCAACTGCTCTCCTTACAGTTTGGTCTCTTGACAAGCCTGTTCACTTAAAAGAATTTTTATAGTTCCATGTTTTTGTTTCGTTTCAACTTTCTCTCATCAGCACTGACCTGAACTTTGACCACATCAATAACAGAGTGCCCTGAGGAGGCACCTTTGGTTGGAGGCTCATTCAGAATGAGAGATCGGTTGGGAGAGCTGCAGCAGAGAGCACAAGACTTTTCCGAGGCATCGAGTGAGAATGCTCAACCTGTTTCAGTGGAGAGTAATGTTGATGACTCTGTGGTGGTCGAGGTCATAACGCCACAGGCTGTAGTGTTTGAAGAGGAGCCAATAATTGAGAATTTCCTGTCTGAGGCTCAGAAAATCAGAGATGACATCACAGCCTTGGAGACAGAGGTACAATTTTTTTTTTTAGTGTTATATTATTTTTTTTGACCTTGCAGAATGTAATTTTTATTGTAATTTTACTTTTTACTGTTTTGCTTTTGAAGTGCTATAACTGCCATATCCAGTGTACAGTCTGTTTTGGAGTTGCATTAATCCTTATTATTCTTACTTGCCATTTTTTCTCTTCATCATTTCAATTATTCTAATGCTCCAAACTTGACTTTTGATGCAGTGTCTGTATATTCATTTGTGGCCTGCAACAAACAGGTCCTTAAGTTTGGCCAGCAGCAAAAGACATTGGTGGCAACAATGCGCCGTTTCAGTGTGATGAAAAAAGACAGCAGCATAACCCGAGACATCAAGCTTCAGGCTGAAAGCCTCCATCGACGCTTAGAGGGTCTTTTGAAACAGGTCCAAAGGACTGAGGAGCAGCATGGGCCTACTGCTGTTGCTACGAGGATTCAACACTCCCAGCATGCAGCGCTATACCGCAAGTTCCAGCAGGTTGGGAAGTTAATTCTATCACTCCTCTATGCAGAATTTGTTTTCTTTTTTTCTGTTTGTTTGCTATCGGGCTTTTTTGGCCTGTGGGACTCCTGAGGCAGCCGATAGGTACCGGCTGGCCAAGCGGAATGCAGCTTTGGTGATTGCTGAGGCAAAAACCCGGGCGTGAGAGAAGTTCTGTGAGGCCTTGGAGGACGACTTCCAGACAGCTCCCGAAGAAATTCTGGTCCACCATCAGGCGTCTCAGGAGGGGGAAGCAGTGCAGCATCAACACTGTGTATAGTGGGGATGGGGCACTGCTGACCTCAACTCGGGACGTTGTGACTCAGTGGGGAGAATACTTCGAAGACCTCCTCAGTCCCGCAGACACGCCTTCCCGTGAGGAAACAGAGTCTGGGTTCTCTGAGGCGGGCTTTCCTATCACTGGGGTTGAGGTTGCCGAAGTAGTTAAAAAGCTCCTCGGTGGCAGGGCCCCGGGGGTGGATGAGATCCGCCCGGAGTTCCTAAAGGCTCTGGATGTTGTGGGGCTGTCCTGTTTGACACGCTTCTGCAACATCGCGTGGACATCGGGGACAGTGCCTCTGGATTGGAAGACTGGGGTGGTGGTCCCCCTTTTTAAGAAGGGGGACCGGAGGGTGTGCTCCAACTACAGGGGGATCACACTCCTCAGCCTCCCTGGCAAGGTCTATTCAGGGGTTCTGGAGAGGAGGGTCTGTCGGGAAGTCGAATCTCGGATTCAGGAGGAGCATTGTGGTTTTCGTCCTGGCCGTGGAACAGTGGACCAGCTCTACACTCTCCGCAGGGTCCTTGAGGGGGAATGGGATTTTGCCCAACCAGTCTACATGTGTTTTGTGGACTTGGAGAAGGCGTTCGACTGTGTTCTTCGGTGGGTTCTGTGGGGGGTGCTTCGGGAGTATGGGGTACCGAACCCCTTGATAAGGGCTGTTCGGTCCCTGTATGACCGGTATCAGAAATTGGTCCGCATTGCTGGCAGTAAGTCGGATTCGTTTCCAGTGACTCCGCCAAGGCTGCCCTTTGTCACCGATTCTGTTCATACCTTTTATGGACAGAATTTCTAGGCGCAGCCAAGGCGTTGAGGGTGTCTGGTTTGGTGGCCTCAGTATTGCGTCTCTGCTTTTTGCAGATGACGTGGTGCTGTTGGCTTCATCAAGCTGTGATCTCCAACTCTCAGTGGAGCGGTTCGCAGCCGAGTGTGAAGCGGTTGGGATGAGAATCAGCACCTCCAAATCTTAGACCATGGTCCTCAGTCGGAAAAGGGTTGAGTGCCCTCTCCGGGTTGGGGATGAGATCCTGCCCCAAGTGGAGGAGTTCAAGTATCTCGGGGTCTCGTTCACGAGTGAGGGTACGATGGAGCGGAAGATCGACAGGCGGATCGGTGCAACGTCTGCAGTGATGCGGACGCTGCATCGGTCCGTCTTGGTGAAGAAGGATCTTCACCACGTCGATCACCAGTCGATCTACGTCGATCTTCACCACGTCAATCACCAGTCGATCTACATTCCTGCCCTCACCGCGATCTCGTTCTTTCGGTCACAACCCACTGCTCGTAACCGAAAGAACGATATCGCGGATACAATGGGTTTCCTCCGCAGGGTGTCCGGGCTCTCCCTTAGAGATAGGGTGAGAAGTTCGGTCATCCGGGAGGGACTCAGAGTCGAGCCGCTGCTCCTCCGCATCGAGAGGAGCCAGATAAGGTGGCTCGGGCATCTGGGCAGGATGCCTCCTGGACGCCTCCCTGGTGAGGTGTTCCAGTCACGTCCTACCGGGAGGAGGCCCCGGGGACGACCCAGGACACACTGGAGAGACTATGTCTCCCGGCTGGCCTGGGAATGCCTTGGGATTCTCCCGGAGGAGCTGGACGAAGTGGCTAGGGAAAGGGAAGTCTGGGCTTCCCTGCTTAAGATGCTGCCCCCGCGACCCGACCCCGGATAAGCGGAAGAGAATGGATGGATGTATGGATGCTGAAAGTTATCTTAACAGAAAATATGCATTTTCAAATGATAAAAAATTGTGAATAAAGTCAACTGGAAGCACTCAATGAATTTAATGCAGCAAATGTCTGTGTACATCTTCCGTTGTAATACCAGACCTGACGAGAGGTGTAAGGAAACCAAGCTATAATTATACTAAAGCCAGAATAAATGGGACTTAAATGTCTTCATTTTTCATTTGCCCGCACTGTCTTACTTTCTATCCTTTCATTTTGTTAAAATTATGTCCAGGTAATGCTGCAGTATAATGAAGGTCTGCTGACCAAGCAGGAGCGCTGCAAGCATTTCATTATCCGGCAGTTAGAGGTATCTGGAAGGGATGTGACGGAGGAGGAGGTTAATGAGATGGTGACCACAGGAAAATGGGAGGTCTTTAATGAGAACCTACTCAATGATTCCAGAATCACGCGGTCACAACTATCTGAGATTGAACAGCGACACAAGGTAGGACAAAGATACCGTATGGATGATTAAAATAATGCACAGGATTAACGGTAATTTCAAAGACATTGGTATCTGGCTAACACCATTTCAAACAGGTTACCAGTAAGCTGACACATACTGGTAACAACAAAGATAAGTTGAAACACAAAATACTATGCAGTAATCCCTTGTTACTCGCGGTTAATGCGTTCCAGGACCACCCGTGAAAAATTCTGCATATAGCGACAAACCATTTATTTTATTATTTATAGTAATTAAAGTGTTTATGAACCCTCCTCATACTGAATTTAAACCCCCTTATATCTGTATTACCTTTTCCCACACTCTTGTAGACTGTTTAAAGCACTTTTGTATTAAAGAAAAGTGGCAGGAGGAACTGTGAGTCGGAGCGCACCACACGCACGGATGCTGTCAGCCAATAGCATGCGCGTACGGTATCATGTAGTGAAGCAGTGCACCTTGAAGCGCAAATATGCGAGGGATTACCTATCTGATAAAGAGTCTAATAGAATGAAAAATTAGAATACATATTTTTATGGTTTTGGTTCGGCAATCTCTAATGCAGGGGTGTCAAACTCTTTTTCACTGAGGGCCACATTAGCATAACGGCTGTCCACAAAGGGCCAGATGCAACTAATGAATGTAACTACATTGAATGTAACTACTCCTTAATGTTAAAAATCTGAATTTGTTAATTATTCAACTTACAAACATTTGCAGTTGCGAAGAAAAAATGTTTGCTTGTTGCTGTGTTATAACATAAATCCTTTTAATCTTTCAGGTTATAAAACCCACAGAACTTCATCAATAAACGATTAAAACTGTCCAAGTGAATTAAGAAAAATAACATCACAGTAACATCAAACACAAGTCAGGACATTAACTGTGTTCAAAACGGTTTTGTCAGAGTTCAAATAGACTTGATTACTGCATTGTGGAAAATGTAGTTTTGGTCAAAGCACACTTTTGACCTATTTATTTTTAGACACTCTGACCTTTTATGCTCTCGAGGGCCACATAAAATGATGTGGCGGGCCACATTTGGCCCCTGGGCCTTGAGTTTGACATGTCAAATGCAAGGCTCTAATGGATACTCCGATTCTAGGGGAAAAGCTTGTCAAGCAGTCTTGAATGCAAGCCATCCAATCAACACGAGATATTAAAGTACACAAACAACATATATGTGCATTTAATGTCCCTGTTACCTTATCTAGAGTATTGATCATATCATCCCTCTCTTTTGAAAGGAGTTGCTGAGCCTTGAGAACAATATGAAGGAGCTCAGGGACTTGTTTATAGACATTTTCATACTGGTTGAGGAACAAGGAGCCTTCATTGAACACATCCAAACCAATGTGGAGAGGACACAGGATTATGTGGATGCTTCTAATGAGAAATTCAAGTTGGCTGCCAGGTACAAAAAGAAAAACCCATTGCGACAGTTGTGCTGCTGCTGCTGCCCACCCTGGAGGTGCTGCTTATGATATGAACATATTTTACCTCCATATCTCATTTCAAGTCTCACTTACTCGTTTGGAGGAATCAACACTGGATTCAAGTACCTTTAAAGCGAAGGTTATGTTACTCCTGTTTTTGCTCTTGAACAGATTGATGGGGAAGTCAGAGTCAGCAGAGCATAGAAAACAATTAGGGCAGAAGGCCCAAATAGCTATCAGTGGCACTTGTTTCTTTCAAGAGGATGTGAAGCGACTGCTTTTTGAAGAGACAGTTCAGTGAGTGCTACTCACCAGCACTACTACTTATTGGAGACCTTCACTGTCATCTGACAGAGTTCACAAACAAGGGGCTTCTGCCTCTGCCAGAGCTAGATCAGCAACACTGATATTTCCTCACTTTTCTTTTTTTATTTAAAAATAAATCCTCTGATCCATTTTTCTGCCTCAAGAGCTCTAGTCAATGACAATTGATTTTTTTATACAATACAGTATACAATATATGCACTTTAAGACTTGGCTATCTTTTTCCATTTTCTTCTGAACTGAAACAAGAGTTTAACATGGTATAACAAGGTTTGTGTTTCAAAATTGCTTAGCACTTTCATTTGCATTTCAAAGTGTGATTGTTGAAACTTTTTTTCCCCCCGAATTTTCACTTTGCAGATAGAAATTCAAGTAAAATTTGATCAATACCTAACTGTAATGGTGAAAACAAATTTACAGGTGTCACTGGTGTACAGTACAGATGGATGATTTATTTTCTGTAGTTGTTTTGTATACTGGACTGAAACTATAATTTATGATTTCACTGGAACTGCTCTTTTGTTCAGTTGAAAATCAACCGTATGTATCAATATTATTAAAATTATGTTGCATATAAAGGTAGTAGTCAAGTGTTAAGTGAGTGGAAAGTTCTGGCCTGCGGGAGCACCAGCAGTGTGAATTAAAATAGTGATTGATGAAATGAAGTCCAGGGACCCCCAGGGGTCCTCCAGGGAGTTCAAGGGGTCTCAAGAAAAAAGAGAATAATTTGCTTTAATTTATTCATAATTAACACAAGTGTATGATTGCTTTTGTCATGCATTTTTATGTGCTTTCCGTTATAAAGCATAAAAAAAACAATGTTCATACCAGATGGGGGTCTGTGGTCTCATTTGTGTCAATTTCATCACCTGTATATCTGATCAACAGATTCACACTTGATAAAATGGATCAATCTACACCTTTAACCCAGAGCTGAAAATGTTAACTAATGTTCCCTGTTGACATAATTCATCACTGGATTGTTTCATGAGATATTCACTTCATACTGTTACTTAGTGTGAAACAGCTCTAAACTGGCTTTTCATCAGCTGTTGACCCACAGTGTTCGGGGTCCGGATCAAAATACAGGTGAAAACAGTGTACCTAAGCAAGACCGGAAAATCTTGTCTGTCTGCTTATCCTGTCGAGCTTTCAAAGAGACACTGTATGTTCATGTAAGGAGCAGTGTATCAACAGAAATGTTATCTTCTACCTTGTGAGATAACCTATTTTGGGTAATCACATATATATATATATATATATATGTGTGTGTGTGTGTGTGTGTGTGTGTGTGTGTGTGTGTGTGTGTGTGTGTGTGTGTGTGTGTGTGTGTGTGTGTGTGTGTGTGTGTAAAAAACTCATTCATTCATTCATTCATGTCTAATAGAATAAAACAACGTGCCATGTATGCCTGGAGTTCAGACTGGAAAGGCATCTCTCAGAATCATCTTCCGTGTTGTATATTAGTCTCACTCCGTTTAGAATTAGATTTTGAAACAAAAGACATAAATACTTCACATATGTAAATTTGAATATGTAAATGAAATAGCAATGCATTATAATTCAGCACAGCATTATTTCCGCATCCCTCCAGGCACTCTGAAGAAAAATGAGGTACTGCTGTAAATTGAAGGGGTTTTGAACGGCAACAATGCCACCCAGTGTTCACTGAGATAATTTCCAGTTGTGATAAAGTTCTAATTTAGTTTTTACAGTTTTAGGGAATATTACCACATAAATATGCAATTGACCAAGTTTCACAATTATGCATCTTTGGAAAACACAGAGGAGAAATTTCCCTCCTAGAGTCTGCTGGAATGAAAATATAGATATGTGGTATTATTTTAAGTTCAAGAATTCAGCTTGTGACACTGACAGTTAGCAGAAAACAGTAGCTGAGATTTATTTTTACTTGGATTTCATACATTCATAGATACCGGTCCCGCAGACAATGCAATTATTATTGTTGTGGGTTAGAAAGTCAAAAGTCAAAACAAGAATCAAAAGAGAATATCTTCCCCTGGGAATTGTCTCACTACCTGCTGTTGCTTTTCAGCGTTAAACTTGTTTGTGAAAATGTGCAGTCATCTAATAAAAACAATATTTTACAGGTCAGACTCTTCTCTTGGTCTGTGCTGACTGATGTGGCTACAACACACTGATCTGTCATAACACGGACATATGCTGCATATCTGCAGCCACCACTGCAAAGTAAAGTGGGAATAAATGGAACTGGGAACCTTAAAATATCAAATATTGTGGTGTTTCTTCAAAGATCGCAGAAGTGGGGGTCAGGGACAGTTTGCAGGCCTGATAGATTCTTGAGAATTCATCAGATGTCCTTGAGAAGGGAAGGCCATGGGAACATGCACAATGGTCAAAAAATCTCTGGAATCTGACTCTCAGGCAGGTCAGCCAGACTCAACCCAGACAGGTCGGCCAAAAACTCGTGAGAGTAAGCTGACCGACTTTTCCCAGAAACAACCGGCCTTGCATTCAGGTTTGGAGATGCTGTGTGAAACAACCACTGTTTTCTAGTATTCATATCTTTAACTGAATTATTGTTTACCGCCAGTGCTGAAGTTCCTGTCCAGTGTGACGGCTTCCTGCATAGCAGGGCCTGCTGTTGTGTGTGTTTGGTGGGTGTGTCTGTCTGTGATTGTGATCTGCAGGTGACCGGCACATAGGCGGAGCCCTCTAACTGGGAGCACCTGGCCCGTCTCTCAGTCAGAGTATTTGAGATGAGCTGCCTCAGACCTTCCCGGGTGTTGGTTCCATCTTTGCTCGCTCTTATCATCTGATCCAGACAAAACTGATTTACTCACCTCATAATTGAGAGACTTTTGCTTTGCAGTTATTTGTGTAAAACAAAGTTATTAATTTTTTCCTTGAAGACTGCGTATCTCCACTTTTTGTCATGGCTCACGAGCCGGGTCGTGACAAAAGTGGGGCCTCGTCCGGGATTTGGGGAAATCTAACCTGGGACAATCAGGAGTTCCTGATCCTTGTTTATTCCTTATATTTTATGTATTTCTTTCTTGAAGTACTAGTCTGCCCCATGTTCTGACTCCAAATTCACTCCAATTTGAGCAGTTTTCTCAGTAAGTTTCAAACTATTAATCCTTTCATAGGCAGGGCTTGTCAAGTCAGCAGTAACTATCATGCAATAAGCTTCAAATAGTTTCTTCAGTCTCTATGACAAGCACATTTAATAACAGTTTGATGTCATTCAACATATTGTCAAGGAAGTTGGTCAACAGGACTTAAATGCTGTTTTCTGAGGGAAGCCCTGACCACATCCCAACTCATTAGTGACACTAGAGGGCAAACTATACTTAAAAGGACACTGATCAGGACTCCACATTTGATGTGACATGAGTGAGTATAAGCTGACAGAAATTCCATACCTCAAAAGCAATAAAAAACTGTTTATATCTTCTTTTCCTCACTATGGCCTAAAAGTGTATCATGTGCATTTTGCAAAAAAAATACTCACTTATCGTTTGATTAAATAATCAACATTAAGTAGGTAAGTCAACTCTTGGATTATTAAACTATAACATATATATTTAGAGTATTAAATTTCAAAATAATCAAATTGATAATATATGTAGGTTTTATTATGTGAAAGCAATTGTAAAACGCATTTGTGTTTAAGTATTTCTGCCCCCTCTCTAGATCAAGTCTATAAATCACTTCTGATTGAACAATTATGTGAACAGTTTAAACACACGTATAGCATTGATAATGGCCAACAGATACAGTGATTTCTATATATAACTGCGTGCTGTAGTTACTTTTTCTATCTGACCTGTCAGCGCAGCCCCGAAAGACTCTTTCCAAAGCTGTGAAGAACATCAAAGCGGCCCTCCTGTGAGTAACTCCAGTTGTAGTTATAGAGAGCCGATATTACTTTACTGTCTAGTTTTATCACCCCATCAAACTCTGAACAGAGACTTATCAGGAGCCTCAGAAAGTGATAAATCCAGGAAGCTGTACTCTTCATCAATGGCAGAAGCACCTTGTTTACCAGCAATGCTATAATCATCACTCTGATTTATGGTCTTGAATCCAGACAATATTTCTGACTTGAGCACAAGTTTTTGAACAATCTAAATATGACTTAATAATTACTGATTTTTTCATTTATTTATTTATTTATTTATTTATTTATTTATTTATTTATTTATTTATTTGTAAGAAGTTAACAACTGAAAGTTTTCAGTGGGACATGATAGAAGACATTGGATTTAACTCACTGTCTTAAAGTTACAGATTGAATCTGTTTAAAAATGAATCACAGTGTCTCAGTACATCTAACAAGAGGATTCTCAATACCCAACCTATAAACCCAGCTTTGACACATTTCCTAGTGCAACTGTAAAAATACAGTAAATTAAAATATAAACATTAACATTTTTACATTATACATTTTGAAAAATTTATCATTACATTCCAATTTTTCAGTCTCTGTGTTTCTTACTGAAATAGTAAAGATTTATTCATTAGATTTTCTTCTTGTGATACCTCCAGGTCTTCAGAATTGTAAGTGAATCTTCTCTACTGTGGAAACAAATGTTTATGATGCTATCATTACATTTTTCAATCCAAATCTCAACATTTGCCATACTCCATGCATTCTTTGACATGCCCCAACATTCTAGCCCTCCTAAATTCCTACATGATCATCTGTCCAGCGGTTTGAGGTCTGATCCAAGGTGTCGGCTCACACACAATCCACACTGACTGAAGGAGAAAAAAAAGAACCTCTTATTGAGACTTAAACATACCGCTGTACCGTACAACAGTGTGAACTCTTCAGCTTAGGTAAGTTTGATGGATTTATTTATTTATTTATTTTACATTTTTACAGTCCAAATCCATGACAGAGAACATAGAGCTTAACACTTTTGTATTTGGTTGCCTTTTTTCCTCCCAAAGTTTAGATTTGTGGATCTTAAGAAGAAGAACAGTTAAGAAAAAATAACTTGCTGACTTTAACACTGTATGAGTTAATGTATATGCATTTGCTTGGCAGTCCTGTGAGTTAATATGTCTGATTAAAATGTATTCTTGTTTCTATGATGTATATTGGAGGTCTTTAATTTCTATTTTAATGTGATATTCATGTCATAATGATACGGGGACGTTTTCAAAGCAGCATAGCCCTGCAGTGCCGTTTGCAGTATCGCTGTGCTGTTAGTGTCAAGGAAATAAAAATGCATCAAAATTAAATTTAGAAAAAGTGGAAGGTGTAAGATATTGTTTTTTTGTATGCAGCATGTTTTATTTTCAGAAATATGAAGTAATACTGACATAATGGCTAAAATAAATGTATTTTCAAAGTACACAAATGAGCTTGACATCACAATTTCTGACAAATTAATGGTGATGCAAGCTGACCTTAAACTGCAATGCTGCCTTTTAAAGCTGAATCATTGATAGATGTGTAATATTTTTTAATAGTTGTTTAAAAGCTGGGGTTAATTACCAATTTTATTTTAACAGGAGATGAAGCTGAAAGAGAAGAGCATAAAACAGATGAAAAACATACGAAAACTGATGAGCGTGTTTCTAAACTTAAATGAAAATTAGTGAAACAGATTTCAAGTTTGAGTTGAATATCTGGCAAAAAGAATGAACGACTTGTTGCATGTTGATGAAAAAAAAATTGTCTGGGGAAAAAAAAAGACTATTTCAGAGCAATTTACCCATTTATTATCTTTAATAACGAAGAGTCCAAACTGAGGTACATTTCAGTGTTGGAAGTTTGTAGATTGAATAATGTAGAAAACAACAAAAGGGAACAAATAAAAAATAATATTAATTTCTGTATTTTCAAATTTTATACATTACTTTCCTAGGCAAACACAGTTGGTGTGTTTTTCCAATATTCATACCCGTCTCTGCCCTCTGACTGACGTAGTGATTTTATCAGAATAACCTCATTGAAGAAATATGTTTACACATATTAAAGAAAGAATTTGATTCTGGTCCAGCCCTCACTGTATTTACACTTAGAACCAACTGCAATATTCAGCTATACGAGGACGATAACGTAAATAAAATAAGAATAAGCAAACATAAACACTTATTGAAGTAAAATGAGGTAATTCTCTTGTCATGTATGAAATCAAATGGAAGAAGTAAAATAGCTCCAATACATGCAGGGTTTTACTCTATGAAAAGGCTCAAATGTGATAAGGGCATGTAAGAATGTCAGTATGAATATTAATTGGGTTACATGACTTTTGCTCCATATAGCACAGTACAGTAGCGATATACATTATAGCATTGTATTCTATACCATAGATGAATATGGATACAAATAAGATGGATGCTTCTGTTATATCAATATCAAGAAAGGACAGACGGAGCTCACAATAATGATGATGATGAAAATGTTTGCAGCTCTACTCTATACGTTGTAGTCCACATGCATAACACTTCACTTTAACTTTAATATACTGTATATAGTGGATTTTATTTATGCTACAAATTTTTGCATTTAACACATTTTTGCATTTGGCTGTAAGCATCCTCCAGCCATTTTATGACTTACATATTCTGCAGACTTGTTACGAAAGTAAAGTAATTACTATGAATGGAGTGAAAGACAAAAAGCAGACTTTGACTCAAGCACAATAAAGGCCTTGATATTTATGCTCCTTGTAACTCCTTACAACTTTTACACTTCACACACATTTCAAAAAAAGCTGTTAATAACAGCCCTCTTGAGATGTAAAGGCAAATTATAGTAACCCTAGTTCTGTAAACCAGCTAATGACTAAAGCTGACTAATGTTTATTACCTCCTGAAAGACAAATGCTTAAACTTAAATAATGTGTCAGAGTGATATACGAGCTCCAGTAACAAGAGCTCTGGGAAGATTGGAGCACAATATCCGTGTGTTAGCCATCTGTGTAAATCTCATACAGATCGAGTGAATGGTAATAGATGCATATGTGTGTGGTGGCTCCTCTGACTTAAAATATATTTTCATCTTTCTTGACAGGTGGGTGGAAGAATGAACAGTGTATTTAATGCTCAGCACATGTGAAACTGGTGTAAAACAAAGGAGAGTATTATACATATTGTGTGAATTTGTCAGCTCACTTTTTTTGCTATTATGACCACTGTTCATGGTGTAAAGACAAGATATACAGTACTAGTAATGTAAAATACAATTCCTTCATCGGGACATCAATTTCCCAAGAATTGCATTGTAGTTTTTTTTTTACTTGACTGTTTAAGCAGGACTATTTCCATTTTGGGACCGGCTTTTGTCTATTCTCAACTATTTTAGGGATACATATTGTTCTTAGACTTTCCCCTTGGCTTACATTCAAACAAGCTGTTCCCATCAGAATTTTCAAAATTATATTGTGATCCTGACAGATGTAAAACACAATGTGAGAAGATGTGCAAACACTTTGAGTGGTGAGGATCCATGCTGACGCAGCTGCAGCTGTGAATAGAGCCTGCAATCATCTTGTCAGTCAGAGCCAATAAATCGAGAGAAAACTAAAAAAGATTGTCCTGTGAGACTCTCAAAAGATAAGTGCAAATGAAATGAAATTGATGCCACATTTCTCTTTTGTATTTTATCTTTACCGTAACATCCCGTAGATAAATACGTTTAAATGTAAGAATTTAATCATAACCAAAATCATTCTTTCAAATGTAGTAGTAAGTAGCCATTACTAACATCTTTTTATTGTCTCTAAATGGCTGACTTTTGCTGTTTTAATTAATCTTCCACTCCTCTTTGGAATGCAATAAGTACGAATTATTAAATTTGAATAATTGTTTCCTTAAAGAACATCAGAAAGTAAAAAACTGTCCAGCAGAGGGCGCTGATTTCCCAGAATTATTAGACCTTACAGTATATTCATAGTTTGATTTCCTGCCTATTGCTTTTCTACAAAGTAGTAAAAGTTCTCTGCAGGCTTTGCACGCCAGTTTGGAATATTTAATTTAGCCATTGAGTCAGATTGACACAGGGCAAATAGCGTCTGTATCAGGTGTCCCATCACTGTTGGATTCTCTCAACCTTAAGAGTTTTTCTGTCTGATCTTCAGTGATCAGTATTGACTAATGTACTCAACAAAGAAAACTGAAGAATGGGAGCCCATCCTCTCCAAGGCAGAGCTGACACACACACACACACACACACACACACACACACACACACACACACACACACACACACACACACACACACACACACACACACACACACACACCCATCAGGACAGATGAGAAGTGAAAATTAACTGAGATGTGGCTGAAGAAAATATGTCTCTGAGGATGTTGCCTTGTTTAACCATTTGCTGGGCTCAGAGTAATTTTGGCTCCCCCATCTGCTTAATACCTCTGTAATGAAAGGGCAAACACATTCAACCTCACTGGTACACATTTTGGTATGTTAACACAATGACGTCATGAGCAAAGACATAATATGCACACAACCATGGGCACAATGCTACAGATTTGCTGTGTTGAGTTTGGAACACTGTATCCCTTCTAATATGTGCTTCCAGTTCAGAAGTGAAACAACACCCTCAGTTGATATAAGAATACTTATTCTCAATGATATATATTTTCTACACCATGTTCTCACCTAATGTGAATATATTTCTCGGTTTAAGCAGGACTATTTCCATTTTGGGAGTGGCTTTTGTATATTCTCAACTATTTTATGTGTGTACCTCACACATTGTTCTTAGACTTTCCCCTTGGCTTACATTAAAACAAGCTGTTCCCATTAGAATTTGAAAAATGATTTGTTTTGCTTTGGGCTTATAAATCTGCTAATTTACAAGGCCAAAGCAAAACAAATGCTTTGTCATAAAGAATTTTAAAACGGTTGAAGTACAATTAAAAAAAAAGATTTTTTTTGACCTTGCGAAGCACCGTCTAAGCTATTAGAGCCAATTGAGCTGATGTTGTCTCGACCCAATCCAGGCTTTCTATCCAGTAATATGATCCTGACTCCATGCTATACTCAACCTTGTCATCAAACTCTGCTGAAATTGATTAGATGGCTCGCTGAGCTTCATAATGTTATTTACTCCACTGGATAACTGCGTGGGGAAACTGTTGTGTGGTCCAGTGCAGAAGCGGTAAGTGCATTCAGCACAATTTCTGCTATCATAATCAAAAGTGGAAAGTTGTGCCCAGAAGTCTACAAGTCAGGTTAAAGCGTTCCACTGACAGTAACTGCTCTATTAATGTTGACTGTAAAAATACAGTCTCTACATTATAAAAAAATGATTTTTTGGTTTAATTAAGGCCATCAATCATTAATTTGGCCTATAAGAAAATAATTTTTTCCTTTACAATTTAATGATATGTTAAGAATATGTTAATTTTGATGTCTCCAAAGTTATCAGTGCAATCAATTTGAAAATTTAAAGTTCAGCTTTCATCCCAAATCAGCTGACCAATCTTGGCTGGCGTACAAAATGATTTGATGTGAACAACAATAAGTGTCACCAAACATCACTGCATCTACATTCAGAGTCTTGTTCCTCTGTTTAACTGGGAAAAACAAACATCTGTGTCTTCTGTAAGTTCTGCATCTGTTGTGTCTGCTAATGCCATCATTCCCCTGCAGAGACAGGATGTGTTGCCCATCCCTCTAATCTTTAGAGGGCTCATTTCATTTTGCATTGCAGTATAATAGGACATTGATTTACATGGAAATGCAAAGCAATGCCAAATGCTAGTTTCCATCAGACCACTGGAGGCAAAGTCACAACCTCAGGATAATTTTACTAAACAAATATTTGTCTTTTGTTTCACTTTCTCAACAAATTAGTTAAAACCCTATCAGATTGACAAGTTAACACAATCAGATCATGTCTGTGAATGACAACTGGTTCTCCAACATTTATCTTGTGAAATGAAAGTGGAAAAACAAACAAACAAAAAATCAACACAAAAAAACCCAGCATTATAATTCACATACGCATCAAGATCCATTTCATGAATGTATTTTGTCAATCCTGTGCTTGTGTATGTGTGCATGCATAAAAGGACAGCCTTTATTTGTTCTGTAGCTCATCCTCCATCTGTCCCTTCATCCATGTATCCAGTATTTTCTCGCTCATATCATCCCAGTTTTCCAACACATTAATCTGGCTTCATATATACTACTCCTCAGGGAATTCAGAAAAGCCTTTGCAATGGCCAGTGAAAAATAATGACAGCAACACTTAAACGTTCCTGCAAAGTTGTCCCTGAAATTAAAAGGGATGAATTGGCAGCAGTTTAAAGACAATCTGTGAAACACTCTCTGAATAGAGATTAATTAATGTGATTATAATCCCCTCAGTGTTTTTCTTCTTTCTGATGAAAAATTCACTGCAGCTCCTGCGAGTGAGCTGAACGGCCAGCAATCATAAGTGTCACAGGGTTATGGATTACGGTGGTTTCAGCTCAGTCCTGGACTCACCTCAGGGACTCCATAAAGTTCCTGACTGCGGTCCAGATTCTCATTAGGCTCGCACATCCCTTTGCCCTCTATCTGACAACTTGGCAAGCGTTATTCTAAATGTACATGTGTGCGTTGAATGTCAAAACATGCAAGGCCAAACTATTCACATCACAGTTCAGTGTTGACAACTGAAACGGACACAATAACTCAAGGTGCAGTGCTGCCTTTTCACCTCAAAGCATAGTGAAACAACATGAGACAGTAGATTCAAAAACTGTGACACCTTTTTAGTATTGGCAGATAACAATCAGTTTTTGCACACAAGAATCAAGTTTTCTGTTTAATGGCCTAACTTCACCATTGCTACAATAAGTATATTTATTGACATTTTTAAAGCAGATCAGTGTGTTATTGGTTACTGATTTGTCCTTTGGCTGTGCTGCTTTTATGTAACATCTTATTGGCATGCAGCAATAACAAACCAGTAGTGCTCCACTGTCAGTATTTTAGGTTCCCATGATATGAAATTAGAGGAGAAACGTTTTTCTTAGGATACCTTTTCTTTACTTTTACAGGAAGTAGAAAGATATCAGTTTTATATTTTTTGAGGTACATGTTCTGAATTGTTGCTCCTAAAAGCCCTTCAGGACAAAAAAAGTGAGATGATAAGTTTTAAGACTTAAGTAAAACAAATTGATAACAACAGAGTGAAAGGTTTTTCTTTGTTCTTAATAGATATGTACTTTGCAAAGAGTATAAACCAAAATGATGAAAACTTCCCTTTCCTTGGATGTTAAAGAATCCCTGTGAAAAAAGAATCCCAACTGAATCATCGCCAAAAAAATAATTCACATCTTTGGCTTAGCTAGGATCCATCTTTGGTGAAACTTTCGTGCAAATCTGTTAGCTTTTTTTCAATGCTGCTAACAAACCAACCCAACCAAACCACAGATTACTACTTTCATAGAAATGAAAGTAGTAAAAGAGGTCCTGTTCAAGAGACATAAATTTCACCTAATTGAGGTTACTGTATTTAGATATCTCTTCTTTTGATCAGTTTAAGATTTATGTGGTTGTTTCTGCTGCAATGAAAGTTTGGAGCAGGAGCAAAGTCTGTGACTTGTGGTCTCAGCTTAATATTAAAACAATTCTTTTATGTCTAGAAAAATTGAAAGTAACATGGTCTTTGTCTCTTTTTGGTTCCTGAGTTTTTTACTCTTTGAAAACTACTAATTTAGCAATTATTATATCCAATATGTACAGTATATATAGTGATTTAGACATGAGTGGTAAACATAATGAAGACATTATTTGTTTTTTTCAAATGCTTATTTGTGCACACTAGACCTTAAAACCAGCAGTAACAATGTAAACACAATAAATATGTCTTTATCAATTTTGACACAATATCCCTTTCATTTAGCCCAATTTAAGAAAATTAATACTAAAACTATTTCTCCTCCATAGTTGTCAGAATGGATGTCAGTTGAGAAGTAATGCAATTCACTTTTCCTTTCCAAAATGTATTCAGTTTTCCTCTGTGAACTACCTCTTGTGTCAGTTTAAATGGAGTGTATTTAGATGAGATTCTGGGCTTCACCATGAAAATGACTGCTGACACTTTGCAGACATTCACCAAACTAGACTCTGGGATTGAAAGTGGGGAAAAAAAAGACTAATCATGAATAAATTTTCCATCATCGACATGGCAAAGATATTCTATTTACTAGACATTTCTTTGGGTCTTTATAGCGAGTTAATGAGATTTCAAATACATGTGAAAGACCAGCATTGAAATTGCTATTCATTCTGGAGGCATGGCATTGGGAGAGGGAGGGATTCCACCAGATGACAGAAGAGCTATTACCGGCCTTCTACGTTTGGTGAACAGAGCAGTTCTTGGAAATGCTTTTTAATCTGGTGAAAGTGTGATGTAGAAAAGAAAAGTGAGGAGGTGTGAAAGGATGCTACTGTTAGAAGAGAGCTGTCTTTACCAGTGAGTATTCTCATGTTTCTAATTACTGTCACTCAGTTTTAAGCCATCTAACTCCTCTTTCCTTTGCAAATGAGTCAGCTTTTTCCTTCTTCAATATTGACAGATTTTTTTGATATTTCATCAACAATTAAAAAAAAAAAATGGGTCAAATGAAGTAATAATACACAGGTGTCAACAAACGTCATCCTCACCTGAATCCAGAGCAAGACCACAATACAGACGGCCCCTGAAAGGAAACAATGAAGGGTAGAAAAATAATTCTGCTACTCATTCAACCAGACTTCTATTACATTTTAAAAGTAAACATTTCATATATTTTTAGTCATATTTCTCAATAATAACTGAAGACAAACACAATATCAGGGGTCAGTTTCCAGATTTAAGGAAATATGCAGTATTGTGTCTTTATGAATGAGGCAGAGCTCAGTAAAATGATGTTAGCTTTGTTTGTCCTCTGATCTGGGTGTCAATATCATGTTGATCTGCTGATAATGGGTTTTACTTACTTTTTTTTTTTTTTTTTTTGCTGTAATATGACTTTGATTTGAATAAAAACTGCTTTCGAAATGTTTAGACTGAGGTGTCCATGATGCAGGTGAATTTTAATGTCCTCCATTCTGTAGCTACTTCTTCAGCTTGAAGCATTTTTCCAACATCCATTTCAACATGGATTTTTTCTCATCTTCAAAGCGAATACATTCAGTCCTCAGAGAACACAGGGTAAAAGGACACACACACACAATCCCATTTGACCTCTCTCTCAGCTGGGTGACAGAAACCACAAGAGGAATGAATAGTGATGAGCCTGAGAGGACACTGAGGTTTTTTTGAAGATCTATGAACTCTGCAAGCCAGAGACTAGGGGGGGATAAGAGGTGAGTCAAAGACAGTGAGGCGCAGCATGGAAGAGAGACAGAAACAGTGAAGGTTCAACTGTATGAGAGACATCCAGGGCTTTTAGGGTTCATCCACAGGGGACCTGCCAAGTGTTGACAGCCCCCTCCATGACGCCCCATTAGATTTCAACAGGGGATCTCAAGGATTGAGAAGTCATAGGAGATTTCAGGGTCGCAAGCGACAATTTATCTCTTCTTTGCTTTAATGTCAAAAATTGCTGAAAAGTGTTTACTGTTTACTTGGGTTTAATCAGGTGAATAACCAAACTGTTATTTTAAAACTGCTAATATCTGAGGTGATTTATTTGAACTTTTATGGTCAAACCAACAATCCAAAATGATGTCCATTTTCCATTGACTAAAACAAAGGAGTGGCAAAATTCTTCACATATAAGCATTCAGATTAAAAATTTAAGGTCAGTAAAATATGACTTGCTGATATGTCATGAATGACATGACTTAACTCTGCAATGGCTAAAATAAAAGGGGGATTACTCAGCTGATAATTAGAAATAGAATTTTAATAGAAGTTTAATCAACCATGAGTGGGATGCACTTGACAAAAGATTGTATGATTGGAAATGTGGATAACCAGCAAGGTGCAAAAACCAACCACCTGCAAAAACAGGTATTTTATGGGAAAAAAACTACAGCCTTATTAGACCACAACTACCACAGAGTAACATTAAAGAATGTACCATCATTCTATGAGCATGTCCAGTTTCTGATGTGGTTGACAAAACCCTTCAAAAGTGTCGTCTGTGGTTTGTTTGAAGGTTCCCGCCCAAAGTTCATCTGGTTTGTGTGCACTGCTCAGAAAAAAAGTCATCACGGCATGTAGCAAGGTACTGGAAATAATGGGTTTCAGAGTGCAGCAGTGTCATTTGTGTCGGTCGTGTCTATCAGGGTCTGGAGAAACCGCTGCAGCTCAGATTTACCACAGATGACAAAACCTTGAAATTTGATCCGACAAGAAGTTTTCTGTATGTATTTTAAGTCAGAATTTTCAAGGAGATAAAACATTGGTGCTAATGTTTAAACCTTTTCAACTAATGGATGTATGAGGATGTAATGTTGAATTATTAGCATAGAAATTACAAAAATAAAAGTCCAGTGCAGACTGTTACTGTCTTTAGAAAGCCTCATGATTGCTCTGTCACCTTACAGCCAGGGACCTCTCCATTAAGGTAATAATTATATCTGATTTGCTATTATATCTGTTTTACCATACTCACTTACTGCAAAAAAAACAAAACAATACACCATAAGCCCATGAATAACCATAATACAACTAACTTACTATATAATAACTTATCAAACCCCTTTTGTTCAGGTATGTCCCAGAAAGCTAACATTATGTCTGCATGATTTAAAGCAAACACAATGTTCATATTCGACCAGAAGAAAATCTAATAACAGTATGAATCATGGTAGATTGCAGAATAATGTTTAACAACAAGACAATTCTGTCATGTCCAGGTGAATTAAATAAAATTTACTTGCATCAAGACTTTCACAAGGGAATGAAAAATGTCTAAGAGCGGGTCTTATTATATGATTTTAACAGACTCTAACTGTGAGATCCAAGCTACTTTAATGGCCGTGGTGTATTTGACTTGTAATTTATCGTCTGGCCTATCTGGAATGACAGACCATGGTATTGTAAAATATTCTATAATTTTTCAGGACATGAGTTCCAGTGCATACGTTGTGCCCATCCAACGCTACCCGGTACCAATGGGTTCTGTCCTTCCTCTTCCTCTGGACATCTTAACCGACACACCACTAAGTCCCTCCCCATTCAGGTTCCACCGATGCCAGATGAAACCAATACCTATGAATTTCATGCAAGAAAACGTATGCAGACATCAGCCTGTGACAAAATTACACAGCTGCCACGGTTGTGCTTCTAAAATTTCATACTTGAATAGCACTCATAAATACGCATTGGACATTTTGACTTTTGGACAGATGGTTTTCAAATGAAGCTCAGATAATGATTTTAGGGCCTTTGGAGTCACTTTTCCTCACAGTGGAAATCAGGAACCAGGTAAGAGTCTAATCCATCTTGTCAGGAATCCCATGGTGAAGAGATGAAACCTCTCAGGTCAGATATAGATCATATTATGGTTTATAAAATGTGAATGTGAGTCAACAGTTACTGGTGGACATTTTTCAAAAGGCTTGCCAGTAGTCTGTATAAAGACATTCACAGTTTATTTTGACAGAAAATGATATTAAATCCAATAAACTGGAAAAGAACTTAGAAGAATATGAGTCAATTCTACAGTATGGGATGCTTCACCTCATTATGACTTAATTAAGATCCTAACAATGATTAAAATCTTAGTTTTAATTTAGATGACTAAATTCATATGTAAATAATGTCACAAAAACTAAATTACATTTAATTCTATTTCAAAACACAGATTTTAATCATTCAACAATCAGCAGAAGAAAATGTATCCAAATGCATATTTCCATCCTCTACCTCTACCTCCATCCCCTGATTGTTAATCATTGGTTTACTGAACTATACACCTGCTAATTACATCATGCGAAGTGGTGATGTATTGTAATTGTCAGTGTTTGTGTGTTCGTCCGTCCGCCAAGTATCTTCACGACCGTTGCAGATAGAAAGATGAAACAAAAAGCACATTACTCAGGCGGCAACGGGGATGAAAATGAGATGATGATCTTGACGTTTAGAAAACTAGGTCAAGGTCAAATTCCAAAATCTTCTACTCATCACGGATGTTTGGAAAGCTGTCACATGATACCGTACATGCATTCTATTGGCTGACAGCATCCGGAAGTGTGCTACGTTCTGTGAGTGAGTCTCGAACTTTAGTTTGTGTGGCTTATATTCAAGTGTGCTCAATAGTCATAGTAATTAAATTTGAATACATGTTTTTTCTCTCTTTCATAACTAGAAAAATTAATCCTGTACAAACCACTTATGTTTGCTTGGAGTTCAGTATCACTATAATTTAAAAGAATCACAGTAAGTATACTGTATGTTCAGAGAGCCACAGAGTTAATTGCATTATCATTAGAGGTTTTGGGGAGTTGTGTTCTGGCATAGTTATTTCTTTGTTGGTGATAATGAATCATCAAGTAATAATCAGTAGTGTTCATGTATGTGCCTGTGATGATAGTGTTAAAATGCCCATTAACAATTCTGTTACTAAATTCACAAGGACACTGGTATTATGACTATATGGCTTGACTTGCCCACGGGGTAATAGTAGTGACATGGGACTGAGGAGTGTGATGATGAATGTGATAAAAGAAAAAAGTGTGAATAGAAATGTTAGAATTATTTGTTTCTCTTGTCTTTCTTTCCCATATCTGTCTCCTCCTGACCTTTCTGGTCTTCTCTCATCCTCTGTTGAGCCTCTTGAGTCTTCCTGCTGTGCTGGTTTCACTAACATGTGTTTGCCAACAACAGACCAGCCAACACTGATCATTCAATCCTCTCCTGTCCAAATATTTCAGACTGTTTCCATATCAGAGCTGAATCATTGGAAACTCCACAACATCTCTTATTCATGGCAGTCATAAATTATTCTCCCTGATATGAGCTCCAGTCACGTAAGGCAAAGCTGGAGACAGTAGCGCACTTTGACAGAGAGAAACAGATGGGAGGAGACAGGCAGACAGAAAGAGAGTGAGAAATGAGTAGATGGACAGGCGAAAGAGGTGAGGGTCAAAAGAAGTGATGTAGAGAGAGGAGAGACCTAAAACTGTCTAAGGGTTAAGTGTGCATTCTCACATCGCACAAGAACACTGTGACGCAAGGAAGACATAAATGGAGCAACTAAGGTGTTGTCAAATGTCCACTTGTGGGCCTTTCTAACTTCTTCTTTTCCTTTTGGCTTTTCCCTTCAGGGGTCGCCACAGCGAATCAACCGCCTCCATCTAACCCTGTCCTTTGCATCCTCTTCTCTCACACCAACTACCTTCATGTCCTCTTTCACTACATCCATAAACCTCCTCTTTGGTCTTCCTCTAGGCCTCCTGCCTGGCAGTTCAAAACTCAGCATCCTTCTACCAATATATTCACTATCTCTCCTCTGGACATGTCCAAACCATCTCAGTCTGGCCTCTCTGACTTTATCTCCAAAACCTCTAACATGTGCTGTCCCTCTGATGTACTCATTCCTGATCCTATCCTTCCTGGTCACTCCCAGAGAGAACCTCAGCATCTTCATCTCTGCTACCTCCAGCTCTGCCTCCTGTCTTTTCCTCAGTGACACTGTCTCTAGGCCAAACAACATTGCTGGTCTCACCACAGTTTTGTACACCTTTCCTTTCATTTTAGCTGAAACTCTTCTATCACACATCACACCTGACACTTTCCTCCACCCATTCCATCCTGCCTGGACACGCTTCTTCACCTCTTTTCCCCACTCTCCATTGCTCTGGACTGTTGACCCCAAGTACTTAAAATCCTCCACCTTCTTGATCTCTTCTCCCTGTAACCTCACTCTTCCACTTGGGTCCCTCTCATTCACACACATGTACTCTGTCTTACTGCGGCTAACCTTCATTCCTCTCCTTTCCAGGGCAAACCTCCACCTCTCTAGCTTCTCCTCCACCTCGTCCCTACTCTCACTGCAGATCACAATGTCATCTGCAAACATCATAGTCCATGGAGATTCCTGTCTAACCTCGTCTGTCAGCCTGTCCATCACCATAGCGAACAAGAAGGGGCTCAGAGCTGATCCCTGATGCAGTCCCACCTCCACCTTGAACTCCTCTGTCACACCTACAGCACACCTCACCACTGTCTTACAGTCCTCATACATGTCCTGCACCGCTCTAACATACTTCTCTGCCACTCCAGACTTCCTCATACAATACCACAGTTCCTCTCTGGGCACCCTGTCATAAGCTTTCTCCAGATCTACAAAAACACAATGCAGCTCCCTCTGGCCTTCTCTGTACTTCTCTATCAACATCCTCAAAGCAAATACTGCATCTGTAGTACTCTTTTTTGGCATGAAACCATACTGCTGCTCACAAATGCTCACTTCTGCCCTTAGTCTAGCTTCCACTACTCTTTCCCATAACTTCATTGTATGGCTCATCAGCTTTATTCCTCTGTAGTTGCCACAACTCTGCACATCTCCCTTGTTCTTAAAAATGGGCACCAGCACACTTCTCCTCCACTCCTCAGGCATCTTCTCACTATCTAAGATCCTGTTGAACAACCCAGTCAGAAACTCTACTGCCACCTCTCCTAGACACTTCCAAACCTCTACAGGTATATCATCAGGACCGACTGCCTTTCCACTCTTCATCCTCTTCAGTGCTCTCCTCACTTCATCCTGGCTAATCTTTGCTACATCCTGGTCCACAACAGTCACCTCTTCTAGTCTTTGTTCTCTCTCATTTTCCACGTTCATCAACTCCTCAAAGTACTCTTTCCATCTTCCCATCACACTGCTGGCACCTGTCAATAGACTTCCATCCCTATCCTTAATCACCCTAACCTGCTGCACGTCCTTCCCATCTCTATCTCTCTGTCTTGCCAGCCTGTATAGATCAGTCTCTCCCTCCTTACTGTCCAACCTAGCATACAAGTCATCATAAGCTTCTTGTTTGGCCTTTGCTACCTCTACCTTCACCTTACGCTGTATCTCCCTGTACTCCTGTCTACTCTCCTCAGTCCTCTCAGTGTCCCACTTCTTCTTAGCTAACCTCTTTCTTTGTATACACTCCTGTACCTCCTCATTCCACCACCAAGTCTCCTTATCTACTTTCCTTCCAGATGACACACCAAATACTCTCCTACCTGTCTCCCTGATCACATTAGCTGTAGTTGTCCAGTCATCTGGAAGCACCTCCTGACCACCCAGAGCCTGTCTTAACTCCTTCCTAAAGGTCATGCAACACTCTTCCTTTTTTAGCTTCCACCATTTCGTCTTCTGCTCTGTCTTTGTCCTCTTCATCTTCCTCACCACCAGAGTCATCCTACACACCACCATTCTATGCTGTTTGGCTACACTCTCGCCTACCACTACTTTGCAGTCACTGATCTCCTTCAGGTTACATCGTCTACACAAGATGTAGTCTACCTGTGTGCTCCTACCACCACTCTTATAGGTCACCCTATGTTCCTGCCTCTTCTGGAAAAAAGTATTCACTACAGCCATTTCCATCCTTTTTGCAAAGTCAACTACCATCTGTCCTTCTGCGTTCCTCTCCTGGATACCAAACCTGCCCATCACTTCCTCATCACCTCTGTTACCTGCACCAACATGTCCATTGAAGTCTGCACCGATGACAACTCTCTCACTTCTAGGTATGCTCTGCATCACTTCATCAAAGTCCAACCAGAATTTCTCCTTCTCCTCCAGCTCACATCCTACCTGTGGGGCATACCCACTAACAACATTGAACATCACACCTTCTATTTCTAGCTTCAGACTCATCACTCTATCCGACACTCTTTTTACCTCCAGGACATTCCTAACAAACTCCTCCTTCAAGATAACTCCTACTCCATTTCTCTTCCTATCTACACCATGATAGAACAACTTGAACCCTGCTCCTAAACTTCTAGCCTTGCTACCTTTCCACCTGGTCTCCTGGACACACAGAATGTCTACCTTCCTCCTCTGCATCATGTCGACCAACTCTCTACCTTTTCCTGTCATAGTTCCAACATTCAACGTCCCTACTCTTAGTCCTATACTCTTGGCGCTCCTCTTCTCTTTCTTCGTGCGAACGCACTTTCCTCCTCTCCTTCTTCGACCAACAGTAATCCAATTTCCACCGGCGCCCTGTAGGTCAACAGCGCCGATGGCGGTCGTTGTTAACCCGGGCCTCGACCGATCCGGTATGGAAGTCATATGTTTGATTCGCATCTTTGATTTGGCAAAAGTTTTACGCCGGATGCCCTTCCTGACGCAACCCTCTGTATTTATCCGGGCTTGGGACCGGCACAATAAGACACTGGCTTGTGCCCTCTTGCGGCTACATTTGTGGGCCTTTCTAACTAATTGTATTTATTTATTCATTTAATAACATTAATTGTTTTTGTTGCTGTTTCCCTTCACCCTAATTTAATTTCTTTATGTTTGTTTTTTTGAAGCCTTTTGATTTTTCTGTGGGTTTTCATTCATTTTCCATTCTCATTTTTCAAATAATAATAATATTATGAGCAGATTTTCAATCTGTGTATATCACACAGTGCAATTTAATAGAAACACTGTATGTGGTGAGACCAGCAATGTTGTTTGGTCTAGAGACAGTGTCACTGAGGAAAAGACAGGAGACAGAGCTGGAGGTAGCAGAGATGAAGATGCTGAGGTTCTCTCTGGGAGTGACCAGGAAGGATAGGATCAGGAATGAGTACATCAGAGGGACAGCACATGTTAGAGGTTTTGGAGATAAAGTCAGAGAGGCCAGACTGAGATGGTTTGGACATGTCCAGAGGAGAGATAGTGAATATATTGGTAGAAGGATGCTGAGTTTTGAATTGCCAGGCAGGAGGCCTAGAGGAAGACCAAAGAGGAGGTTTATGGATGTCGTGAAAGAGGACATGAAGGTAGTTGGTGTGAGAGAAGAGGATGCAAAGGACAGGGTTAGTATGAGGCGGTTGATTCGCTGTGGCGACCCCTGAAGGGAAAAGCCAAAAGGAAAAGAAGACTGTATGCCTTTGCAAAATTTAAAATGCAGTAATTTTCAGAATACAGATGCAGTCAAATTCTGAAAAGCAGAAGTGGTTCCAAGAATTTCAGTTCTTAATAAATACAGTGGCTTCATATTAGTGGTGTGCATCTGTTAGTAAATATATATGCAACAATTAAATGTGGATACTCTGCTGCATATTTTTCCCAGACGTGATATAATGATGTGATATTTACAGTAGCAAACAATGAGACCATATGTCAAGTATGCCACCCCCAACACTCTAACATGGCCAAGTTACAGCTACACTGCTGCATATCTCTATTCATCACAATCACCATTGTGTGAGAAAATGCATTAAATTCTATCTTTATTCAAATAGGATGATGCACAAAAATGCCAAACACATTCAAGGTTATGTTCTCACATCTGTCGGGGGCAGGTCAGCTCCATAATAAATCACTGCCCTGGTTGGGACTGCATTGTGTATTATTGTTGAACCTACCATTGCTCGGCACATAAAGCCTCTGATCCATGAACAGTGTTTGACATGTGTAACAGTGATGGATATAGTCATTATGATCCTCCTTGTCTTCGTTTCCAGCCCTCTTTTGTGTGGCTCTCTGTGCTTCTAATTCATAAATTCTTTCAAGATGTCCTCAGTGACACAAATTGACCAGGTGTGGGGGCCGCTCATGTGCTGCAGTATTGATTTCTAAAACATCTTAATAAGGGTAGACTCTATGTTGTCCGTATATTCATACTTTTAGCCTTGTTGACATAGTTAAAACAATAAAATCCATTCTCATTGTGATCAACTAGACTTTTTTTTTTTTAAATGATACGCACAGAATTATTACATCTTGAATGGCGTGTTCTATTTTTTCTCCCATATCCAGTAACTAGGTTTCAGGGGAATCAAGGATGAAACACAGGAGCATCTGAGTCTTTGCATTACATTCACAGCTTCTAGCTAACTGCATATTGCTTTCCTATGAGCCTCAAACCCTACAACTGATATTTGAACTTTCACCTCATGGTATATAGGATGACCCCATCTAAAGGTGTAAAGCCGCCTCAATTCACCCCCTGAAGTCCTTCAAATGATCTGACAGCTTCCTTGTTGTTGTGTCGTTGTAGTCTAACACGTTTTGTAGCACTGTGAATTACTTTCTTCTCTTAAACAGAGAAAGAAAGAAGACTAGTGAACAGCGTATTGATTAGTATTGACTCTGAGGTGTTCCATTGCTAAAAATCTCTATAGGAAGGCAGAGGACACACACACACATACACAAACACACACGCACGCACGCACACACACACGCACGCACGCACGCACGCACGCACACACACACACACACACACACACACAAACAGCTTAAGAAAAGAATTTTGTATTGCTCCACTATTTCCTTTTAAGTTTACTGTATCGTGTTTTTGTAAAAATACAATTGTCATTTCCATGAAAGGAGCAAAGGTGTCAAAGATTCTCAGACGTTCAAAAAAGCACACAAAGATTTTGGATGATTATTTTATTGCCTATTTTTGTCAATTAAATTCAGTTTTCTCATTTATAGTATATATTTTTTTCGTTGGACTGCGTTACAAGACAAGTATAGCGAATAAAAACTATTTTGCAATTAAAAGAGGAATTAGTTCAAAATTCTTAGTACATAACAATTAAATACAATTTGTCACTAATATGTCAACAAAAGGCTTCAAGTTAGGCAAAAATGAAATCTAGCATTCTAGATACAGGCATAACAATAATAAAGTCTAGTTTTTACAAAGCATTGTATGAAGATAAGGTACAATTTTAACCATTTGTAAATAATACACTTTTGTTTTGGAATTGTGAATCAGTTAGAGAAACAGTAAAGCATAGGTTTGAAAGAACACAGGAAACATCTACAAACAGATAGATTTCCTCAAAGAAATGAACTGCCATCATCATGACGCTTTACAGTGAATCATATAATTCGATAAATGTTTTATCCTTTCATCATTAAAATAATCAAATAAAAAAAACAAGTATCAGTTTGAACAATGTGCAGTTTCAGCACAAAGCTGTAAATTACAGACTCAAACCCAGTTACGCATGCAATTCCAGCACTGCTAATTTTTATCTTTACAATCATGCAGCAGAGAAAAAAATACACAGAAGTGAGAAAGTGAATCTTTTCTTCCATTTATAATACGATGGGCCTCATTTCCATGCATATACGCTGAAGTTTTAATTGGAAATGGAAATTTTTCTATTTAAGTCCTGATTATCATAGCAGGTGGAGAGCAATTAAAATAAATGAATTGTGATGTACCTCTGTCCTTGTCTTACAAAACGCCGAGGGCAACTTAACACACATTAATACACACCTACATCTTAGGTTCCCTGATCAGAGATTTCATTTAACACTTGGCCTATATTCACATGAGAAAGGAGGTAATCACGCCGCTTTTTGCTCGTGAATACATCTGCGCATGTTCATCCAGGGTTAGAAAAGATGGTTTACATATGGGTTCAAGTATTGAACAGCTGAGAATGCAGGAACCCTGAGCAAGTGCCATGTAGTACGTCTGTCATCTGCTGCATGGAAAACTGAAAAACTCACATCATAGATCATCATCATTATTCTCGTCAGACAGATGCGTAATCGCACACTCGTATTCACTGACAGGATGATAGGATGTAGCAAAGTCCCATCAGGGAAAAAAAAAAACAGAACATCTTAGAGTTTGTTTGAAGCAACTATTTCCATTTGTGTAGCAAATCCCAAAATTGTAAATCGTCTTTTCTTTTATTTGACAACAGAATAAATCTGCAAGTGAATATCTGCAAATGCATTATCTACATAATTTTCTGTAATTCAGTGAAACATGACCTTTTCAATTAGAAGTTTAATTTTGAATGAGCTGAATTTGTTTTAAACAAACTAAATTATTAATAACTTGTGGAACTGTCAAAAGAAGGGACCTAGGTAGATTTATGTCAAACGTGAAATCCATTTAGAGTTTGTAGTTGATACAATACTTGTGGTTAGTTGTCTGCCACATAAAGGAAAAGACTGTTTTATACACAGGACGGGGTCAGGAATATAGGACTTAGTTGTATTGTGATTGGAGCATGTCTTACTGATTGTTATACTGATTGTTATACCACTTTGAGTTAATGCCAGCTACAGCAACTTAAAAAGATTGTCTGAAAATAACCAGAATCAGCGCTTCATTTCCTTACAAGAACAGATGACTTAAATATACAAATAAATAAAACTGTGCTGTGTTGTAGGAGATTCAACGATTTCGATAGGATGACAAGAGGGAAGTTCCCAAAGAAAGACGAGTCAAATAACAATGAGCCTTTAGATAAAAACAAATGTGGTGAAGTTCTCAGAGATCTCAGAGGTGTGTTTGACAGGAAACACAGCCGTGGTGTCATGCTATGGCCCGGTTGGGTGTCTTCTTCAACTTCAGCCCCCGCTGATGGATAACGAGACAACAGTGGGAACCAAGCAGTAGGGTGGGGTTGGAAAGTTGGAACCAATGTCTGTAGCAGTCTGCTTCCCCATAAACTAAATTGGGACAACAGTCATTTGAAGATAACATATCCCCTTGACATTCCCTGAAAACCTGTGTAAAAAATGGACCAGTATATTATATATCCCTGTTTCCTTTGATGGGCTCAGAGCAGTGAATTTTGTTTTGGATATATGATACAGAGGAGACAACCAACCTTCGAATCACCTTAGATTCATTCCATGAAAAAGTTTGTTGAAAGTTCAAAATGTCAAAAGGTACAATTAGTTATCATGATTGTTAAATGTATAGTATTTGTTCAATGTATGTAAAGATAAATGATTACACAAAGAAAAATGGACAAATGTTGTATGGTTTGTTTGATAGTTTGTTACAATACAGTTTTTGTGGCAACAAAAAAAATGAGGTAGGGAAACATTTCTTTTGGTGTGACTAAATTGTGTAATTTTCATGTTTTGTTTTTTATTTTAATTCCGACAGTTTCGAATGGAATGTTTTTGCTCAACTTTACACATCATGTGCCAAGTAGTTGGTGACATTACATTTTTAGGCATTTTATCCTCTGGGATTTTATGTCTTGCCTTTACTGGATATTGACAAAGTTAAAGCTGTGTTTCTCTATCCAACTTTACAGTTTCAATTGTTGATTTAGGAACTGTAACAGATTAAATGAGGAAATGAAGTGAATATGGTTGACAGAAGGTTCTCAAACAGGGACACAGAAATAAGTCTGGGAGAAGTGTAATGAAGCCGTGTGAATGATGTCAGTCTGTGTGTGTGCACTTGTGCCTGCTTGGCCATGCATGACTATCCAAGAGCATTGACTAGCATCTGTTTGGGATCTCATATTGCATCCAGATGTCATGGCAAATCAGTTCAAGTCATTGACGGTCATATGTGTTTTATGTCTCACAAACCAAAGGCAGGTGCAGTCACTTCCAGAATTCAATATGCTGGTATTTTGGAGGATGGGTGGAAAAATGAATGGACACAATCGCCCACATATATGAAACTATGGAATATCAGCAATAATCATGGTACAACGTAGTACAATTGTATACACAGACTGTTGTGTTTTTAATTGAAAAATTACATTTTATCACCAAATTAAAACAGAAATTCCATATGTCCTGTCTTTTTACTGACTGAATTTAAAAGTAAAGATTACAAAATCACATTAAAACAGTGATCAGCTAATTCTGAAGAAAATATAACAGATTCAAAAGATTTGTTTGGATCTCATCATGTAATATCAAATATTACTGCTTTCCCAATGACATCACTTTCAAAAGTTAGTTGATGAAGAATAAGGTGTTAGCTAACCACACATTTTTGTCCTTCAGAGAAGTTCATGGGAAAGTCTCATAAAAGGTTATATGGAGAAGTTTGATGTATTGGTAATTTATCTTCCATGTGAAATGCGATTTATCTGCCTCACAATCAAACTCGTGTCGTGATCACACTCCCCACGGCCCTTGTTACAGCGTGATCCCATGACCCACGTCCTAACTAGATGGATTTGAGCACACATACTTTCATTCATGGAGGTCTACTATACAACCTATGTTTGACACATTTATGAAAAATATCTGCAAGTTGAATAGCTTAGACAAGCTAACATTTCGAACTGTCTACGTTGAATTGTCTATTATTTTGGTACAACGTGATCCATTACTCTAGATTTATATGACAAATATTTTAACAAAAAGAGCAGAATGAGAAGTGAGAGTACAGAAAAAGCTCTGTTGGAGAAAGAAGGAGAAAAAGAAGTGAGTTACTCTGTCATGTGTCTTGTTAGGATCAGTAGCACAAAGAAAACACAATACATTACAGCCTACCAACTCATCCACCACCCGGGATCATCATCTTAAATTCAGACACAACACAGAGGGAATCATTTGTATTTTGATCACAGCTACACAGAAATAGGCAGGCCCGTTGAAGTGTATACATTTATAAAGACACACAAAGCCAAAAGCCATTAATCCACAATGTGACTGGGAACCAGTCCAAGTAGACTTGTGTTTGTACATGTCAAGGTGTCTGATGTTTTGTTATGAATCATGCAACAATAGGTCCCCCATGTATACTGATATGATTATTACTCAGTTATAAATGCACCTCCGAGGGCCGTAACTGTAAGAAAAGAGCTGACATTAAGGTAAGGTATGCCTTTAAGACTATAAACAGGTTCAATTTTGCTTCACGGAGAGTATTATTTAAGAACAGGCCATCCCAAACTGACAACATAGGTATCCAATAATAATTGACAAAATCAAAGTAAATCAAGGTGAGGAGTGAAATTATTGATATTCATATGAATTAACTATTCATGTTTTTAGATCAAATTTAGTCACACAAAACAATTTGGGATTACCTAAAAGATATAGTCATAGTGTTTTTGCATGTTGTCAAAGTCTTACAATACTAATATTGGTTTCATTAAATAGTCTTCAGTCAGTGTATTAAACATTGACTATACATTTCTGTGAAAGTGAGCAGACATAGGTCATAAGAAAAGTAAGATAATAGCGTCAGTCCTCAACATTGGGAGGATTACAGTTAGAAAAAGAGGAATCTTTGGATTCCTTTCGGCAGAAGCAGCTCTTCCTTGAAGTTCCCAGTGTTGTAGAAGTGTTCTCTGCAAACTCACCCAACCTATGTTCATCTAGCCTATCTCCCTTTTTGCATTTATCACAACAAAGCAGGGCAATGTCATCATTATCATTCTATTCTTCCTTAGCTTTGTTCTGGACCAGAGTACAGTGAACAGAGTGAAAATGGGGATGCACAAGAGCCACAATAAAACACCAGATGACTGATAAAAGCAATCTGTATAAGGTCAAAATTGAGTAGGGAACTGAAGGAGTGGGAACCAGGGTCACAATCACAGGAGAATTCTCTGCTCCTTCACTGGGGATAGATCCTAACAGTAAGGGGGTCTGACATGACTTACATGAAAAAATCTGTGAGTGGATTGTGGTTTATCATTGTACTGTTTATAAGGAACACATAAAAAGCAATTTCCAATTAAACCAAAAACAGGAGAAGAAAATCAAAACAGAAAGATTTGCCTTAATAGCCTAAATGTAATCTGACTAACTTTATTAAATGTGTCATTTATTTGTTTTCTTAATGCAAATTTTACCACCAGAAAGCAACCTTCAATTTTGGCCTAGCGAAAAAACAATGGCTTCTCACTGAGTCACAGAAAAATAGAGCTGAAGTAATGTACAATAATCACTTCAAATCATGGGTAAAAAACCTTGTAACTCCAACATGTGAGCATTTAGAGAAACACCAAAGCCAGATCCATAATCACTGACGGGAGCAAATCTGCTGATAATCTCCTCAATTCCCATGTTTTTTTTACACTATGGTACCACTGAGGAGAGAAGTGTAATTCCTTTTGCACACACGTCCTTCCATACTCAATCTAGCGACACTTCTACTGAATGTGTCAGGAGAAGACGGTGCCATATTGTTTTATGACTATGATCGTGATGACAGCAAAGCATGCAGTCTCACACCTGTGTAGCACATCATTCTCAACTTGCCATCTGACCACCTGCTCCATGCACAAATTTACTCCACCCACACTCTAGGCAATCACCAGCATTTTCACACTGAGGCAAGCCCATGCAATCTTTTGTCACATGAAGTTGACACACAGTATGTTCTGGAACAGACCAGCTACTTTTGCACAGGAAATTGGTGAGAAAGTGGTTAAGAAATGAAGTAAAATAACACCTGGATGGTGTGAACCATAAGGCTTGATCAATATCAAGATGAGAATAAGTCCAGGAGGGCTCAGGGAATAGTGTTTGATCAGACTCATCCAGTAAATTTGTAACATGATATCATTCCCTTTTCCCCTCTTGTGTTTTTTCAGGGGAGCGTCATCCATTCATCTCAGAATTGGAGAGTTGCAACTATAGCAGGAATTAAGATACACCTCTGTTCATTTGAACGTACAAACGTCTGTTCAGTAGAGATCACACAGTAAACCAGTGTAAGAATAATGAGTGCTACCTGTATAGCATATTATTTCTCTCACTTCAGATGCACTTGCTTTGACTCTCCTGATGGATAACAGAGACATAACATCATAATTGTACTAATTCAGTTACCACAATAGTACTACCAACATACATTAATAAATTAGTACCATATTCCTCTGTGTGCCTCAGTGCAATCCAGGTGAATTGTTGCAGTCTAAAGCAAAGGTATTCATTCACTTACTCATTCCTTCATCTTCTGTTTCTGCTTTTGTGGGTCATGGAGTTGCTATAGCCTATCCCAGCAGATTTGCGGGTGAGAGGCGGAGTACACTTTGCTTTATGGGTCCGCAATGCCAGTGCACCACGGACCCATTAAGCAAAGATGTGATTCTGTGAATAGATTCACAGCAAATGAAATTGTTGCGCTTCCAACAACCTGAAGTTTTTCTGTCATATTGTTGTTAATGGGGAACAGACTTTGGCAAGTTAGCATTTTTCAAATAGGAGCAGCTACATGGAAAAGCTTTGTGTATGACAATGTGTTGGAGCAATTAAAATCTGTATATTACTCATTTTGGATTTGTGATTTCAGTATTGACTCAAAATTTATTCTAACAACTCAGCTCTCATCAACAGAGATCAAAACTATCTGTCTTAACAATCAGGTAATTATTGGCACCTTTACCAAAAGTTGTAATAATTTTATCTGGTTTGGATTATTTGAAAAGTAAGGAATTTAATTACCTCAGCACATTTATGTTGAACTGAAATTGAACTTTAAAACATTTAAACTACAGTAGTACCTTGAGATACAAGTTTGATTCATTCATTTACTTAACTCGTAAGTCAAACAACTCGTAACTCAAACAAATTTTCCCCATTTAAAATAACAACAATTATTTGAATCCGTTCTAGTCTTGTAAAAAAAGTTCCAAACCCCTGAATTCTGAAAAAAAAAACCCACATGTTTTCTATAAACCAATACACACACATACTTTTTGTTTGCATAATTAATTAAGTTATGTGAGCCCTAGAGGAAGACCAAAGAGGAGGTTTATGGATGTAGTGAAAGAGGACATGAAGGTAGTTGGCGTGAGAGAAGAGAATGTAGAAGACAGGGTTAGATGGAGGCAACTGATTCGCTATGGCGACTCCTGAAGGGAAAAGCCAAAAGGAGAAGGAGAAGATGTGAACAATGACAAAGTGTGAAAAGAAAAGCAAAAGTCACATGCGCACAAGAGCTACACCTTTACTCCACGAGAGAAAAAAGAATCCGGTCTCAACTGATTTTGTATCCATCCACCGAACAACAGTGGTGTCCCGAAGTACAGCTTATACAATATTTCAGAGTTTTGCTCGTATGCCAAACAAAAACATGGACAGGGCGACAGCTCATATCTCAAAAAACTTGTATGTCAAGCAACTCGTATCTCAAGGTACTACTGGATTATATTTCTAGGAAACAGGCATCATTTGTTTATTTGAATATGTGCACTGTATTCAAGTTGGAAAGTAAACTTATAATGCTAGAATAATAGGTGTCCACTTCCTGTGTGCAATTCCTGACAAGCATCACAGGTCTAACTTTATGTTGCATGTTCATGTTCAAAGCTTACGAACTTCACCAATTCTTTTATACTTTCTAAAGCTATTACAACCCTTAATTCAATCATTCTAATCAATTTGTCTCACACTGTACCGTTCCCTTCTCCTCTCTTCTTGTCTTTTATTTATCAGTACATGTGATGAATGGTCTTGGGCAGTAATATAGATGGTGGCCTTGACCTGCAGCAGCTCTTCAGACTTGTTCTGAATCAATCTACTGTTCCATCGCTTTGACCCAGAGGTCCATCCTTCTTCCCCATTTCTATCTCCCTCACAATCTCTTGCCAATCTCTGTTCATCAATCTTTTCATCTCAATTCTTTACCCCCATCTTTTTTTTCACAAGAGAGAAAGAGTGTCTTGACATAAGTGAGAGTTTGTCTTTGAGGGTGGTAGTCTAAAAAAAGGAATACATGAGAATGAATTGTATTTTCAGTAGAAGTTTGCCCTGAATCCTTTTGTTCTGTTGCTCTCATGTAGTATTCATGTTCTGGATAGATGAACGTGCTCTGACTCAACTTAACTTTATTTTTATCTCTTTTTTTGTATCTAATCAGGGAGAGAGGTAATGATCTTGAAGTAGTAGCAAACCACTGTGACTCCCACCTGCTACTTCTTTCCTGGCAAAAACAGGATACATGCTATTTTCACTGTACTGTATATTACTTTGCTTACATATTGTTAACACAACTCTTCAATAACTGAATAAATGTGTTATAAATTCAAGGAACAAGTACAACAATAAAAATTATTTAAATTATAATTAAGATCCTGATTTATCACATACTATCTTTCTATCAGTCTCATTATGTTGAAACTAGCAGTAGTGACCTTTACGGTAACACTTTGCAATTTGCAATTATTATAACCATAGTTGCAGTAATACAGTGTCTTCACATGTCATTGTAGTACTTGACCGGAGGTCTGGGTAAATTCCTCCTTGTTCCGTTTGTAATCCTGTGCCTGCTTTCCTACAAGCTTTTGACACCTCAGTTGAGATGCGAATTGTGATTGCATTTGCACATTTTTTATCACATCACCTATTTCCTGTCATAAAAACCCAGGGATTACATTCAGTCCTGGATTAGCACTGATAGTGGGGCAGGTACTATGGCTTCTTCCTTGCTTGTTGTCTGTCTCTCAACTGATTTCCTCTATATTAAAGCTAACAACATTAAAGCAAAAAAATAGATTTGGGAATCTCAATGAAAAAGAATTTGTTTTCAAAATGTTAAAAAAAATATATATATATGTGTATTTTTTCCCAACCTTGATCAGTATAAAGTTCTTTGTTGTTTTTTTACAGATTATGTGCGGTAAGCAGTGCAGAACCAGAACAAAGAGCCGCAACAGACATCTGTCCTCTCTATTCTGCATGCAGGAGGCCACTACCAGCTGTCTACATAATAAACACTTTCTCCCTCTTTCTCTCTCGCACACGCACACACACACACACACACACACACACACACACACACACACACACACACACACACACACACACACACACACACACACACAGGCACGCACACGCGGTCATGTCGAAAACAAGCAAATAGAGCCTACATGTGCACGCTCATACTCTCACACTTAACACAACCTAGTGAACACTGCTGTGAGCATGAACATTAAGATGTTGTAATTTTTGGGATAATTAGTTGGCCTGTCAGTTTTATGGCTGTACCTTGCTAGCTCTAAGATTAGGCCTCTGAGACCTCCTACTCTGCTGCTCATGAAACACTGTACAATTGTGTGTGTGAGAGAAGATGAAGAAAGAGGAGAAGCAGAGGAAGTGAATTACAATGCCACTATTTAATTAGGAAAACCTCATTCAACTCCATCTCTTTCATTAGTGACTCTGAATTGCTATCACCATTAAAGAGATAGAGATTTCAAATATCCTAATGTGTCTTTGCACATACAATAATTGAAAATTCATAGTGCCCATTTATATTCAAATTCCCACTGTAACTACTATAATCAAAACTTTTCAAAGTTCTTATTTTAGGGTAGGAGAAAAAAAAATTAAAAGTTTAATCCGAAAGATTGAGAGAGAGAGATGACCATGTCCCAAAATAAACATGAGTGTAGTGTAATCTGGCTCCATTGTCAAAGAGGGTGATAGAAAGACTGATTGAGCAGGCACATTGAATTATAAAAAAACGAGTTTATTTACATCGCTTTGCCATTGTATGAACAAAGAAAGAAAAAAAAAATCTTAAATGAATGTAATCTTAGACTATACCTTAGTAAAACAGTGGTCATGTTGCAATTCTCCTTACGACCGGAAGGCACATACAGGTACAACTATCAAAGCAATTATCATGTCACAATGTCACTTAAAATGAGAAATAGTCCTCTTTCCTTTTCTGTGCTCCTCCCTTCACAGGTTCTCCATCCCTGTCTCCCTCACACCTTGTACAGAGATTCACCCCTCTTGTGACCTCATCAGTAAAGCCCTTTCCAAGTTGGCTGTCTCTACCTTCTTAATGGGTAGTTCCTCCAGACTCCCCAAGGTTGTGTAGTTTGTTTCCTTGTGTTTTGTTCTGTCTCTTAAATACATTGTTGTTTAAATACATTTATGATTGATTAGATGTGGGTCTCCCTCCTTGGCTGTGCTCTTGGGCTGGGCATAATATCATGAACAACAGGAGATATTCAATTCTCTACCAGAAAAAAAGTTACTGAAAGTAATGTATGAGTGTGTTTCCTTTGATGTGGGGCGGGACAGAGATATAGTGGGTAGCATTCTTGTGTTAACAGCAAGAAGGTTCCACGTTTTATGCAGTTCTATATTTGTATATCTATATACTGTGTGTGTGTGTGTGTGTGGTGCATATGCGTGTGTGTGTGTGTGCGTGCATATGCGTGTGTGTGTGTATATCAGTGGCGGGCCGTGCGTTTTAACCACAGGCCTTCAGTGATGTCATATTTATTCCTACCTAAAATACGCATCATAATATCAGTATAACATCATCAGTATGACATCAGGGTTTGAGAATCCACACATATACATTACATCACACTTAATAAAGGCTAATCAAGCAACACCTAATTTCCGGAGCATTTAAAATCAATTATTTTTAGTATTTTTGACATTTAACTTTGTTACCAATGACTTTACGAATAAACATGACAAAATCTTTTAGAATACAAATAAAATTTTTACACTCACCAACGTGGATCCACACAGTGCCTCTTTAAAAATGAAATCCATCCTTCTTACTTTCTTCAAAAAAACTTTCATGGCTGTCGAACAATTTATCGTTGCGTAGATAGATGGATGGATGGATGGATGGATGGATGGATGGATGGATGGATGGATAGATAGATAGATAGATAGATAGATAGACAGACAGACAGACAGACAGACAGACAGACAGACAGATAGATAGATAGATAGATTTATATCTATATAGATATAGATATACAGTAAATATCTAGAAAGACTTCAGAAAGACTTAGCTTGCGGATGCAGCTTCTGAGGATCTTAAACACTATTTATTGGCTGTAGTCCATTAGCTCATACACACTTTTAGTAATTCATTTCCATTGACAAGCACACACATACACACACATGTGTGCGCAACGCAATTATTCATAACTTGAAACAGGAGAAGGCAAGTACTGTAACTGAATTATACTCCTTAAAAACTCAGGAGAAATAAACTTCCATACTTCCTGCTTTATATCCCTCCACTTGGCAAGTTACCTACATGTAACACAAACACACACACACACATAGAGAGAGAGAGAATGAGAGAGAGAGACAGAGAGAGAGAGATATGCCAAACTACAGTTGACTTAAAACAGGAAATTAGTAAGACATTGAAGACGATTATCTAATATTTTTTTTTCTTATAGAAAAAAGTGGGAAAAGTGTAATTGTATTAGCATTTTATCGATGAAACTGACTTAGAAGTAGTCTTGCATTATATATCGTAGTATGTCTGACTGATTATTTGATTTTGTTCTACAAAAAAGATGATATATTGAGTTTACTATTCAGCTTTGGGTCTTTGTGTGCCTCTGATGATTTTGCAACTAGACTTGTAGAAAAGCCGAGAATCTCAGCTGCACTCATAACTGTGAGGTACAAATGTCATTTATCTGGTTTTCTCATCTATAAAGTAGATTTTACAGATGGTTGCAGATTCAACTACAGGTCACTCCAAGAGCACATAACACCATGAGCGAATTTATGAACTGTAGTATGGCGATGCCATTACTGCTCCACTCTGCCTGTGATTGGCTTGGTATGACAGTAATGTTTCTCTCATTGCCCCACACTTCAAGACTTTTGACAACATGAGAAACATCATTTTCATATCAAGACGGTCAAAAGTCTAAGGGGTTCGTTTGGTTGCCAAAATAGGATTTAAGTGAAAAGTGTAAAAGACGTCTAAGTTAGTACTCCCTATGTACCTATCTGTGTCTCCATACATGTGCAACCAGAGGAGTTTCATGATGTTGTTGCTGCACTCATGACTCCTACTGGTAGACTGAGTCGCATGAGCAGATTCTCTTCTTTTTCAAAAATATCCAAACACTGCGCAGTGAGTAACACTGTCGCCTCACAACACGGAGGGTCCGGGTTCGAGTCCCGCTCTGTGCGGAGTTTGCATGCTCTTCCCGTGTCTGCGTGGGTTCTCCCTGGGTTCTCCCTGGGTTCTCTGGCTTCCTCCCACCTCCAAAAGCATGCGCTTCAGGTTGATTGGCCAGTCCCAAATTGCCCATAGGAGTGAGTGTGTGTGTGCATGGTTGTCCGTCTTTGTGTGGCTCCGTGGTGCACTGGCGTCATGCCCGGAGTGTCCCCCGCGTGAGCCCTATGTCAGCTGAGTTAGGCTCCAGCTCCCCTTGACCCGCTACAGCGGACGAAGCAGTAGAAAATTAATGAATGAATGATTGTATATTTCTCCATAATCTCCAACCTAATTCATGTCTGACTGATCCAGCCAGTGTTTGGATGTTTTTGTATTCTGCTGCCATTTCTCATTGATTGGTTGAGTGTTGTTTTATCTTCATTTTAGTGTTTTGGGTTATGTTTTTTTTTTTTTTATTGCCCACACAAGCTTTTCACAAATAAATACAACAATTCAAATGTGAGATAATCATAATGGTATGAATTCAATTCAATATACTATGTGGAACGAAAGGCTTTCAGAGACATCATGAATGGTACAAATTTAACGTTCCAAGCATGATTGTGAGGAAACAGAATATTTTTATAAAATATGTTTCTAGAGTGAGAATAATAAATAGATAGATAAATAGATAGATAGATATATACTATATTAATCCCGGAGGAAATTTTACGCAGAGGAAACTGCAGCCTGCTCGCGCATGCGCAGAGGAAAATAATACCTTGTCAGTAAAATTGACATAATCACTGGTGACGCTACTTCCATGGTTAACACACTGTTCACAAAAACTCACTAAGCCTCACACATCATAACTAAAGTTAAATGCCAACTATGACCCTGAGGCATCACAGCCAATCAAACTGCACATTAGAGACTTTCCTCATTGACCTTGTGACCTCTGTGAAACAAAAAGGATCTAGCGGATACCATTCTGGTCTGAAAGCACTGCATGAAGGTATTACAAACCCCCAACCCCACCCCACCTCACACACATATTGCTCCTGGCTCTGTCCTGGGCAGCATATGGTAGATCTTGAAGTTCAAGGACACCAGTGTTTCACAGATTCAGGAGATTCATCACTGACAGCAGTGACAAACACACATTCATCTCAGTCTTAGCCATAGACAGCATGTGTGTGCAAACACACACGTACACACACACACACACACACACACACACACACACACACACACACACACACACACACACACACACACACAAACTCCCACACACACGCACACGCACAAACGCACACACACACACAGTGTCTTTTCCTGATCTCTGGAAAGCATATAGACGTATAAGATGAGGAATTGCAGGCGTATAAACTTTTCTGTACCAATGAGAAATTTGGAACCTGCTTTTTATTTACTTATTTTTTTATTTCAGTGGGATTACATTTAATCCATCCACAAAAATCTGCACATGATGCAGAGCATTTATAATAAGACACAGAATTCAGCTCATGTCAACAAAGAACAAGCGTCGCCTGGCTCATTTTTGGTTGTTTTTTTTCTTTTTCACCAGCTTTGCTGTGGTGTCTCATCTTGACATGTTTAAATAATCCGGGTTGTGCTTGAATGAGCACAGCTCCTGTCAGCCTAGGACGGATCTCATGGATCATGACTGTTGGCTCAAGCATTTATTACAATTAAAAATGAGGAGACATACACTGTGGGAAGTTTTATTGTGTCAGCTGCCTCATCTACCATTGTCATTCATCAGCAGATGTTGTTCCATACTTACTTGTGAGTGTGTGTGTGTGTGTGTGTGTGTGTGTGTGTGTGTGTGTGTGTGTGTGTGTGTGTGTGTGTGTGTGTCAAGTCAAGTGTCACATCTAGAGCTACTACATTTTTTGAAGGACCAGGTTCTGGTCTTGAGTCTTTTGTGGCATTAATTATCTCTCTAAAGTTCACGCACAACCTGATTTATCTGGTTGTGTATCTTCACCTCGTAATTCTTTCATTCATTCATTCATTCATTCATACATTCATTCATTCATGCAATCATTCAATCAGACTTTAATAAATGTAAATACAATATGAAATTATGCTCAGCCAATGTATCATTCATAGTATCCCGCATACATCACAGATGCACAGCATAGCAAGAGATTTAACACAATCCAAAAAGGTATGAAGGTTGGGTTCAAATAAAGCCTAATGCTGTGAGATGGAAGATACAAAGGTTGTGCACCTACAGCTTTCCATGCAGAGATAATATTGAGGATGCACTGACATATATCTGACACATGAAATACTAGGGTTGTGTGTGTATGTGTGTGTGTGTGTGTGTTTGTGTGTGTGTGCGTGTGTGTGTGTGTGCGTGTGTGTGAATGTGAATGTGTGGAGGGGGAGGATGCATGTTTATCCTTGTACTGGATTAATTACCTTGTTTGTTGTACATGTTTTATAGGTCCACAGGGATGACAGAAGATGGGCACATACACACCTTTCTCCCTACTGTGGCCCATCTGTTATAAAGACACACACATCCATACTGCACAGAAAGTCACAAGAAAACTGCTGATACAATACAGTTATTAATGGGATTACTCATTTAACTTGTCTTTGTAGAAATATTGATATGTCTGCAGAACTAACCACAATGAAAAAACAAATACAGGAGAGGAGAAAAAGCAAAAATCTCCAGATTTTATTTGAACTGTAAGATGAATAATTTTTGGCTCAGAGATTTTAAAATGTTACTTGGTGTAAGGTATTTTGTAAAGATATGTTTTCACCTTTTAATCCATCGCCAAATGATTTATCAACTGTATATTTGAGTAATTGCCCTATTTTTTGTGTTTGTATGTATGACTATGTGTATGCCTAATAAATTATTTTGGTTGACAAAAAAAATGGAAAAAAGATGACATCAATCATTGAGTTTCATTATTAATTGAAAATATATTTGTCTACACGTATAATGGAAATTTGATTGTCATTGCATTCCTCATCTCAGAAAATAGGTTCATAAACTTTATTTGTACACATAAACCTGGGAATGAGGCAGTTCCTTTGAAAAAATGCTGTGATGATGAAAACTAGACATCTGATACACTGAAAGTGATCTCAAATATTAGACTACTGCTTGTCTTGAGACTGTGTACGTCCCCATAGAATGTATTTAATTATCACACCACACCAACGCTGCTCGCAAGCTGATTTCATAGTATATCAAACAAAACCATCCCCCACTGTATCCTGTCAGAACTCCAAAGCAAAACACAAGTAGGTAGAAGAGTCAATATTCCACCTTTTTAGAGAGAGGCACATAACTGGAGCTGAAATATAACACATTGTGTGGTAAGCACTTTCCCACTTGGCTAACCTTGAATGAAGAAATCAGATGAGAAGAAAATGCTATTTTCACCTCGCTCCTCCAATGAGCTGTGCGAGTGTGTGTGTGTGTGTGTGTGTGTGTGTGTGTGTGTGTGTGTGTGTGTGTGTGTGTGTGTGTGTGCGCGTGCGTGTGTGTGTGAAAACATGTGTGGTCTCTATTTTCAGTCAGATATTGCTTTTCAACCAAGTCCATCTAACTTTTACCAGTATTTTAATTACACTTGTACCATTCACTGCTCAAATTAAATTAATCTTTACTTAAATACACATCTGTTTGGGAGCTTTTAGTGCTTTTAAAGTATGACATGGGAATGGATATTCATAAAGTAATATGATATCATCATTAAATTCAGTCAGAAGTTACCAAATAAATTAAGTGAAAACTCTTCAGCGGCTGTGACTTGTTGTTATTGAGGGACAGCTGTGATAAAGTTTATTCGATTGGAAATTATAAACCAATTGCTAGCAGTATAGCTTTCCTTAAATTGAATGTGGCGTGGGTATGAATGTGGTTGCTTCTTTGTCTCTTTTGGAGTAGCACTCTGCTGAATAATGACTTGTGCAGCATGTACCCCCTCTCACACCCATGCGGGATAGGCTAGCCCAGCATGGTAGAGAAATTCCTTCAAATGCTTTATGTACAGTAGCAGGGAGACTCACTTTTGAAGAACATAAAGTGCATGAAAATGCCTAAATTATGACATCATGCTTGATAATGGAAGTTTTTGTCACTATTAGTGTTTCCGTGATTCTCCTTAATTTAGATGTTCCGGTATTGATCTGACTGGAGGATGTGGGCCTGGAATCCATCTGTGTGCAAGGGCTTTCCTCTATAAATACCACACCATAGCAGGGTGTAATTTTAACAAGGTCATTCCTCTATCCACCAAACACTCAGTTCTTGCCTTTCTTTGCTTTGTTTTTTAGTTGTCTCTATATATCAACTCTAGTCTTTCCCTCTTTTGCTTCTTCGGTATTCTATTCCCTCCCTTCAGTATCTCAGTGGAACTCAGGGTCCTAAACTACTTTCCCTATGGCCTATAACCTCTCAGGTCACATCCTCCCTGTCCCTGACATTCAGAGTCACAGCAGCCTTGGGAAAGTACCAGTGGACTGATTTACAGATACATGGAGGTTAGAGCTCCAGGAAGGTCAGCAGGGCCCTGGATTGCTTCACTCTCCCACAAGCCTGGCCTGCATTCTGGGTTAGTGATAATTTAGTGATAGGGCATTCTAGATCTGAAGCACAAAGTCAAAGGACATGTGGGAGGGGTATTGAAATGTTGCAATGGAGTAGAGTCTCCTTTGCTGCTACATCATTGTGGACAGATACTGAGGGGGAAGCAGCTTCACATTCAGTTAGTAGATATTTTTGGGTATTCAGGACTAGAGATGGTTTATTGTTATTTTTTAATCCAGCACTAAGATGCCTATTGAGATAACACTTTACTTCTTAAAACCTTCAGTCAATCGTCTGCAGTCAATAAATGTTGAAAAGACATTTCTCTTTATCTTATCTCAAGTCTAAGGTGGAGTATAAAAAAGGGTGGAGGTCATAATTTAACATTTGTTACTGGTCGCAGGGGAGATATTATTTCTCTCTTGCCCCCTTTTACAGGTAAGCCAGAGGTCAGGGTCATCTACAAAGCAGCACGCCTGGAGGTGGGAAATGTTCACGCCAGTGCTGGTCAAGTTGTTGTGTTCTTGTAACCATTGCCTGCAGATAGGAGCTTGTTGAGAAATGCAAAGATAGAAAGATATATATTTGTATATATTAGGGCTGTCAGTTTAATGCGTTAATTAGATTAATTAATTACTCTGCAAATTAACGCGCTACAAAAATTAACGCAATTAATCATGAGCATTTTAAATTTGGCCCAATGAGTTACCCGAAAAAGCAGGGTGACTGACAACAGAGATGGACGCGACATAGGAGAACGAGGCAAGCCCACTCAGACCTTTGTGAGGAAAATTTATTAATAAAAAGAACAAAGACGGGACTATCAACAAAAGCGCAGCGATTTGTACCTTTTGTAAAAGAGAATTTTCATATCACCGAAGCAGCTTCAGCTTAACGTATCATTTAAATGCATAACATGTCAAGGACACATAGAGTTGTCTGTCAGTTCCTGTAACATTAGCTTACCCTTTTAAAGGACATGCCTGTTGGCATCTTGCTGTTGATTTTGCCTTATTTAGAGGCATGCTATACTATTCATTTTGAATTGCTATATTGAGTCAGCTTTAGTATTTATTTTGATTGAGAGTCTGCTTATGTGCCTATTTGAGACTCAGCCTTATTTTATTTCTGAATTTTATTTATTTTATTTAACTGTATTTGTATTGCATTTTTGAGAAATGCACCTGGCCTAATTGGTTTGCTGATGTGCTTGACCTTTTTTCTTTTGAATTTAATTCATAAAGCACACTTAACCAATAAAAATGTGGATTTAAAATCTTCTCTTCTTGGTCAATTCTATTGATAAGTGATGCACTACAATTTTGTAATGTCCTAGAATTCAAATTCTTTATATATATATATGTGTGTGTGTGTGTGTGTGTGTGTGTGTGTGTGTGTATATATATATATATATATATATATATATATATATATATATATATATATACATACATATATATACACACACGTATGTATATATGTATGTGTGTATCCTTGTTATAGAGTTTTGTGTCAATTAAGGTTCAAACATGGAGAAACCCTGTGGACAATAATACAAGAGAAAACAGACAGAGGGAGTTGTGGATTTAGATAAAAGTGGTCCTCATGGATTAGCAGAATTGTCTGAATTTCTCCTATACACCGTCGGAGTGCAGATTTAGCCATCCGTATGCTTGTTTGTCTGGCAGAGGATATTAAGCACATTGTGTGCCAACAGAGCCATGTGTCCTCTTTATCACGTTCTTTGTCTTAGATTTTCAAAGAGCTAATTATCGTCATCCATCTGCCATTACACTTTTAGATGCAAAGCACAATACCTCATGAACCTGGAATTCCAGTCTCTCATTACACTCTGCTAAACTGGGCTGTGGAAACGAGAGTTGCAAATTCTACAGTATGTACTCTACTCACTTGAGATAGCATACAATGTGTGAGGTGATACAAAAATACTTTTGATATTATTATAATGATAAATTAGATTTTTAAAAAACAGCATGGTTCATTTCCATCCCACCTCCTGGATGTGTACGGCCTTCAACTTTGAGGTGGCATACACGATTTATGATTGAAGTGCTTTGGTGAATATGGCCAAACCAAAATGATGTAACTTTATTTGACGAATATACAAAACAGTTTGGATAAATATGCTGTATGTTTGCATTAATGGAATATATGACAAACACTTTCTCATTTTTAATGAAGTGCAGTCATTAATTTTTGACAAAAAAACATGTCTTTTGATTATTCCACAAAACCTGAACTCATAGTTTAAAGGAAATTAACAAGCTATTTTGGAATTTCTCAGTCAACAAATTTAAGTTATAATGTTGTATAAATATTAGTAGAGCTTTTAGTCACCCTTCATCTGCTCCATCATGGCGGTCTTTCATTTTTTTTCATCATATGGTAGTGATTAATTCAGCCAGCATTATGAATTACATGGATTTGTCCTACAACAAACTCAAGCAATTTTTGACGTGTTTAGAAACAAAGTCAAATCACCTAATGACAGTTCACACTAAACATACAGCGGAGCACATGACATGTTTTTAGTTTTGTCAGTGTGTAAGGCTTTACTCAAACAAACATCATCAATTTTATTCGTTTATGTTTATTTTTTTCCCAAAATGTCACACAAACACTAAGTGGCTTAGTTTCAGAATGTAATCCAAATGTATTTACATACAGGGACTAACTAAATTAAACATTACACAAGATGGAAGCAGAGTAATTACTCATTTTCCTGTATTTACCACTATATGATCCATCCATTTTTTTTGTAGACAAGACATTTGCAATCACCTTGTCTATAACCACTTCTCTGCCTCGCAGGTCACCTGCCTGCCGGAGCCTATCCCAACTGGCTGCAGGCGAAAGGCAGGGAATACCCTATATAATATGCCAGGTCATCACAGGGATGTTTTATGATAAAAAGCCAAATTCAATATTGTCCCATTTGATGATATATTATTGGAATTTTTTTAATTTCATTTTTTATTTTAGTGGAAACTAAGTAACTTTTGCGTTTTGCTTACAGAGATACCTTGTTATACCTTTTATCATCGTGAAGTTTGTTGAATTCATTTGTCTACATGTTCAATTACATACCGCAGCAGTGCAAATTCACTTATCAAAAAAGTTCTATTTTAAACAAAGCATCTCCGAAAGCTATTACTTCAAACTGGTAAATGTAGTCTTACTAATATAATGAAATTACTCTATAGCATAAGCATATTAGGTACATTAAACTAAATAAACAATAACATATATTTAGGGTAAGTTTTTACCTGTGAAGCACAGAGCATGTCATGTTTTTTGTTTTTTTTCTAATGTGAGTGAATATTTTTATTTAGGCCTTACAGCCTCCAATAGTGGAAACGATCAATTTAACATCAGTGACAAAACCCAGTGATACAAGAAAAGTATTGTTCCATTGCAAACTCTGAAGTTCCTTAAAAGAGACGCCCCCACCACTCCCATCACCACCACCCCCTCAGAGGAAAACTACACCCTTGCATGCCAGTGGAACTGTTGGCAGCCTGAAGCAGATGTTTTCATTTTAGTTTGTGAGACAGGATCATGAATTCAATACTGATGACAAGATTACAGTCATATTACATTAGAACAAAACTTTCATGCTGGCCCCTTTGTGATGGGGGAATGGCAGTTTATGTGAGTGAAAATCAGTATATTGGTTCTCCTGGTTTTAACAGATTTTCTTGTTTTACTTTCTTTCATCGTGCGTGGGTGTGTTCGTCTTCCTCATTTTTCTTTCATTGTTTGTTAATATTGTCCGCGGATTGAGCCCCACACTTTCAACTGCCACCCAATCCACTTTAACACCCGTCCCTTGAGGTTCCCCTCGGCAGGTAGTGAGTCTACCGACGGTTTGGCCCACATCTTCCTGTTGTGAGGGGAGAGGGAAGTGTGGCCATCCCTTCTGAGATTGTTGCCTCCAAGTCCCGGGTCCAGATGGTGGTTGAAGACAGATGGATGGATGGATGGATGGATGGATGGATGTTTGTTATTTCCCTCAATACTCAGTTGTGCAGTAGAAACTGTTCCTTCACAAGCTACTTCAACAAGTAAATCTGTTTTCCCCACATGCATGTCAGAACACACCCACACACGCACACACCAACCAGCACACACACACACACACACACACACACAGACACACACACACACATGCAAGCACACACTGCAAACTTAGACATCAAAAAAGAACTTTCAGATTTCCCAAGAAACTCCAGTGAGCCATACATATTAGAGCAGCAAATGTCACGCCATCAGTAGCCACATTTTGTAATAGTTAGACAGCTTACATTAAAAAGTTCAATATAAACATCACCATTTGAACGCCAGACTCTCTGAAATGCAACAGTTGCTATGACTAAACTGTAATAAGTATACTCAGCCCTAAGGCACGCATTAAACATTAACACTGTAACACTGGGACTATATAGGCCTGTAATCCGGCCCTTGATTCTTTCATGTGAGCCTAAAGGCCAGTTCATTGAGCCAAAACAGAGAGTTAAACATCACACATCTTGCATTCTTCTGAACAGAGTACATCAGCCAGAGAAAGTGCCGCTTCATTGGAAACACAAGTGCATCCGATCACTTAGAACAGCCTGTCAGTGAATGTAGCAGTGCAGTTTCTGTTGAGTGTCTGTTTACTTAGACACTCAAGTGAATTAGTAACACAAGGATTTAAGATACTCTACCTCTCATATGGCTTAATCATAGAGGTTGAAAGATTAAAAATTGAGTATGCTAAGTTGGCCTCTACAGCTCTGGAGAAACCAGAATAATGTCTTGGAAAGATTTTGCAATATACTGATCAGGATTGATAAACATATGGATGAGTGGATTGTTCTGCACGAGTTGACTTGTTAGAGGATGTTTTGACAGTTTTGAGCCATCATGATCCCTTTTGAAAATGTGAAATCTAAGTTAATGTATAAAATACAACATACAGTATGTCATAGTAAAACAAATGTGTCCTTTGATCAGCAATTTTGTTTGAGGAAATATAATTATTGACAGTTTCCGCCTTAGGATGTAATGTGATTTGAATCTACTCAATAATTTTCCTCTTAAATGCAGCATCCTCCATTGATGCATCGGGATGAGCTGGAGCAGTGGTTGGCAAGATCTTGTAATACGTCTTAGAGTGCTGAGATCATGGGATTCATCAGTTAACCACACTTGCCCTCTATTTTCAACAAATAGGTTTCGCATTATAACCTCTGCTGTGGAAGGATCCTGGTGTCAGGTGATGATTGGAGTGTGTTCTTGAGTGTGGCGTTACCCTCAGCACTATTATTCTGGTGACTGAATCCTAAATTTTGCCAGACAAAATAGGAAAAGCTGGAAGACTTTCCCAGAATGTTTCCCGAGAAACACACACTGATGCCACATATGCATGGGAATCCAAAGTCTGTTTCTGTTTAAGACAAAGGAATTGAGCTGCACTGCTCAGCAGTTTGTAATTCAACTCTGGTATTAATTGAAAGCTGGATAATCTGCTTCATCAGGAGTAGTTTACAAAGTTCATGTGATGTAAACTTTCTTTTATAAGGTTCCAATTGGCTCTGGTGTGATTAGAAAGAACTACAGGATGTTGCAATCCATCAGATTGTCACAGTATTCTCTCTTTCTATTTTGCAGACCGTTAATTGAGGTGTTCTCTGATTACCCTGCAATATATAACAAGTAGCATTGTTTCAGATTGTCATTAAACAGTATCACAGGACAGTGTTTTGGTTTAGAAGTCAAGCTGGATGATTGTGTGAAGCTTTTGAATTCGTTCACATCAAACGTTGGTTTGTTTTAACAATGAAAAAAACTATGATTGTGTATATCTGAATGCCATAATCAAGGCCAAGATAGATTAAATGCTGCTATGCTTCCTTTCTATAAGGAGCATTGCATGTTTTTGTAATGACGGAATACCTAAAAACATCCTATTTTAAGTAGTTTCACTTGTTCAATTTATTTTCTCATTTTGTTTGCTCTTGACTTTTTCAGTTTGTTTGAATGTGCAGAAGGACTGTAAATGACATATAACCCCTAATTTACCATTCTATTGAGTATTGCATTTTTCTTTTATCAACATTCTATTAAAATGGCACATTAAGACCTCAATTCAGTGCATTTGTTTTACAACACCACTGTAAGTACTTACACTGTTACTCCCTCAGGCCATTGTCAAACTTGAAACAGCAGCTCTGATGGGAACCAGGCGAGCTACTGCATTTGAGAAGCAGTTCTTTGGGTTCAAGTTGAATAAAATGAAGGGGAAAATATTGCCTTCAGATTTCCTGTCACATAGGAAAGTGTACAGGCGGTATGCAACAATTGCGAGAGGGATTAGAATTAATACATCAATCATGGCATAATAAAAATAGGTGGAAGCTGAGAGTTCTGCTGAAGGAGATTTAAAAAACAATGAACCAACTTATAGGAAGGGAATGAGTTGACCAACAAAGGTGTAGAGAGTCAAATAGATGTGTAAAAACATCCACTAAAATTCTAGGTTAAAGTAGATTAAATGAAATAAATTAAATGAAAAGTTTTAAAAAATGCCGCAGTCACTGAAGTCGCTGAAGGTCACCCTGTGTTTTATGAGATGAAAAACACCATTTGTGATCCTGGTAGGTCACAGGCAAACCAGCTCATTGTCACATCCACCTATGACGCACGGACCCCACCCACGTGAAAATGAACTGCATAATTTCAGTAAAAAATACGTTCAGTCGATTTCACTTCATCAAACAATATACCGGAATATAAAGCAAATGTATATGATTGATGTAAATATGGTAAGAGACACATATCATTGATGTTTTGGGCTGTGTTCCACTTTATAGTTCCTTCATGACAGGCATATGAAGGTTCATCGTGTTCATTGGAATGTAGGTACTTTAGCCCACTTCCAATAAAGAGCCTCTTTTAACGTGTCCAAAAGCCTGCTTGCAAAGATTAAAATAGAGAACAATTTATTTACAGTATATATTTTCTGTGTTAGGTGTGAGGAAAAAGGTGTTAAAGATCTGTATTTAACATGGTTTTCAATAATGAGTGACAAAAATATTTCCAGCTATGCCCAAGCCAAAAACCAGGCCCACAAAAGAGAGAAAATACACTCTGCATGGCTCCAATACTCATATTTAATCACCAAAGTGATTTCTTAAGCAACATTGCTCTTCAATAGTCAGTCTAGAACATAGCCTCTAGCCCTCTGCCTTTTCTTTCATGTCCATCTGAGAACGATTCAAAACAGCATATTATTATCACATAATAGCATTCAATTTACAAAATGTTATAGGAAATGAAGACCAGTTTAAGAAGAGATTTAGAAGAAATAGGTCTTTAATGTTGCAAATTAGAAGTGCTTTTTTTTACACTTATTCAAAACAAACCGTTTCTGTCAACACAATACAGTCAACACAATGTTTAACAGAATATTCAAGTTAATTACAACTGTGATAATTACAAACAGTTATTTACAAATGGTTAATTACAAACAGATAATTGCATCAATATTTATCAGTGGACATATTGACATGAACACAAAGTACCTTGATATCTAAAATAAATGGTATAGTTTTTTTTTTTATTTTGATTGATGGAAAGCAGACAGCAGAATCTGCAGCTGCACGTCCATAGAGACTTCTGAGGAGAATGAAAGATTTTAAGGTCTGTGCTGGGCAATAATTTCCTAGTTTGGGATGAATAAAAAATAAATATCTTCCTCTTCTCCAAGATATTGTTTCACTGCTTGCCCAGAAATAAGACAAAAGTGGTCATTGACTCTATAAGTCAAAGAGGATCTGATAACGTAGCCATGAATGTCTTTAGAGGAAGAAGATTCACAAACATGGACAGCTGGGTCAGGTTGTTCATGTGTACAGAATTAGTCATAATAGTTATAATAACAAGACTAACAAGACAATATTTACCAACCTCTAGTTGTTATTGTCTGCATAAGCAGTCTCCCTGTTCTTGCTGACTGAATGCTGTGCAGGTTTTTTGTGATTGTGTCATGTTCCCTTTTACAATCTTGCTACACTTTTATGTTTATCTTCAAGGGATGGTGTGTCATCCACACCAAAAAAAAAATTGTAAATTGATTCAAAAGTTTTTTTATTTATTTATTTATTTTAATTTTACCATATCACCATGCCCTTTATCCCGTCCTTTCCACATTTGCTACCACAGGACATTTTAAGATCATTCTATTTCTGCTTGTTTCTCCTCTTCATTTTTCTATTGATGGCTTGTGGGGTGTAACTTCCTGTTATTTATCTGAATGTCCAAAACCATCCAAAAAAGTGTCTCCACATACTACAAATGAGCCAAACCACAGTTCAGTTTGATCCAGACTGTGACCACAGAGACCAAAGTCAAACTGAAAAATTTAAAGTCCACACCAAACATGATTGGTATGAAAATGCCATAATGTTGCTTTGATGAAATGTACATTTAACTGGGAGGAAAATGGATAAAAGATCGTGAATCTTTCCAAACCAAACAGCCATTTAAAGGTCAGGCTCAGCATTCCAAGGGAACAATCAAAAAGAAGTCATCAGCCAACCCCTGTCTCCTAAGCCCAACAGTCCATTTGTCATGTCATGTTAACCAGGAAGGCCATAATATCCATTTCCTCTCACCGTCCAAAATCTGAGCAAACTGTTGGGCCTTATGGTTCTTCTATTGTGCCAAGAACAGTTTTATTTCAATTCTAATGGCCCAAAAGGGTGCTAACACCCTACTGCTAAAGCTATACAAAGTCATTGTGAATAGCAATGTCAAGATGTGACTGTGCGTCATTTACCCTGCTCTTACCTTGGGCTGTGGAAGTTTATTGACTGTGTCAGGTTTTAACATAAAATTGGCATTTAATGTCTTTACAGACTACTCTAAGTCTGTGCAGATTTGACAAAATGGTCTTGTCACACCCTTTGCAGAAAGATTATATGTATACTTTTTTGTCCAATTGTTTTATAAGATTCTGTTTTCAGTGTCAGCATTTTAAGTTTTGATGATGTCATCTTCATCCATATTTTGTCATATGAATGTATATTATAGAAAATAAGGGCCCATGGACAGCGCCTCTACAGGACCACTGTGACAGAAGTTACAATCTATCAGTTCTTATTATATTTAGTTCTTATTATATTTATTTCAAATATAATAAATATGTATTATATTTGAATATGGTCTAATCTGGTCTGTGGTCCACGTATTGGTGAACCATAATATAAGGAGTGTATTTTACGCAAGCACGGAAATATTGAGCATGCATAACCTATGCGCACACGACAGTCTGTTTAGTAAAATTATGTGCAAGTACCTGCTTTTTATGTTCAAAGATTATGAGATTAATTTGAACACCATAAAATTTCTATCTGGCAGCAGAATAGAGAGTGAAAGAGCCCAAACCTGCCTGTGATTGTAATTCAAGTCCATATTATGTGTTGGAATGCCAAATAATATGCTTGGTGACATAGTCATTAGAAGCCATATATTTTCCCAAATAGTGTGACAGCAGAATCATTACTGCCTACCGCAGTGATGAATTTCTAATGAGAGTGTGTTGGAATATATTTGTTCATATTTTGCATGTTAATATTAAAATTATGGAAACTGTGAGAAATTGAAAAAGTGCTGTTTGGGAAAAAATGAATTGCTGTCCTGTCATTAATGGCAGCTGTAGATTAGACACTATGAGAATAAACACACAAAAAAGCAAACGTATTAAGGAATAGATAAAGTCTGTCATATGTTAATCTAGTACATGATTTATCTGTACCACTAATGTTAATAGTAACCATTTTCAGTTTGTTACTCTATAGAAAATGTCACTTTGTAGAAAATCCTGAATTTATCAGTTACTTTTGTAATCTTGGCATCATCACTCCAAATGTTTCATTCTTTGAATTGGGGTTCGAGATATCAGTTAATATCAGGCATTGGATTAGCAAATGCATTGTGGAAACAAGTGAGAGAACATTTTAAGAGCCATAATCCTCATGTAACAGATGTAAACTGAGCATAAAGAAATATAAATACAGACCACTCAGTGTTTCCGAAAAAGTAATTTATCTCACACGCAGATGTGTCCTCACACACTTAAACAGTGACACATGCTTGCATGTGTGCGTCTCTCTCACATTTGCACACAAACACTGCTGCAGGTGCAGCTTTTTCAACTGATGAGACTGTAAGTGTTTCTAAACAGCAAATTGCTCCATGACAGCTGTCTCTACATCCAGCGTTAACATGAAACTCCTCATCCCGCTCTCTCTTGTTTTACTTTGTTCTGTCCTTCTTCTCACCATTCCATTGCAGCCACTTCTCTCTCCACTGTGGCAGAGGTATGCTAAAGTCAATCTTTCATCTTGAAAAGTGAAGTGCCAACACTCAAGGTGGGTAATAAGAAGAGTATAAATCAGAGTCCTCTTAAAGGACTCAACCCTGCTTCATCGTCTTCTAGAAGCCAGGGTGAAAATCAATCTGTAGTGGTTAAGGGTTCAGACCAAAGAAGGGAAGCAGCTGCAGTTATACCAGTGCTAGGATTGCATTTATACCTCCGCACATTGACAGAAAGTTAAGCAATTACCCAAGAGCCCAGCCTCAAAATATGATTAGCATGGACCTTGATAATGGTTTTTACATGCAATTATGTGGGAGGGAGAATTGCCCAATATATGGGAATAATGTAGCTGGAACAGAGACATCTTCATGAATTTCTGTTTGGAAAACCTGATGGAAATGTATGTATTGTCAAGTTCGTATCCAGGCGTTGTCATTGGTAAGTTATATGATGTACATTTATGGAAAAGTTATGTTATGTATATCTTATTCAGTTTTTACACTGATTCTTTTTCTCATTGTAATTGGTAATTGAAACAATTTTGATTTTCACCCTGATGTACTAATGTTTGCCTTGTTGTTTATTTAAATCGGTGACCATGAAACCACCAGGCACTGCTATGTGAGCTGAAAAAAGTTTAAAATTATTACTTTAATTTTTTTTAATGTTAATATTGCTCTATATTGAAAAGAAGACAAAGAATACAATTCCTGAAATTTTCAAGTGTGTTTTCCCAAATATAATATAATATAATATAATATAATATAATATAATATAATATAATATAATATATTATAATATAGTATGATATATTATAATATAATATAACATACTTTAATATAATATTTAGAAGAAGTATATGCGTATACTGTATTGAACTTCATAAATTTAAAGTCTATATTGCAGTTTTTAAATTCTGTAAATATAAATTGTAGATACTATATTTTGAAGACGTCTTATCCTAAATCTGTCAGTTAGACAATGTAATTACTTTAAAAGAATCTATTTTATTGCATTTATCAACTTTATCAGAGATACACACAAATAAATTACACACCATTCAGAGGTCTTTGTTTGGTAGACATGATAAAAATTTTAATTTTATCAAAAATGACAAGATAGTAAGTCAGAAAATAAGACAACTATCAATTGAACAAGATGCAAAAGGCCCATTGTTAATGCAGTATACCAAGACTGTAAAGAGTGATGAAAAACAAAAAAAATGAAAATAGAAAATCAAAGTGATCTTCTAGTTTTATTTTTACAGTCAGAACTGTCACAGAAACATTTCCTCTCTTCCCTCTATATTTTTCCTGAGTTAATTTAATTTGTACCTTTATGTTGATATCAAGCACCAAAGTGGACAGTCTCTTTCTGCCATTTTAACTGTGACAATTTCATGCCAAATTGCTGTAGGAGCTTTCCCAGAGGGTTTTCAACACACTATCCTACAACGATACACAGATGAACATAGGCTCACACCCCACAAAAACACAGTATAAAAATAATGGCTGATTTTTCTCATCTTTCAGCCTTCGTACTTCTGTATTCAGGACAAAACACAAATAAAATGCACACAGTAGAAATGCAGAATGATAATTGATTTCTATAAAAGTGAATAACACTGTTCAAATAATATTTCAGTAGTTATAGCTAAACTTTATAGACACTTTTTTGTTCTGAATCAAGCATATGGAATTTTTGCATTAAGTTCCTTCCACAATATAATGCAAATGAAAAAAGAAGTGGGAGAGGAAAAACTCAACACTACATCACAATGCCAACACAAAATCAACTGAAGCAGGTATAAAATGCTGGCCGCTTCGGACTGCTTATGATTTGTCAGGTCAGTATGTCACCTTGTTATTGATCATTACCTCCACAGTTCCCCTCTTCCTTCTTACTGTTTACATAATGTGATCGGACTGCTTTAAAAAAGTTGCGGCTGAGCCTCCACAGCGTCTGCTTTTTCACTGAGAGTCAGCTGCCTCGTCTGGTGGTGTTGAGTAACCCTGAATCAGAGCTCTGTGGCCTGCCTTGGTGTAAACAGATGGTCTTGTCTCTGATGACTAGTTTCTGATCTCACCCAGATGGGGATTCCTGTGATCAGATGAGATTTACAAGCCCAACAAAGGTGAGACCACAGAAACGATATGGAATATGTCGAGAGTAAACAAAGGCCAAAGTCCCATTGCCAGGAGACATTCTAGTGTCAAGTTTTTAAGTAGGAATCCATGGCTCTGTACATGTGTTGTCTCACTTTATTTATCATCTATCTCGACAATCAAAATATCCAACTACAAAAAAACATGACAAAAAGGATTCTCTCTTCATACATGCATATATATATATATATACACACACACACACACACACACACACATATATATATATATATATATATATATATAACACTCTCTCCTACAAACACACACACACACACATATATACTATATATATATATATATATATATATATATATATATATATATATATATATATATATATATATATATATATATATATATATACACACACACATATATATACACACACACATATATATACACACACATATATATACACATAAACATATGTGTAAATTAAATTTTAGAATCCTACAGAAAACAGAATATTTAAAAGTCTGCGTACTTGTTTTTCTTTTTTCTTTTATTGTCTGAATTTAACAACCGCTGTGCTGTTTAAGAAAGGCCAAAGACGAAAGTCAAAGGTCTTACCTAATTTTAACAAAAAAATGATAAATTTAGTCTATTTAAAGCTTTCTAAATTATAGGTTTTTTTCACAGCAAATTAATCAAAAAGAGAAACACTTCAATAGATTTCCAAATTAGCACACTTCAATCCAAAAACCAATGAATGATTTTCAGAATAAGTAGCTGATGGTAACTGCATTCTCAGTCTTGAATGATTTAAGACTGGAGCAATTCATACCCCAACTTATTATGCTTTATTTTAAAGATCTAGTCAAATAGTGTGCATGTAATAATGTATACTTTTACAGAGTGGGTGACCTGGACTTAATAACAACCAAATGTCCTTGACATTTACTCACACTGTCCACATTCCTTCTGATTTCTAAAAGACTGAAACTTCCATCACATGATGTCAGTTTAAAAACGATGCTTATTCCCTGGATCAAATGAGGGAGGAAGAAGGACTTTCCACATGAGATGAAGCGATCATCTTTTATTCTAGAGCTTACAAGCACCAGGGTATCTGAAGTTTTTAATACAATGAAAATATCCCTGCCAATCTTTCACCCTTGCTTTTAAGAAGGGAAATGGGTGGGGAGGTGTTTTGATGGCTTGTATGCATTTTATTTGATCAGACTGGACCTTTACTAGAATCTTGACTCACTTTTTCCGTCCAAAGAGGCTGAAGCGCTACCAGACCATCACATCATTACAAAGGTCTTGATAGCCTTACCTCAGTTATAAAGGAAAGTAGGCAGGGTGCCTAGTGTGAGAATGTGTGAGTCTGGTATCTATCTTTGTCTTATTAGCCTCTTCACCCCATTTCAGTTTGCCGAGGTGTGTTTCAAGCTGAAATATAAAATTTTGTTTAACATACTGTATATAACATTTGTCATGAATTTAATATTTCGTGGTTTGAATTCTGACTTTAAATATAAATCCAAGAGGACAGATTAAGTATAAGTTAGCTTTGTGAACCCTGCATGCAGAAAAATTCTCATTTCAATCATCTAGTATGGAACCTAACTTCCAATCATTTTGAATCATAAACATCTCACAAGGTAGATAAGATAAGACAAGATAGATAGATAGATAGATAGATAGATAGATAGATAGATAGATAGATAGATAGATAGATAGATAGATAGATAGATAGATAGATAGATAGATAGATAGATAGATAAAAAGATAGATACATAGATAGATAGATATATTACATACATAATGCATGTAATCGTTACATAATGACGTAAGTACACATAACATTAAAAGGAAGCATAAGAACATAGAAGAAGCATAAGAAGAAGCGAATGAACTGAATTATGGACTGACACCAAGGACCCTCACAAAGTATCTCCACAATGCATTGCAAATTAATCATAAGGAATACCCTGCTCATAGGGGAAAGGTTGTAATTTAAATAATATTTTCTGATTTCATATCTGTGTTTTCAAAGTTTGTTCTCATTTAATCTATTTTTTATTTTACTTTCAGTCATCACATGGTTGTTTTCTGCGTTTACCTTAAGAATTAATAAATTTTATTGTGATTTTCTGATGTTATAGTCATTGTCTGTGTGTCACTGAGGGCCATCTCATGACATCTACATAGAAGAGATGGTAAAAACACGTATAGTTGGATCACAGAGGGTATCTAATTTAAATATTTGTCATTTTGTAATCTTCAAGTATCCCTAACTAAAACCCTAACCCTAACCCAAATCAAAATGTGCCTCCTCAAACAAATCCAGTGGAGCTGCTCCAGTTGTAAACATCCAAATAACATTTATTTATTCTAATTCCGTGTCTTTTTTTATTGCAGGAAGTTCCAAACCCTTTCTTCTGTTACATGGTTTAAAATGCCTCTACAACACATCTTACAGTGTGTTGTGGCTTTAGTGCTTTCCATGCATGCACACAAAAGTATACATGTATTCAATAAAGCAAAAGGCTTTTATCCCTAAATGTAGGGTTTGTTCATCCAGTAGTATGCTATAATGCTGTATTAACAACATAATGCCTCCATTAGTATAAAGCGTCATCTTACCAAATCAATAGCGACGCATCTGACAGTCCCCATGAGTCTCTGTGTCCATCTATCTGTCCCATGCTAACTGTTCATGTCATTAGTGCATTACGACAGGCACTTCCCTGAACTGTTTGGATGGCTGTAACTGGAGAGGAAGTCAAAATCAGAGCATGAAAACTCAGCCTCCACAGCTTGGCTTGTTAATGTCATTCTCTCTCTTATGAGAATAATCGGAAGGGGAGCAATTTTATCATTTCTCATTGCAGCAATCAGCTTTATCCTGTTTCTGAAGGCCCCCGTCGGGACAGCAAAAGTCTGCCTACATAGGTGAGCATTTTAAATGATAAGAGTCCAGAAGAAATGTCTCATGTACTGAGCTTTGGCATTCCACTCCTCAGCACACACGCATACAATAAAGTCCCAGTGAAAGGAGGACTGAGATCTGACCAATGATCTAACTAAGTTTGACAGTCAACAGCCCTATTAAAGCAGGCCCCACTGCAACCAAACACAGCGGTAATTGTAAATGTCAGGCAGAATTAAAACAGAGACAAATAGCTTCAATTTCCATATATGAGCAGAAGTGGGGAGAAACTGAGCAGCATCACCTAAAGACACAATCTTACATTAGTCCTGAACCAGCTTCACAGCATATTTGCCGTATAATTTTAATTTTAAAGGAAACATGACCCAAGCAGAAAAGCACCAAACTATGTTATACTGTATTTGTGGATTACACACACACCATGTAATATTCATGGCTTTTCAACGCAATATATTTATTAAGCGATTATACTTGGATCTGTGTTTCCACATTCTCTCCTTCAGTGTGATCACTCTATCACGATGAAAAGACTAACCCATCACTGGACTCTTCTTCTAGATTCCTGCTGGACTAGTGTTGTATGACTGACTGACTGGATGACTGGCTGGCTGACAGGAGGATTGTGGTAAAATTTGAACTGGCTTACTTTGGGGAAAGGCCGGAAAGAACTTGTCATGTCTCCTGCACTGAAATGGAAACACAAGAGGAACGAGGAATAAGGACAAGAGAGAAAAAAGGGAGAGACGGTGAATGTGAGAGGGATAGGAATCTTGCTTTATGCACTATGTGGGAGCATTCATGCATGCATACTGTTTGGTCTCAGCAGGATGTCTGCTGGTGTCATTTGTTGTTTTCACTGTGGTATTTCCCAGTTGCCCAGTTCTCTGTATACATTTGTGTAAGCACACATCGGTGTTGAGTTCGTGGGTTAGGTCATAGTTCCTGGCTTGAGTCCTTGTAGACCCGGAATGGATTAACTTATGATTGTTCTGGGAAAAACTACCCACACAGCAACTCCATCTGCAACGTTGACACAACGAGCTTTTTCTGCATAGTTTATTGCACTCTGCCCTGACCCTATTTTGTCTTTGGATTTTTAGAGAAAGAAAACATTTCATAAAATACTTGAAAATGAAATGAACTAATTGTGGACTCAAGTTATATTGCATTTTTTTATCAACACAATATTTGCCAAAGATGCAGAGTCACAAAAACAAAATGTAGAGCTTACTGGAAACAGGAATAGAACCAGTGTTGGAGAAGATATACTTATCATTATATATAAAATTATCACAATCAGTTAAGCAGTTTCATTGACGCTTTCACACAACAGCCCCACTTTTTATTTCCAAATTTGAGCTGCAGCCGATGCAGACATCAAAGATATGTGATTCGGAAATTTGTCACATTTCACGCAGCTCCCTGTGGAGCAACAAATGTCTTCATGCAACTTTTTGGATCTAAAAAAAATCAGGATTGTCTTTAATTTTCAAGGTGAAGTTGACACTTAAAATTCCCTTTCAGCCATGTTTACATTATATTATTTGATCTCAGCATCACTTCTTGCGCTTTTTTTTTGTTTTGGCAATGCTTTTGTTTGTACAAAGTGACTCATTTAATTATTATAGTTATTAACTATTTTAATTTAAAGCTTGCCTCAGTATCATTTTTCCTTCAGAAGTACATGTTGTAAAGGGATTCACAATTTTTTTAAATTGAAATACTTATGTAGAACAAGATGTTTGACAAGATGAGAATAATGTGATTAAGTCTCACAGCAACACAAAAGGGGAGCTCTGGAGAGATCCCAGTTTCCAGACACAAAGAAAACAACTTGACAGAATTCAGTGGGATTTTTTATTTCATTTTTGTTTTTCTGTTATTTCAAGCAGGCTGATACAAATTTTGTATGAAAACCTTAATGTCATTACAACATTTGAATTCCTATATTTTTCAGAGAAATATGAATAAATAAACCCTTAATCATTAGTCACATCACAATAATTAACACTTGAAAACATAGACGAATAAAGAAATAACATGTTTAAGCTTCATCAATCTAACTAAATCTTTAAAACTAAATATAAAGGTGAAACCATGAAACTATCAGATGTTCCAAAAAGAAAAAAAAAAATTGATTAAAGTTTGACAACAAAAATAACTATAATAATTAATCCGGGTGTAAACTTCTCATTCATGCAATCAAACATACTGTATATACGTTAACAAAAGCTCAGTGAGTGCAATGAAAAAAACAAATGACTTTCAGGGCAATTTGATTACGTGAATGAGAAGTTGCCATTTGCTGAATGTGACACATTTTTAGAACTCAGTCAAAAATTGCATGATGACCTTGTAATTCATGGGGGTCCTACTGAGCGTGGGGCATGGAAAGTGTTCAAAACACCAGTAGTCTAAGAGGGGCCTCAACAGAAATGTATTTCTCCGTCCCTGGCCCCAGACCCCAATCATAAAACTCACAGACACAGAAGAAACCCACCAGTAAATCACCCTGTCCCCGTCAGACACTCTGAGTTTGATCCTGCTGATCTATGGCTTTAATATGTGGATGGGAAGATGGGGCATTGAAGAGGATGCAAGATGGACAAAGCAAGACAGACATTCAGCATAAATCACCCATCAATTCATGTACATATTTGGTAGAACACTTCATAAATGTACTAGAAACATTTAGATACTAAACTCAACAAGGTCCTTACCACTGAACTCATGATGATGTTGACACAATAGAAGTGTTCTTAGTAATGTGAGTTTAACAGTTATATTTCTATCAGAAAATGTGTGTTTCTGAGGCTGACATGTCATAATAACCCTCTCTTGTGATGGTGAACAAGTGGAAGTCATGTTTGTTTAAATTTACACAATTAAACCGTTTGAGTATATGAAATTTTGTTAGTATGTTATTAAAGATATTAATATATTTTCTGCACAGACTCATTGCAGCTGCATTTCAACCCTGCCTCCTGGAAATTAAATATGAATGGAGCTGATTTGCAACAGCAAATATGTTTAAAAGGGAAACATAATAACTCATTGGATTAAGTTCAGGGACAGCATTTATATCATTAAATGAAACATTACAATCATGGTTTGCATTGCAATCACCGTGTGGTGGTTGAAGCGGATGGCAGCCATACATTGTGTAGGACTCTAACACCAGAAAACAAGTCCAGACGTCAGCCTGTGGTTAAGTACGGATAACAAAACCACCCTGGTCAAGGTTAAGTAAATGATTAGCATAGATGTTCTGAAACACAAATTAAATACTACGTGTCACTGAATGTTTTTTTATATGCTCTGTCAGCATCGTCAACATTGTTACAACTTGTGTGTATGTCACTGTGTGTCAGATCTGGATGCGATGTAATTAAAATACAATCATGTTGCACAATTGCACATACAAGGCTCATGCACAATTGTTTGAAAGTCATTCATATGAATGATGCAGAGTGTGGCTGCAGTGGAAACCTGGCTCAAATGTAGCATTGTGATCTCATCATGTAATCATCCTGCCAACTGAAATAGAAAGGCAGAGAGAGAAAGATTTGGATTTTTTTCTTATTTTGAATATCACGTTTATTCATAAAAGTCAAATTATACAATACTCATGTTGTCACAAATTCCAAAAAAGATTCACGTAACAAGGATTTTCAATAGTACTGTGCATTTCCTGAACAAAGAAACTTAAAAAAAAAAAGCAGACCAAAACGATTATCCATTCTCCACAATCATCTCTTCTACAATTATGTCATTTACTTTTTTCTTTAGTTTTTTCAATCTGTAATACTCTTTGTAGAGATAGAGAAAGAGAGAGAGAGAAAGAGAGAGAGAAACAGAGTCAGAATGGCAATAAACAGGTAATGTCAATACAGTGTATTTTAGATAATGCCATTAAAGCAGAGATGACTAGTAGATCAGTGGAGCATAAATAAGAAACATCTAGAAAGAGCTGAAAAATGACAGCAGGTGGCAGAGAGGTGAAAAGCAAGGAAAATGCACTGAGTAGAAACTATAGAACTGATAGTGTACTGATACTATAGAAACTGAGGGGAAAAAAAGAAGATAAAAGAAAAAACTGGAAAAAAAACTAAGAATGGAGTGTCAGAGATGATGGAGATAGAGTGAAAGACAGAGAGATAACAGAGTGCTGACATCAGAGGGCCAGCAGTCTCTCCACATCAGTCAGCTTTCATGGAAAATCAATTCTCCTCGGTATGGACAATGGTGTCAACAGCAGGCATGACCGCCGGCTCTGTCGCCTTGCGTCAACCATTAACATTAACAGACAGAGTGGTAATAGCTCTCTTCAGGTCTCGTTACAGTCACTTTGATCTTCATATGGGGTTCTGGGCTGTGTTCCAGACAAGGGGGGTTCAAAAATTTTTTAGAGGTCATATTGTCTAAGTAATCTCACTGTGATCAACATTACTAAATGCAACCCCCATCAGCAGGGATGAATATATTATATATACAGGTATTATGTCCGCATACGTAGTTTATACTATATTTTTATTCTGACTTATTCAGGGTGTATCCCGCCTCTTGCCCGAAATCAACTTGGATTCAAATAAGCAGCTGAAAAGGAGAATAGTAACTGACTCTTATCTTCAAGAAAAAGAAAAAATGTATGATTGAATGAATGAATGAACAAACAAATGAAGTAATGAAGAAATGACTGAATTGCCATGCTGATTCTGCAAATAAAATACTTGTACTGTTACATGTAGGCTGGTGTCTATGCTATGTTTCCAATATCTTGATTGTCATTGACCCTCAATGTTTGGATTGGGTGATTCATTTAAACAGTCCTCATGGGCAGCTCTGTAAAGCTGTAATAACACATTACACTCCATTAGACATTGTACTCCCTTTATTTTGATTCATTTTCTATTAATCTAATGTTGCTATTCATTAATTTATTTATTCATTTATGCAGAAGTCATACAATTCTGAGGAATTGAAGTGTTACTTTGCTCATCCAGAGCACAACAGCAGTTTTAACTGGGATAAAGCTTGATGAAAATAAACCTGCACCCTCCACTTAGAAAGACAAATAAGCTGTAGTTGTCTCCCCATCATACCACCACCAGTGAGGCAGCTGTGATGATAGCTTCACTTTCCTTTGTGATGACACCATTTGTTATGATGACAGAAGCGGCCAGAGGACTGCAGTCCTGGGACCTGTGTGTGTGCTGTAATGATAACACTGTATGTTACTTCAGTAATAAAATGATTGAGGAGTCAGAGTGTGCTCAGGTTCCATAGAGATTACAGATATTACAAAAGCCAACAGTCAACATCCATCTATGTGTGCAAGTGTGTGGTATAGCCAATATGGTGACAGCTTTGTGCTCCCTGCATTGCACATGTATACATATACTGTCGTCTTTGTGGCAGCAGGGCCTTGTGTTGTGTTTATTAAAATGACAGGAGAGGAAAAGCATTATTTCAACGATCTACTGCTGCAGACAGAAAAACATGTTTTGCCACAAACATAATCAACGCAACATGCTGGTCTTTCATCACGAACCTTGAACCCAGGAAGTGAGCTTAGGCGGATGATATTCTCACATCAGGCCCCACGGGTGGCTGAACAGAGCAGTATGAGTTGGCAACATGGCATCAGACTCTGCAAAGCAGCTGCACACAGCTGGAAGCCACTTTCCTTCTTTCTGGTTTTTTTTTTACAAGGAATCGAGTAGGAGGAGAGGCAGGAGTTAGAGGGATGTGGCCACAGAAAACATTTCAAAGGGGAGAAGATGTTGTGATGATGGAATACTGTCCTGATCTTTCTCAAAAATGAAAAAAAGCATTTGTTTCCATTAACTTTGTTTAAGTGAATAAACATGTTTTACTAAATAAGAGACAGGAGACAATATGAATTGACACTCAAGGCCTGGAAAGATTTGGAGAAATTATTTTATGGAACCTGATTATACAGTACTTTCTGCATCAATCACTTTGTGCATCAATTTAAAATAATGCACATCAGGCCAAATCAGAATTGACAAATTGTTAAAAATGTATTTCCTCATTTCACCTGGAGGATATTTTTATTTGTTATTTAAACAAATATGGCCTTAAAGTAATGGTTTGGCCCATGAAAAAAAAAATGCAACAAATACATTTCAAGTTAACTGTCACTGATAGAGCTATAGTTTGGATGATTGAATATTACCCCTGCTCAAAATGGGAAATGGATTTTACACATCATGGCTTTGTTTTCTCATTACCATTACTCTACAAATGGAACCGTGCTTTCTGTATCAGTAGCAGCTAGGGGAGCTATTTCATCAGCATGTTGCCAAGCAAGATGATGAATTGTGCTGTTCATCTTTTCCCATGTTCATATGCTGTTGCATGAAAAGTTTTTATCTCCTTGGCAGCGCTCCTGCTTTATGTCCTCCTCCGTATGGCTTCATCTTATCCAAATCATACCTAACTACAACTCATCCACCCTCACCTTCACTTAGTCTCAGCCATCACCTTGTGGTTTCAATGAAAAGGTGATGCAATTGGTAGCATTATGAAAAATACCATGTTCATCGTTTCCTGTATAGGGGAGAGAAGTGTCCTCTTTTCTCTCTGTGCACATCTGCCTTGGAACATCTGGATAGTGTCAGCTTTTCAACATTGAGCAGAGCGACAATCACTCTTTCCTGTCTGACACACCTCTTCTCCTTCCAGTCAGCAAAAAAGAAAAAAAGGAAAGAAAAGAAAATGCATTTCTTCCACATTACAATTACTGAACATATCAAGTTTAACGATGGATGACCTAAAACTAAATCCGTTTCTAGGAGTGGACAGGAAAGCAGAGTAAAGGTCGGACATGGGTCAACATAATTAGAAATAGAGGCCAAGGTGGTCAGTGTTCAAAACTGGTTCCTAGTGGACGAATTAAGGGACAAAGGGTTTTAGATCCAACAAACACATCAAATTTAAAATAGCGATAAACAATTCACTGAACTTTAAGAAAGTTTCTTGAAAACGTTTCGCGTCTCATAAAAGAGACTTCATCAGTTCTGAAGCTGGCTGCTCTTATCCCAGTTTATTAACCCTGTGGGGTGTGGTCAGTGATTTTCACATTTCAACCATTGTTGAAACCCGTCTGGCTCCTCAATGATGGTTGATGGGGGTGTCAGGGGATGTTAAAAGGGGGATCGTTGAAATGCGAGTTTCACAGAGCCTTTGTATACTAGTTAGGGTCATTGGTCTGAGACACATCACCTGGGTTAATCTGCTGAGACAATTTTTTTGGGAGTTTCGAAAGGACCTGATTGTAAATGGGCGAAAGGTGATGTTGCAGACCACACCCCACTGGCACAGATTCTTCTGTGCCAGTGACAATAAAAGGAGTTGGGCTGATGCCGGCTTTTGTCCCATTTGAGAGAAGTTATAAACGTCCTGAACGAATTGGTGGCAGCGGTGAGAGCCACTCACAGTGTTATGGGATGTATTTATGAATGTTTGACTATGGCGAACATCACTGAAGGCCGAGGTGTAAAATGCACAGCCTGCCACTGAAATTTGAAATATTAAAAACTTTTGGGTGCGCCTTATAGTGTAGAAAATACTATCAACCTAACTAGATTGAACACATTAATTAGAAAAAATCATTGATTTGAAAATGAATGAGTTGTATAGTTAACCAAAAGAACTGAACCTGATTTTCAGATAATTTTACACTAAGTCAATATATTAAAAATTTTTGAATATGTGTTGACTAAACAGTATATTTTCCTTGTCATTTTTGTCTTAGCATAAGGTTCATCTCATATTTTCTTAACAGCTTTTCTGTAATTTGATTTTTGTTTACTTTAAGTGGATTTTAGATGTTAGATGTTAGGTGTTGGCTTTAAATGTTCTCAAATATTTGTTTTGTGTTCTTGTAGTCACTCCTCAATTTGAATAATTTTTTTTCCTTCTTTTTAATCATGACTCTATTTGAAGATTTTCTTCATTGTAAAACACAACTCTTGGCTATGTATGACCTTTCCGTGGACTCCTTCCCTGTTCATGTCGAAATCACTGTGAACTCAGTGATTTCAAACATCTGTTCAATGTACTATATATGTCATTCAGATGATTGCTGGCTTTTATCCTGAAGACAGCACGTTGTGCCAAAACACCGATGTATGGAATGCAAAATTTGACACCCCCCCCTCCAAAAAAAAGAGTTAAGGGTGTCAAACATCCACTGATCTTTTAAACATATGGATCTATACCTCTGATTTGTGCTAACATTACATGATAAAATAAAAACATAGACACAGGTTTATCATCATCATCATCCATTTTTTGTAAAATATTTTGCGAATATTTATTATAAAAATATAAATGTTTCCACTACAAATCATTTTACATTAGTAGCCAAGGCCATCTACATTTGCACACGTAAACTCTCACACAAACACACAAGTCAGTCTTGAGACAGAAAATGAGGGGTCTGGATGTAGGGTGCATAACAGTATTGCTCTCTCAAATTTCCCAGTTTAAATGACAAAATCAAAATACAGATAGCACTGACACATAAATTACTGTATGCTACAAAAACAACAACACTGAGCTGTATAATGTTAACAAATAAATAATAATGCAATTATATTTGCCTTCTTTATTATATAAAAGAAAAAAAACAGAGTAGACAAATATAATTCAAAATAAGATAAAATATAACACAGATGATTTTTGTCCCTTTTTTCAATGAAAATGTTGCACAAGTTTTATTTTTTCTTTTATACATACAAACATTTGTACAAAGAAGGATGGCCATCTACATACAGTGGGATCTGGTGCCAGTTGCTATCATTGTGATGGTTTACATTATGTACATGCTAAATTGAACAAATAGCAGCAACAGCAGCATCCGCAGGTAGAACAAGTATCAGACAACCAACTAACACACTGAACAGGGCTGGGTTTCCCAAAAGCACCAAAGCAACCCCCCACCCCCCACCACCAACTAGGTGAGTCGAAAACCAACCAAGCCAAAACCAAGGCAGTAACAATTCCATTCAAAGTGCTCAAATATTTTGTACTATAATAAGTGCTTGGAAGAGGCTTAAAGATAGCACCATCGTGGTTAAATATTACCCACCCAACAACATAAAGTACCAGAGTGCCAGTTTGAAAATACTGGCAATATATTGCATTGAGGGATTGACTGGGTGACATCAAAACCAGAGACTAACATCTTTAAGTCTGTACTTTATAGTACAAAGTTCAAAGGTGCCTTCAGGAAATCCCACCCCGGACAAAATGTACTCAGATACTATCTCGGAAAGTAATCATTTTATTGGAAGTGTTGGATCTTTTTCAGGATAGGTTCACTCCCTGTTAATTTTAAGGGAGAGATTAAAAACCAGCTGCCCCCATGAGACCTGCACCTCAGTAAAAGTCCAATTTTTTTTTTTTAAACATTAAAACAATTCATTTTAGAGGGGGCACATTAGTTTTTGCATTAAACATACCAGGAATTACTTATTGTTATTTTTATGCTAGAACAAAGTATGCTGTTGTTAATAAGTCATGGATTCAGACCAAACCAAACTGAATAAAATACACTCAGATCAGGAGTGTGGACCTGAACCTTCGGGAGTATGCAGAGAACAAATCCCTTTAAAAAATACGGAATACCTGATGTTGTTTGGGGTTGATGTTGCTTAATTGTCTTACTAAAAGGGAAACCTCCCTATTTGTACCACAGCATGACTGACTGAATTAGAGACCTGAAAGACACCACTAAGATCCCTATTTTCATCCATTGGTTCCTCTCTTCCAGTTTGCCTTTTCTTGCTACTATCTCTCTGAACCTGCAGCCTCAATGCCTTGCTCTGCTCGATTCTCTGTTTACATTTCCACTCATTATAAAGAGTAAAATGAATAGCTTGTACAACCTGAGAATTTACACAAAGGGCATTGGATGGAAGAAACAGGACTATAACTGTACAATAGCTGTTCATGAGCATTGAGAACATAGACAACACTATTAAGAAAAGTCTGTGTGTGAAGTGTTTTATGATCCCTTTACCTTCAAAGCACAGTGCCCCATACATTGTATGTGTGACAGGTCATGGCTTCCATAGAATGAAACTATTAAACTGATTATCATAATTATTGCATTTATGTGTCTACTGAAAAGCAAATGCTAAATGTTAGAGCGAAAGAGTAAAATGGCTTGGTTATCGTCAATATGTGTCCGTAACAAGTCCTCTCAAGGATAGAGAAAGAAGATGTAGGTAGTTGTAAGGAAATTTCTGACATTATACCTCATTATTCCAGGAAGGGTCCTCATCCTGCTGTCTTTCATGCTCTTCTACACAAGGAGTTTCAGCAGTTTTACCACTTCGTTCCAGAGGCTGCATGTCAGGTCTGGAGGGAGGAGACTGAGCAAGACTCTCTCCTCACAACTGTAAAGGGATTGCTATGCAATCCGGCATAGCCAATACTGGAGAGCTCTGACTACACACAGGTTCAGTCTTTTTCTTGAAATGTGCAGTTTCAGTTTGATTCTGTGGCCAGGTCTCAACGACCCCAATCTCTGCTCTCTCTACCCTCCTATTTGTGTATAAGGCATCTCAAGTTGGGCACAAATGGATAGAGGGCCGAAGAGTAAGCCAGTTAATTAGCTGGCAGGTCTTAGTTCTTCCTGCGTCTCCATCAAAAGAAGAAACAATGAAAGCCCTCATTTGAATCACATCATTTCTTCTTCCACTTCCACTTTACATATGACGTCACTGTGTTAGACTGTGTTAGCATCCATATCAGCAGAGGTGTCTCTGGTGATTTTATTTGTTGGGTTCCTTTTTTTAAACAGGTACCGGGCCATTCTTGGTGTGTGAGTCTAGAGCTTTGAGGCTACTCACGATCTTCTTCTGTGGTCCTACGTTAGTCACTCCAACCTTTTTCAGATCTCTGGTTTGTGAGAGAGAGGAAAGAGAGGAGAAGGGTGGAAAGGGGTGGAAGATACGATACAATCAGGGGAAGAGATGTGATGGAGGGAAGGGTGGGAAGAAAAATATCTTTGTTAGTGTTGGAGGATCTGACACTCCTGAGACATTCAATGACATGCTCCCAGTGATATTCCCTTCACTTCCCCCATGCATCTGTCATTCACAAAGGACTGCACATCCCAGGAGGACATGGATGCCATCTCTGGAGGTGGTCTATGGAGGAGGGGTATTGCCTCTGCTCTCCATCACTAACAAACAGTAAGGTGGGCCTATGAAGCTACACTGACAGCTGCTGTTATGATCCTGTCAATGGTGGAAACAGAGGCATGCAAGGGCCACGGTGGCATAAAATACCTAGTTTCCTGCATTGCATTGAACTGGATTTCTTTGACAGGGCAGATAAGAGTGTGGAGAGGAGCAGCACTGGTACATGTTCAGGATGCCACAAAAAATCTTGTTAAGATCCTTAGATGCTAGATACATGCATTCAAGCAAAGGGAAAACATGAGAATAGGAAGTTTAAAGCATATTATTTCATGTGAGTTATGCATAATACGTATGGTCATACATTGTAGTTAGTCAGCTATTTGAAACATTCCAAAAGAACAATATATATTGACAACATCCTTGAAATTGCAGTGCTCAAGAACTCAAAGCAAATGATCTGACTCCTTCCTGCTCATCTTGTACTAACAAATATAATACTGTATTAGTAGATGCAGTGAAGTTACATTCAGAGCGGTAGTATTACCATGGCGAACACTTTCAGTCACTGAAATGTTTTAGTACTATTCAAAAATCGTCAAAATAATTCGCAGGTAACACATTTAGTTCTACAGAACAGATGTCTGGAAAAATATTGACCAGCCACTAGCTACAGTTGCTAAAGGCATTGCCTCACTTGTTCAACAAAGTAAAGGGATAGTTAGCTACAAAAAAACATAAGATACAATTGGTATGTAAATGGGACAATTTGATTGTGTTCTACGTCCGAATGAGTTTTTGTCCTTTGTTGAATTACTATATCTGAAGTATGATACAGAAACATAATAGCTAAGTTTCCATCCATTCTCTAATACTGTAAATTATGTTAACTTGCACTTCGGCCTCCTATTTCTTACAAAAAATCAAAGTGCATGACACAGAAGCCATTACAAGCAGTTACTCTTTACTGATAATATTGTTTGTTTGTAGATCTCCATTTTTCAAAATGAGACTTCATATGTTGGTAACATTTAATATTGATCATCCATCCATCCATCCATCCATCCATCCATCCATCCATCCATCCATCCATCCATCCATCCATCCATCCATCCATTTGCAATATTAATCAACAATACCAGAGTCAGTAACAGTGTTTGCATATGTCAAAAAATTTCATAGCTTGTAATTATAGATTATCGTTGGATGGAAGCACAGCTATTGAGTTACAGGTTGCCAACTAACTATCCCTTTTGAAAGTGACAGCTCAATCAACCATTCTAGTGATAAGTTAGTGCTTTTAGGAGTCTTGGTCCACCACCCACCATCCAGAGCCTGAGGAGGCGGAGAGAAGCTGGGCATTACAGTGTAGTGATTCCCATGGATGGCTCCCATTCTGGGCAAGTGGCCGGCGTGACATGGACCTCCGTCAGAACCACTCTACTGAGACACAGCCAGGCCCGGTAAAATTAAAATTTTAAAAATATCGTTATCAATTTTCCCTTTCCACAAACTAGTAACTAAAACAATTTTAGGTGGAATAAATAAGATTTTACACTTAAAACTGAACGTGAAATTTAAAAAGTATATAGAGACTCTGCTCATGGCCATTTCCTTATTTATTTAACATTATTCTTGGCCCTTGCTTTCATAACCATATGATAATCAATCTATCAATCAATCATCAATCTATATTTTTTTTCACTATATAAGGGGACAGGGTAGAAAGGGGACCTTCATCCTTTGACCCTTCCAAAAACAGTGACATTGGAAATCAAACAATAATACACATCACCTGCATGAATTCAAAACACAGGAATGTAAATTGGCAACAAGCTGTATTTTTGAAGACAGCTGAAGTTCAAGTCACTTGCACTTGAGTTACCCGCCTGATTATTTATAACAAAAAAAGTAAGCAGTATGCGGGGCCTGTTTCCATTGTGTCATGCAGACAAGTTAATACTATATTTTAAATGTTGTGGAAATGAAAGCGTAATCACTATTTAAACTTAGAAACATCCAATCTCCATCAGACTATTGCCCTACTGAATCTATTGAGTCAACCCAGATGTGTGTCATCTTATTTTTGCATGGCAGAGGTTAAGATTTGCATTTTTTAGCTAATATGCTCTCCCAATAATAACAGCAATGAGTTCAAGCTGTTTTCTTGATCTGAATCAGGAATCTTGTAAATAAAAGACTGTGACAGAATAAGAATGCATAGAAATGCTAAAATTCGAAACACATGAGGCACCAGTGTAAATATCACCGTTGGAAACTTGAAGACACACACACTATGATGAAATGATTAACAGATGAAAGTTTCTTTCCACAAAATATACAGAATATTTTTTTTTACTGCAGTGCTTTGGGTTCTTTTTTTAAAAACCAACCAACCAACCAACCAACCAACCAACCAAACAAACAAACAAACAAACAAACAAACAAACAAACAAACAAACAAACATTTTAATGATTCTGTTGCTTCCTAAATGTATAACACAGGTAAATATATCACACCAGGAAGTCTTGTTGGTTTTTTGTCACAATTCAGGCATACATCCCCTGCACAGACTGCAGACAATCATATTTGGTAAGAGATATGTCAGCGTTTGTCTCTTTAGACAACTTTTTTTCTACAGGTTAAGCAGAGTTCATCACTACCTCAAAATACATAAATGGTCATTATGTACAATCTACATTGTAGATTTGTAGTCAAAATGACGTAGTATTTCCTACTCAATCCATTCCATCCCATCTTGAAATGAAGTTCAATTACTCCAGCAGATGAGTCAGCACTCTGCAGTCAAGTATGATTACTGCTCCTCAGCGGTCTGAGCACTGCCAAGCCTTGTGTTGAGGATTAGATTAAGACAGTACAAAATCAATATGGCAATCTATACTGAGCAATGCATAGTCCCAGCCAAGTCTGCTAGGCTAGTAGCTGAGCTAGCTCTGGGTGTCTATGCTCCAGCATCTAGTGAATTAATGCTGGAAATATTCAATTTACCATCTATATGTGGAAAACACACCATAAACCAAGATGATTTCTTTAGTACAAGGTCACCCCGATCAACTTAAAAGTTTAAAGTTTTTTGCTTTTGTTTTGTTTATTAATGGATAAACATTGTGCATTTTCAGCTGGTTTGTTCTTTAAAGAAGACTGCATTTTTCGTCTCGTCTCTTAGGTGTTTTTGTTCAAAAGGATTTCAGTACGCTGAAGAATATGGTAACTTTTATGTTTCAGTTACAACTCCCTAACATTTATAGCTGCCAACACAGGATGCTGTCTTTGGCACAAATATTAAAAAAAAACTCCCCTTCTCTCTGGAGTACATTTAGATGGACAAAAAACAAACAAACAAACCACCATCCATGTTTCATGACTGCTGAAGAACGGAAGTTTGGTAAACTATAGGGAGTGGGTACATTTTGGCTGCGGCAATGGACACCACTCCCCAACTGCTCCAGGGTCTGTCATCAACAGTGAATAACTCCTTTGATCGCAATAATTTTAAATGTCCAATTATTTACCAGGCACAAGCCACATCAATTAAACTAGCAGCAGGGTAGTGGCAGCTGGGGGGTGGATATGAGACAAAGAAATCCTGACTGCATCATAAAAAATATATATAAAAAAATATAAAACTTAAAAATGTAAAACTTATCTGCTTTTCTTCAGTGTTCTGGCTTCATTTTGGTAGGGGTTTAACTATTAGGTTTTACTGCTTTTTACTATCCCCATGTTTGTTATACACCATTCCTTTCAGTATAAGCGCAAGACTGGGTCTGTATTTTATTCTCTATCTAAGAATTTTTTGTCAAGCTGAAGGTTCCTATCTGCAAAGTTAAATATATAATCTCTGACTCCCTGTTAACTGTGCTATCTTGTAACATGTCAACAAAAACTTTAACAAATAGCATGACTATAACATCATCTCCCAGCAAACCTCCCTCTTACTACTGTTCACAGCAAACATCTGAGGAAAATATTTCACACAACTCATTTCTTTGCCAAATATCATTTGAGGAGCCAGAATGGCTGGATCACTATCAGAATGTACTCATTTAAAAGTAATTTCTCATCCTCTTCGCATGGTCTTGTATTTTAATGCTAACCAGTATTTATTGTGAACATATGCATTTGACAGCTATGGTTTTATTTTACCCTGCAAAGGCCCTCCTCTTTTCTATTTTATCTTTAACAAGATAAAATAGAAACGGTTCGCGAAACGGTTCACCTCTTAATCCCTATTCAATGGTAACACAACTATCCTGCTCTCTTTCCCTCCATCTCTTTCTCTATTTATTTATCTCCCTCACCTTCTCCATATGTGGTACACATTGAGAGCATTGCTAAAGGCTTGTCCTTATGAATGACCATGACTCATCTGAGCACTTTTAGTAAAGACTCAATAGTTTTTTTTTTTACTTGCAGAGAATGTTTGTGTGTGTGTGTGTGTGTGTGTGTGTGTGTGTGTGTGTGTGTGTGTGTGTGTGTGTGTGTGTGTTTGTGTGTGTGTGTGCTGCTGCTGCTGCTCATCAAGAGCCTTTTGAAATTCATGGGTCTTGTCACTGGTACTGGGGCCCTGTAAACTGTTCATGTGTATAGGCAGTGTAGCTGTAGTCTGTTTGTGTATTGTTGTCTTACTCTGTTGAGGTTTTGGCAAGGGTGTCACAAGAGCTGTAGCTGACCCCAGAGAAAGCCTCTTTGCAGGGCAAGGTCCTCATTCCATCCATCCAGTCATCCATCGTCCCCATCGAGGGAACCTCTGAACTGCTCCTGTCCAATAACAAGTTTGCCGGTCTGAGAGGAAACATGTGGAGCAAGACGGAAAAAATTAAATGGATTATAAACTAACAAACTTCCAAGGTTAATGAACTGTAATGTATTCAGATGAACTAGAGAGCACTCTGGGAGCACATACGCCCACCAATCAAGATGACAAATCCCACTATGGTAATTTTAGGATACTCTGCCTTTGATTGGTTTGAAATTGCACATGACAAAACACTAGCGATTTTGTGACACAATTGTGACAACCACTCAGAACTTCAAATACATATGAAAGGTCATTCCCATACCAAGCCAAGCAGAAAGGTGGGCCATGGTTTCCCTGTTCCCTAAGAAACAAACTCATTATACTGTACTAAACTTCATCTCTTTCCTGCTCTGCTCTCATCCAAATACACAACAATGTATTACAGTGTAGTCTAACCAGCTTAATATGAATCATAAATATTAGTTTTGGGTATAATTATTTGATCTTGTCACTCCCTACAAGTACTGTATATTCAGTACAGCATGGAATTTAGAGTGATAAAGCCTTCAAGTTGATGGTGTGAAGGAAGAGCTCACAAAATGCTATTTAAGTCACATATATAGCCTTCATGATTATAAAGTTTATTTGGCAGGACAGTTTACAATGGGCAGTGTAACCAACAGACTGGAGTACAGTATAGTGTAGTTAACCCCTCCTTCAATAATTTGGAAACTGTAGAACTTGCAGTATTTTGCAGGGAGCTTTGATCTTTTCGCTGCTGCTATCTACTACTGCAAATGATACAACAGTCAGTTCATCTGTTGTGCAAACAGGTCTGTCATCATTTAGTTCCTGTCACTTGAGTGTTGATAACATCAAGAGTCAGTGTCAAGATGTGTATTAAGGTGTTCATTATCAGAACAAAGTACGACACTCTACATCTTACTGGAATGACAGAAATAAGTGTAAATTGGGCCTCTTTGCTGGAGCAGTTTCCTCCAAGGAGCCACATTCACGCACACACACACACACACACACACACACACACACACACACACACACACACACACACACACACACACACACACACAATATTTCCATATTTTAAACATATTAAATAACTAAAATATGAGCAAAAACGGCAAGAGTACTACAGATGCAGTATTTGCTTTGAGGACGTTGATAGAGAAGTACAGAGAAGGCCAAACGAAGCTGCATTGTGTTTTTGTAGATCTGGAGAAAGCTTATGACACTGTAATATTCTGACCAATATTACAGTTTACTGCAATGCCAGATGCATGTGGCAAAATGTAGCATTACAATTGATTAGACTTGATATTTCCGTTGGATCACATCAAAATAAATGCACCGTGTTGGGCTTTGGAGAGCTTAGTTAACAGTACAAGGTGAAGTAAAGGCTACAGGATACGTATGTGCTTATGGAGGATTACAGAAAATGATAGCTAAGCAAACTACACAGATATTTAAAAATGCTCGGATAAATGGGGTTCACATTGCTACTGTGAAACTTGATCACACCGTAGCAAGTAATGGGAAACAAGGTCAAATCCAAATTAGTTTGAAGTTGGACTCAGAGTGACCAATACAAAAGTGATTGGTCAGATCATTTTCTGTATTTATTGTTGAAGTGGGATTCAAAACTGGGTTACAAAGGTACACATTTTTTCTAGGTGACAAGCTGCACCTGCCTAGCAGAAGAGACAAAGGTACCTACGTCAAGACAGACACAAAGGCTCCAACACATACATGAATATATGCCCGCATACAAAAAGGGAAAAAACACTTTCAAACAGAACTGGACAGAACATAGAAAAACACCTCTATCTGGGGAAACTATTCATAACCTTGTAAATAAACCCATTTGAATAACATGAGGTCTACTTCTACCTGACTGGATTGGATTGGCATTGGTTTTAAATTGTTAAATTCTGAAAGGGAAGGCTTCCCCTGAGAATGGAGAAGTTGTCATTCTAATAAGTAGATAGAAAAAAAATCAAAATAATATTTGTCCTAAATCTATTTTAACATCAGCAAAGCAACTTCAGTAAAGCAGTCTTTTATTCTTGGAAAATGGAATCCAGAATCATGTACATATAACTGTAAATTTAAATATATCTCACATACATTCTAATTTCCAATTGTAGAAATTCATCATTTATTTGCTCTGTCAAATATTGTAAAATAGTGCTCCAAATAATAATATTAACATTTGTATTCTCTTCGTCATAATATTTTGTCAGAACACAACCTACAAATGTTAAATTAGAGGACAACATGGTTGTCTTTTGTTTATATAAACATTTATCTACAATTTTATTTTGAGGAATACCGAATTAAATAATACTCAGTTTAGTCAAAGGTGTCCGTATAGAGGTAGATTTTTTTCTATTGTTTGAATTGAGATATATTACATGTAAACTTTACTCCCTGTATTTTCCATTCTTGTAAAATGTATTTGAATTAGAAAAACAAAATATTAGAAAAAAAAAAAAAACCACAAGAAAATCATGAAGTTGCCGTTTCACATAGTTTTTAAAAACACCATACTAATCCAACAATGGCAGAAAAAAGGAAAGATGACATTTCAAACAGAGACAGGGTGCATTCAGGCAGTGGAGTGGGTGTTATTACAGTGATTGAGTCTTTTCCTGCCAGATCAGAGGCCTGTCCAAATTCTGGGGGCCTCCAGAAACCCCTAGAGGGACTGGTGAGTATAGGAAAAGTGGGAGGTGAGGTGGTTTGAATTATGGGTTAGAAATGGAAGTGTGTGAATCTCCCTAAGAGGACAGTAGAAATGCTCTAAAAATGCAAAAGTAAAACGTAAAACTTTTAAAGTAGCATGCGGAATGATTCTGAATGTGATGAATGAGTAAAAAAAGAACTTGTTAGCAAAATTTTTCTCTTCTGTATCCAATTTTCTTTTTTGATCTCATCTCCCATTTCATTCTCTGCTTTCTTCTTCCCTATCCTGAAGAACTGATAGGTAAGCCAAAAATGACCTTGTTTCCGCTACCTTATCAATTGTTTTTGTTTTTTTACTCATTACATTTCCAGCAACATCATTAGCAGCTCGAGGGAGAGGATGATTGGAGAGTGAACAGGGAAAGAGAGAGATGTGACAGAGAGAAAGAAAAGGGAAAAGCATTTGTTTGATGGCACAAGGGGGTTCAAAACTCTCTGTGAACTCCGCACAATATACAAATGTAAAGAACAAGAACATTCAAAATGACAAGAGACTAATATTCCCCACTTCATTGAATTTTTCATTTTCTGCACATTTATTCTTCTTACTTCCAAGAAACAGACCCTAACCCTAACCTGTGTAGGTTCTTGATTTTTGTTTGTTTGTTTTTTGTTCACTTTTCTAGCTTGAGAGTCTCTATTTAGCAGTATTGTATTCCGTGTTACTGACAAGAGCAACCTCTTTAAAAAAGGCAGCCATGCATCATGACACACATCAAGAGTGACTCGTAGACAGATATGAAAGACAGACTCCTGTCATTTTCCAATACTAAACATTATTTGGAATCATATAATAAATAAAACAGAAATAATGTAAGTGATATATTCTTTTTATTGGTCCATACCAATGGACCAACAGACTGACACTGGTCTGCTGTCCGGAGGTTGGGGACCCTTGCTCTGAACCCCATTAAATTCATTTTTAGTCCAACCCGAGCTATAATAAAGACCTTTAATCTCCAGAGGTTTTATCTAATTACAGAAAAGACTTATCTAATAGCTTTGATATCTCATGGGATTAAAGAGGCATTGAATAAGTCGCCCCTGTGTGTTAAGTTGATATGCATTTTGAAGGTGTACCACTTGTTTTCCATGTTTTGGTTAAAGCTTTTGCCACGATCCATAACATAAAACAACACGTTTTAAAACTGAAAACATAATAAATACATGTTCTAAGCTGCCTGCAAAAACACTCCAATAGACAGTGGCTTCTGATCCTGTCTGGGCTCCCGTTGGCCCATAGTTATTCTCCGACAGCTAACCTTGGCCCACTGACCCCAGTCCATTTCCATCCACATGTGAGAACAGTAAAATCTGACCAGGTCCAACCCCTGAAGCCTCCAGATGATATACTCCTGTCCCACGCATTGGTCTACCTTTGTGGAAGACCATTACCCAGCCAGGACAGCCCAAAGACAAACGAGGTGTTTGGAGCTGAGTGCAGCTGCTCCCGCTGTGCCACCATACACACACACACACACACACACACACACACACACACACACACACACACACACACACACACACACACACACACACACACACACACACACACACACACACACACATATACACACACAGACCTCATAAATCATCACAGTCGCCTCGGTCGACCAGCTTGTGCCCGCCCGGTGTTAAAAGCCAATCAGGGAAATTACATGCAAACTCCAAGGGACCTATTTTCACTTTCTTAAGAAATCATTAGTCAATGTTATGAGCTCTGACGTCTCCATAATACCACAGCAGTCCGCCATAGACCAAGCGTCTGTCACCCTCCCTACTTGAAATCAACAACTGAACATGGGCTGCTCTGGTTCCCTACAGCCCCCAGGGAGTGAATGGTCCCAAAAAAGGAGCAAAATATAAGGGTCGGTGAAAGGGAGGCTAAGATGCAACAGAAGAACAAGAGAACATGCAGAGACCAAAGTGTCACAAGATGGAAAAAGAAAAAAAAAAAGACCAATTGAGATAGTTTGATGTAAATATTGCAAAAGGAATGTCATATATTTAGCTAATTTCATTGTAACACTTTGCAAACGCAGAAAGCATAAAGGCAATGTTTAGGTCATGCTACTGCAGATCCTGGTTACAATGGTGAAAAGATATTCTAATCTTGAGAAAAGCCCTCCCATTTTCACCCATCCATGTTACTTCATCTTTTTATTGTCCATTACATTATAAGTGCTTGATTATGGAGAAATGAAACCAATACTTTCTGATCATTGAGTGCATTGACCTTCACTAACCCATAATGTTGTACATGGAAATTATAATGGAAGAATTTCTGTTAGCAACTTACAGGAAACAGAAGCAGCTTGAGGAACAAAAACTACATTCATTCTTTACCGGCTTTTTATTATTAATTTGTAATATCCTGATTTATATACACTGTATAACACATAATTGAGGCAGGAATACTTGTTATTTCCTTTCATTCATAGCACTTCCTGCAAAATTGATGTTAACGCACTCACTCATTCACATCTAGCAGGCTTTACAATTCTGAAAGGGTGACTTGCAGGGTAGTTGTCACATCAGGTTTACACATGCAAGCAGCTGTAATGTAGTACAGCAGGTGAAGATTTACCATTTTGTCTTCTTAAACCATGTAAAGACTGTGTTGCATTGTTTGAATTTACTCTGTTTTGTGTCTGTGATCAGCCATCAAACTCCAAAACTGAAAGAGAATTCAAGATGCAAAAATCGTTCTGATACCTTGACGTTGTGTTTGCTGTGATTTTGAGGCTACCAGGGTTGCGGATGAGCTTATCCAGAATACTGACAATCTGTTCAAACTTGGGCCTGTTGTTCCTCTCCTTCTGCCAACAGTCTAACATTAACTGGTAGAGGGTAGCAGGGCAGTCCATGGGAGGGGGGAGGCGGTAACCCTCATCTACAGCCTTTATTACCTGGATGCATGTATGAAAAGGCAATAGTTAAAAAATGGTAGCTGAAATACATTCGTCATCAAAACATTTTAATGTATAGTGGTTACAGCTTTGTTATTGGTCTTTAATGTACAATGTACAACTAAGTAACCCTCTACGGATATATCACTATAATCTACTGGAAAAGGTGAATATAAATATGATGATCTCTCTGTTTTGTTGTTATTTTAGTAAGAACTTTGACTTTTTCAGTCTTGACATTTTGAAGCCTTAGTCATACCTAGCACAGGCCTGAATATGAACAAGACATCTTTTCGAAATCAGTGGGAGTTGAGTCCCTTAACTTACGTTGCATTAATGCTGCAGTGTTGCTGCAGTGGTGGCTGCATCAATCGAGTATCCTGGATAAAGAAAGTTTACATGACAGTACTCACATCCTGATTAGACATCTCCCAGTATGGCCGTTCCCCATATGACATCACTTCCCAGAGCACAATGCCATAACTCCATGCATCACTGGCTGACGTAAATTTTCTGTAGGCGATAGCCTCAGGCGCTGTCCATCGGATTGGGATCTTACCTCCCTGGGAGATAGCAAACAAAAGAAAGACTTTAGATCAACAGTTTTTAGCAAAATTTGTCACAATTAGAATGTCACAGTGGGTACATTTATTTTTAAAAGTAGCAAGAAACAATCAATTGGTCTTAATTGATGGCATGGAACCTTATTGTAAACCATAATACTTTAAATCTAAAAGTGTGTGGATCAACCTTAAACTATTAGAAATAAACAAACACTATTAAACCATAATCCAATGTTTCCTGCTTAACTTCTCGCTGCAGTCTGTTGCCATTTCAGCTGGGAAATAGGACAAATTATCCAAACAGGACTGAGGAACCAGAGTAGATGGCAGCCAAAGCAAACAGAACCATCAGCCAAGTCTCTCAACCCATGCTTGGTATTGTGTAGTAACACATGTACATACTACCCTCTAAAAAACATATTTTTCTTCCTAATTATAAGGAACCAGTCAGGAATGTAGCTGTGCTTAGACTCATGCTATACCCACCTGCTCACTAAAGGGTCAGAGTGCAAGAACACCATTCGCAATGGACATAGAAACATATATAAACTTTGTTAAATAAAGATTTATTCTTAAAAGTGGAGACTAGAGAATAATAAAAAAAAGAAATTTCTGCTAGGGGCCATGTGCGGAAAGTTTTTTGGTATTATAGTTTTACAGAGTTTATTATTCTGAACTATTATTTTAGATTATGTATTTCTGGGAGAAAGGCAAACGGCACACTGACTGTTTATTTGACAAGCAATTCTCAGCCAGCAAATTATACTCTGCTTAAAGGGGCAGCACGCATGGACTACCACAGGTTCCTTTGTGGAAATTGACCACACACACACACACAGACACACACACACACACACACACACACACACACACACACACACACACACACACACACACACACACACACACACACACCAGAAGAGAAGAGTTGAAATAGAACTTGAAAGTGTAGATAGACTGTTATTAAAGGTTTGTGAGGTGAAAATACAGTAACAGCCACATTTATTGTATGTTCTTCAATTTATGAAACAGATAATCAAAAAATACGAAAATTTCACCCTTATATATGGTTTTAATCTAACCTGAAAAATTTGTAAATTTAAGTCTGAGCGGCCAAGTAAATATGATTTGCATATAATAAATTGGTTATGTCCTGGGAAAACAGATGGAAAATGTGGAGATGAAATGTTTGTCATGTCCTGAATTTTTTCTTGGCATTTCACAAAAGAAAAAGACTTTCAATGTGAGATATATTGCTGATGAAACAGGTGCTGAGATGTGCTTTAGAAGTTTTGTCATATTTGCACACGTATAGAACATCTGTGCAAAGTATGACGAACTTAATCTAGTTCTGTAAAGTTTCAGAATGTAGATTTTGTAGATGTCACACATTTCATCAGGGCTCATGATTCTTCTCCACAATATCTCATTTTGGGGAGAAAATAAATACAGGTAGTACTCAACTTACAAACATTCAATTTACAGATATTAGGAGATACGAACAAACGTGTGATGCTGTATCTGACTATTGTACTGCAGTTCCCATTCCTGCCCACAACCCCTGCCAAGCAGCACCGCTAAGTTCATGTATCTCCCACACTTGTGTCTTGTTGTTGCTTGTTGTTGTATCTCTGAGCATTTTAGAGAATGAGGCTTTGTACCTTGGACACTTTACTGTTTATCATATTTGATAAAGGGAAGCTAGTGAAGATAGTGGCAGTGTGGATCATCTCTCTGATGACAATTCTGCCTCTGACCAAAAATAATTCCCTTCTTTATTTTCCTTTGTTCTAAAGGTAAGTTACATGCTACAGTACCATACAGAGGATCTTCAACATCAACAGCTGTATGTGGCTGTTGTTGGATGCACTCAATAATGTGATCGATTCAATTCAACTTACAAACAACCTCACACAACCAATTTTTGTATTTTGGGGACTACCTGTATTAGTTTTAACGTAGCTCTGTATTTTGTGTGTTGTTTTTCTTTGCCCTGGTTAAAGAATAGGAGATGGGCTTTTTTTAAAATTCCAACAGAGAAAATACTCTTGTTCAGATTTTTAAAACAGGAAATGGGAAACATTTTCCCAAGGTTTATATATATAATAAAAATAACACATACTAAGTTAAATATACCGCAATGCATGAGGAGTGTTATGTAACATGGCTATCAAGCAACACATTTCTGTAAATAATAGCATGCCCCACACTAGTGCCTATAATATTTAGTCATGCTGTCATTCATATCCTTAATTGTGGATTTGTTTCAGCTCACCCTGGTGGTGTAAGCTGCCTCCGGGTCGTCCTCCAGGACTCGGGACAAGCCGAAGTCTGACACTTTACAAACCAGGTTGCTGTTGACAAGGATATTTCGGGCTGCCAGGTCTCTGTGAACATAGCCCATGTCTGACAAATACTTCATGCCAGAGGCGATGCCACGCAGCATGCCAACCAACTGGATACCTGTAAACTGGGCATCATGTTTCTAAAAGAGGAGAAGAAATAACACCAATCAACAACTGTTAACTCAAGACTTGTATAATACTGTATGTGCTAACTTACTAAGACATAAAGTTTGTCTGATCTTTCTTACTATGTACATATTCAAGTAAACAAGTATCCGATTTTTCATTAACCTTTAAAAGCTACTGTTGGGTCATGAAACATCGAATCATAGAAGTACTGATGTGTGGAGTCCAGTATATAACCACACTGGTTATGTCTTCAGTCTGTTTAGTTACGGCATTTTACTGCATGTTGATTAGAATCAGAATCTGCTTTGATGGTTTAGTGTAAGTACATATACAGAGAATTTGACTCCAGTTTTACTTTGCACTCAAGGTTTTTCCCAAGGAATAAAAAACTGGCAAACAGTTAAAACAAATACACTATGTATGCATACAATGTAAACTGTACACACTTTAATTTGAAAGCAAGTAAATCCTCAAAAAAAGACATAAAAATCTGTTAATGCAAATCCTCAAGCTCTTAACAGGAATTTTAGCTTGACAAATGTTTGGAAACCAATAAGATGCAAACATTTCTATATGTTTTATGCACTTTATATGCATATGTATGTACTTGTATACATTGTAAGGGTTTAGCTATACTCCGTTTTGCATGATAGTGAGTTTGCTTTGTAGGCTCTTTGTTCTGTGTTTGTCTAACATTGCATCATTTGCAAGATTAGAAAAGATGAATGTGCTCTTCATCTTCTCCCAGCAAATATGTAGCCCAAGCCGCTCAGCAGAGTCACCTAATAGGTTTGCATATGGTCCAGCAGTGGGCTACAATGTATTATATGCTATGAATGTGTGTGCATGACACATTTTCATTGATGAAGTGCAGGCCTCTGGGAAATAATAGCTACTCCTGCTGTATGTTTTTGGATGTTCTGCAGACACATGTATGGAGGGCTAAAGCAGGCATCAGAACATATGCTTTCATGCCAGTGTTACACCTTGGTTTATGTTTTCTGTTTTTTTCAGTGAGGCAGGTCAGTTCCTCTTAGCAAGTGTTACTTCAAACGGGTGTGTAGGTATATGATGCCTTATAAAGCATTCTTGGCTCTAAATAAGTGTTTGTACGTGTAAATTCTTACCCTCAAGAAACTGTCCAGGGATCCATTCTCCATGTATTCTGTGACAATCATGACAGGTTTACCTGTGACACAAGTTTCTTCCATTATAAACTGAGAATGACTTAATAAATGACAGAACCACATGCTAAAAGAGCAGACGCCCACAACGCAAACATATCAATTTCGGATTTACTCTTTATACGGAGTCAACAGGAGTGCTGTAACTTGACTTAACGCAGACGTTAAAGAAGCTGATAAGGACCAGGTTCTGCTCTACTTTCTGTCTATCGCCCACATATCAACAATCAGAAGTACAAAATGATCCTAGTCATAGCCTAAGGGCCCCAGCAGGTCAGCTGTCAAAGTATGACATCTTTATTTCTCTGAGTTGATCTGACTTTAAATCCGCATTATCATCTGTATTTGATTACGCTATAGGGCCAACACAAGGTCCTATAGGGGTGGGGCGTTCCTCTTGAAGAAACCTTTAAATCAACCATGAACCACATGGGTGCAAGGACTTACTTGTGGCCTAGATGGCTTTATTCTGACTCCTTCACTTTTGACTTACCATTACCCATTTCTGTCTTCTCCATTTTATTCTGATTAATGTGCCCTGCTCTCTTTAATTTACATCCTGCCTTTTCTTTATCATCCTTTTTTGATTTTTTCTCTCTTTCCCCTTCTCCCCATACTTCCCTTTATCTGTCCAAGAATGATATGACCTAAGACAATGAAGTGGTTGCCCTTTTAAGAGAAATAAATCCAGTACTCTCACTGGAAAGAAAAAGAAAACCCCACTCCATTAGTAATGATGGAGATTGACTGACTCATTATCTTAATGATATCAAAGCTGATCTATGTTAATCATGATGTACTGCAATTATAATGTCCCTATGAGACAATCAGATTCAGACACATCCTAGCTGACACCACAAACAGCGTAAAATGAATGAGCCATGACAAAATGGGTTTTACTTATTTTATGATCATAAAGACATCATAACAAGAAATTGACTTCCAGTTCTGATGCATATATACCCTGACATATACAAGCATTCTACAGTATCTTTCTTAATTTCCCCGTGAAAAGACTATAATTTAAGGTTAACATGACGACATGCGTTTACAGCAACTGTAAGAAATATAGACACCATAAACACTCTCAACCCTCTGCTCCCTCCCTAAAAGACCATGATGGACCGCTTCATTTACCAGTTGATGGCTTTTATAGTCAAGACACACACAACACACAATCCAGGTTGTCCCTCCTGTCCTCCACCCTCTTCAGTTCCTGCTTTCTTTCTATTCTCAATGCTCGCAGCAAAGATAAAGACCCCAAAGCCCCATTTGTTCTGTGAAGACAACTGTCTATGTGTGTATGTAAAAATGTAGATGTTTGTATATGCGTCAAGGAGAACATGCATAAATGTCTGTGTGTGAATGCGTGTGCACGCGCCAGCAAATATGTGGCCTGTGGATCAGCCAAAAGCAGCAGCAAGGTAAATGGGGTGTGAAGTCTCAGGATTATTAAGAATTAAGAGAAGCAGCTTAATAAATCACCCTGGAGCAGTGTCTGCGTGTGTGTGTGCGCGTGCGTGTGTGTTTGTGTGTGTGTCTGTGTAGTTACAATATATGGAATGAACCTTCTAAAAGTATGCCCTGAATGTCCTTATACTACCTTAGTTCAAACAGATGTTTAGGGTATTCCTCCAAAAGTACATTATATGAACACTCACGCACGCACTGTCTACGGTTAAATGTTGGGGTTCCACTTCATGTGAAAGCAGTAGATTAAACTGCACTCTTATGTTTTTCCAGTAGTTCTCAATGGTCAGAGAGTAATAGGAAGAGTTGTGTAAGATTTATTAGACAAACAGTCTCAATGATGAAGAATAACACACATAAAAACAGTTTGACTTTCAATATGTGCTGTGTAAGGTTTAAAAACACAGAGCAAGTGTTTTCCTTTTTTCATTTTATAAAGAAAATATTTAGTTTAGAAATCAACTTTTCTGATGTTACAATTCCACACTTTTTATCCATTTTTTAATTTCATTTTTCGAAAACTTGTCACAATGCAGGTTTTCTAAAAAAATCAAGTTTAGCAGTACTCATATGAGTCTGCCAAAAAATGTAAAAAGAAAATGCAGGAAAGGAGGACGGTTATTTAATCAGCACAGTATGGTTTGAATGTCTGGTCTCCGGCTCTTTATACTTTGCACTTTGATTTCTTGCTGTGCTGTTCCTAATTAGAAGTCATGCTTGTGACTGAGTCAGAGAATTCAAAAAACTGAAATTGAATGAAGCAGGGAGTAGTTAAGCCATTAAGATTACACAATAATGTGGAGAATAATATAAAATGAACAAATGAGACCAAATAAAAGAAAAAGAAAATTGAGGACCATTAAATAAGGGAAGTTCTCCATGTACTTTATTCTACTCTTTAGAATAACTGTACTGGCACAAATACTTAACGAGCCCAGTGCTGCAGGGAGAACTAGAGCCCAGGCCTTTTTCTCAGCGACAAAGTTCAGACTCATTATATCCCTTTTTCTGCAGTCATTCTTTTTGAGAGGCCTTCCGTGTGCTAATGATAGTCTTATAAAGAGGCCCAGAGGGAAGCGAGTCAGAGATATGGATTTATGGATTTATGCCTGCTTTGGACACAGGCTTTGATCACAGCACATTGATCTGCAGAGATTTACACCACAGCAACTCAATAAAACTACTGCGCACTTTCACAGAGGTGTAGGCCACTTCAGAGCCATTTGTCAAAGACAATTGCAAATCCGGAATCAGTAAAAAGACTCAGACCAAACCTATGATGGAATGTGAATGCAAATCATATCTACAAAAGAATTGCTGTATTTTATGCACTTGCCAGTTGTCTCTCACAGTATTTCTATATCTTTTATTTTATCAAGTTGTGGAAAAACATACTGACTACCAATCCATATGTATTACTTTTGTGTGTAAATAATTTGAATCATGGATGTACTTACTACGTGTTACCACCCCCTCCAACCTGATGATGTTGGGGTGGTCAAACTGTCCCATGATTGATGCCTCAGCAAGGAAGTCCCGTCTCTGCTTGTCTGTATATCCTCCTTTCAGTGTCTTGATGGCCACACAGATCTCTTTCTTGCTGGGCAGCTTTAGGCGACCACTGCACACCTCGCCAAATTCACCTTAAGATTAAGAATAAAAGATAAAAATGATGGGTTTAATTTTTGAAATTTCAAACATATGCATGTCATAATTTCAATTATTTAACTGCTTGAACTTTAGATAGATTTAATACTTCATTCAATGAATTTGTGTATGAAAATAAAGATACTGGTATAACATCATGTTTATGTTTCAGAAAGGTCTAAATGTTTTAGTTTCTCAGCTGGATGCCTGAGAAACTAATTTTCATGTAAAAAAAAAAAAGCATTAAGAAGCTTGGGTATGAAGATGCATATTTTTAACTTTGTCTCACCTCATTTTTAAGTAATGGCTCGACACAATGCTCGATGATCAAGTCATTACTGTACTTTAAAATAAACATTAAATTATGCTTCAATGTGACTATTATTCTTATCCATTATTTATGGGATCTATAGATTTGTGATACATTCATAGTTGCCACCTCTACTAAGGAAATTATTGAACATGAACAACGGAAAAACATACAGAGCTTTCCAAGCCTCTTAGAATAAATCAAAAATGCTTATAATTTAAAAAAATGCCAGTAAACATAACTGACTATGCAGGGGTTTAATCTGGGGAAAAGATTTGGGTAATGAAATTAGCAATATCCCAACCAGGATTCATTTCTTAAAGGATGTGTGAAGTCATCTAACCCAGGGACAGTTGGGTCATTTTCTTGATTAAGACCAACGCTAACAAGCCTTGAACTGCACGGCCAGTTCTTGTAAAAAATTTTTGATGATTTGTGATGAAAAACAGACTGAGTTCGAAAAGTTGTTATGGCCAGTCAGTGCCAAACAAAAAGCTGCAGATCAAAGAGGGTCTTGATTATCGCCAATGTCATTACTTAACTCTGATTATTAAGGAAATGAATATATTATGAACACTAACTACAGTAATGACACCATGTGCAGCAATAAACTTTGAAATCGATCCACCTGAGTCTGCGTTCCAAGAAAGAACACAATGAACAGATGGCTGAGGGGCCTTTCATTTTCAGCATCGTATTAAAAATCAGTGTGACTCAACATCTACCCTGGAAGAAATCAATTAGCATTCCTTGCTGGTGAGGGGATGTGAGTGTTTACCCCCGTCCATTGTATGTCTGTGTGTGTGTGTGGGTGCGCGTGTGTGTGTGTGTGTGTGTGTGTGTGTGTGTGTGTGTGTGTGTGTGTGTGTGTGTGTGTGTGTGTGTGTGTGTGTGTGTGTGTGTGTGTGAATGTGTGTCTGTCATTAGACACTGTAAGCCTTGTGGGCAGACTGGCCACTTCAAAGAGAGCCAGCAGTGTTACAGCTGGAGACAGACATGCTGCTCTAGAAGATGAGTGGAACGTGAACGTTTGTGGAAGTAGTTCTGAGTGTGTTTTACTCCGTGATGCATATGCATATCAGGGATGATGTCAGAGCTAAGACGTGCAGATCTCCCTTAGTACTGCACGATCATTTCCCTTAGGAGATCTGGATGAGAGAGCATGGGTTAAATCCTGGACTTGAAGCAGTTGGGTCTGGAAGAACTTAAACCAGAATAATTACAACCTGTCTAAATACCAAAAGCATGCCTGTTCTTTCCTGCTCTGCTCTGTTTTTCTGGCTGGCCCTCAGCAGTGGACGGACGAGCCAGGCTGAGGCACCTCTTTATGTGGTCACTCTGAGAAAGAAGATCTTGGGTTAATGAAGCTTGATTAGGGACACTCACTGCTTTCCTGCTCTAGGTATCCCACTTTGATCTGAAAGTCGGACCAATGTGAGCAGGGTGGAGCCTGCATTCTGTCTTTTAACACACAATCACTGATTGGCAAGAGCATCAAAGTGTTGTTAACATGTTTAATGAAGACAGATGGGGATTGAGGGAGGTACGGAGAAAGAAAAAAAAATGTATTGCAAACTTATCCAAGTGGTAAAATACTGTCATTGAGATTGTATAGATGGGTACTACATTATATTCAAGATGATAGAAATGTTTATTTGATCTCTGGTTTTCACATCACATTTGCATATTCATTTGTTTACCCGCAGCGGGGAGCCGAGCAAGAACATTCCAGGGTCAATTCCTTTCTCTGCAGAGTTTGTATGTGTCTGCGCGGGTTCGTTTCAGGTTCTCCGGCTTCTCCCACCTCGAAAACCATGCAATTTAGATGAATCGATGAGTCCAGATTGAGCACAGGTATGAGTGGTTATTTGTCTTTCATGTGGCCATGTAATGCACTGCCAACGCATCCGGGGGTATACCCCGCCTCTTGCCCGTAGCCATTTCACGTACACACTAAAATCTATGCTCGATTTGGAGTAATCAGTTCACCTAAGCTGCATGTTTTTGAAGGTGGGAGGAAGACAGAGAACCCAAGAGAACCCACAGAGACATGGGAACAACATGCAAACTCCACACTGTGCCTCCCTGGATAGAATGTTTTTCTAGATTACCTGTCTTTTACTTGCATATAACATACTCACTCAAGTGTCCTCCTTTCAGTAAAAGCATCCAAATCCCTACAGGGTTATCTTCCCTATTCTAAGATACAGCTCCGCAGTATTTCACTGTACTGGCTCTTAAATTTGATTACCTTGCTATTTAAATCACAGCAAAATTATTATCTCGAACGCACTCAAAACTGTTTCCTGGAGAATTGAAATTGGTAAATACTAAGAAATAAACACCAATAACTCAGCCAAGGAGTTTGTGTTTTTGCTGGCAGTGTTTTGTTTATATGTTTATCTGTTGATGTGTTTGCTCAAAAAGGTTTTTCTTGGAGAGTTATGAAATGACCCAAAAACAATAACCGTTTAATGGTGCTCCTGTTGGTGAAATGGAGACACTAAAATAAATATATTCAGTGTAAGCCTATTCACTGGGAACTCAGAGTGGATATTTGTATTATTCAGCTGGAATTAATTCACTTAGCTTACACACAGAGTCACAATCTACCCATGTGTCATCATACAACTATATAGATTTCAGTGCTTTATCTCAACTGTGAAAAATGTAATGTGGGTTGTGGCATTGTCCAGTAGAGGCAGGTATTAAGACCCTCAGCCCATTCTAACAGCTTTACAGCAAGGAGGGCTGGTGAATCCCCGGAGACGGGGCTGCTGCTGTGTGCTCAAGTCTTCATCTATTTAGTCTGCACTCAACATGAATAACAATACATTACTCTCTCATCGATACTGCTGCACAAGTTATCACAAAGTCCACAAGGAGTAGAGGAGAGGAGAGGAGAGGAGAGGAGAGGAGAGGAGAGGAGAGGAGAGGAGAGGAGAGGAGAGGAGAGGAGAGGAGAGGAGAGGAGAGGAGAGGAGAGGAGAGGAGAGGAGAGGAGAGGAGAGGAGAGGAGAGGAGAGGAGAGGAGAGGAGAGGAGAGGAGAGGAGACTTATAGCAACTGATGCTAAAGTGCAGCAGCTGATTTCACCAATGCTCCATCATGGAAGAAAGCTGAAAGAAGGACCTTAAGCTGGGGTATTAAATGCTTCTCATTCCCAGCTGTGCTGTACACAGTGTAGTACGACATTACACTAGCCTGCTGCTATGTAACTTTAGACATAGGAGTTTTTACATTTTCCTCTCAACTCACCGTAGTGTGAATTGTAGTCTTCTGTTCCTGTTCCTACTCCTCATTCTCTATTATTCTCTTCCACCTTCAATGCACCGACACCGCGTCAAGTTCCTCGACAGTCATTTTTACTGTACTTGGCAATAAAACCTCTTCTGATTCTGATTTCTGTATATGGTGTACATTTGGTTTGTCTTTGTCACTTAAATATAGTGTGAAAGTATTATAGGGCACTGCCAGTCAAGAAATAGGATAGAACATGTCAAAGTAATTTAATTTTCTTTGTCAACTTGGTTTTTTTTTTATTTAGAATAATTCTGCAGGACTGTTTCTTTTTTTTTTTTTCCTTTGGTGACCAGAACAAACTGATGAGCTCATCTTGATCTGAAACCTTTCTCACCTCATATACCTCAGCGAAACTAGAGGAATTCTGAGATGAGTGCAAATGTGTATGCATGAAATACCTTAAATGTCATGCATTCCCCTATTTTTCTGCCCTCACCTGCTCCGACTACTTTATCAATGGCGATGCAGGAGGCATCCAGCTCCTTGGCAAACTCATGCACAGCCTGGCTCGGGTCCTCATACGTGTGAGGGTCAACGTAGGTCCTGATACCCGGCAAACGCACTGCAAAAGACAACAGATTGCATCATCCATGGACCATTTCTAAAATCTACATCAGTTGACTTTATAGTTTGTCGTAAACACAACAATGTTAAACAGTTCTTGGATAGTTTTCATATTTTACAACCCTGGACAGTGGTTATTTGTTTATTAATCAAATAATAATGAAACAAAGTTTATCAGTTAAAAAAGCCACAGTATCTTGGCCAAGTCAAACAATGGTTTGGGTAATGTCAATTCTAATTAAATAAGAATAATGTAGATTTTATGTTTCCAAATCCAGTGTTTGTATCCAGTAGAACCACAAATGGCTGAATGGATGCGTGGGCGTAGGAGTATTGTCTTAAGATAGACTTGAAAAAAGGAACCTTTCCTCTCAGTAATAAAGTTGGAGTTTATTAGTCCCTGAGGAGAAATTAATTCTGAGTCTGACCCATCCTTAAAATCCACAAAGCACTGGAAAGCCACATTTCAGTGTCTGGAGAGTTTGAGGCCAGCACCTGGGTCAAGGTTAAAGGTAGGAAGGAAGGAGAATTCTAATAAATGACACGCTGTATATTGAATAAAAAAGGGATGTACGAAACATGTCTTCAAAAAAAGGGGAGTTAATTTTAAAACTTTTTCAGCTTTGTGCTTCTCCACATCAAGCGGTAAATGGTTTAGTAGGCTTTAGTGGGCTATTATTCTTTTATTTATTTTTTTTTCTAATATAAAAGAAATACATCAATGGAGAGATTGTTTCTTAGAATTAAACCCTATCATAAGCTATTGTTTAAACAAATACAATGTAGATGAGTAGGAGAGTCTCATCTTGTTTTCCATCCAAATAATGCCTTCTGGATTATTTTGCAAATCGACCGAGAAAGCTACATCTCAACGTGGTCTTGGTCCTATTATCGTGTTCTCATATGATCAAGTACGGAGGAAACCACTTCAAGCTTGGAATTAAATGCATTTTTTATCAACAGTGAATGTATAGAGCATGTAAATGCTTTGAGAACAACTTTAAACTGATTGCAACTGCCAGAAGAACATGTGTCTACTCATTGAATAGTGAAGTGCAGCGAGGATAGATCAAACCATGCCTCAGGAAAACAGAATGCAGTGCTTACAGTGTCCATTGCCAAAGTGGAGTCTTTTCTCATCAGGATGTTTGGTTTTGCTGTGGCAACAAAACCTGCAAATCCAAAGAGAAAAAGGTCATGTGGGTCACCCAATCACCCAATGAGACTTCACCCATTGGCCTAGCCTAAAGACTAGCAAAAGGTCTGTGTGTGTGTGTGTGTGTGTGTGTGTGTGTGTGTGGTGTGTGTGTGTGTGTGTGTGTGTATAATCCCAGCTCTTACAAACCAAGAGAGGATAAGTAAGTCTTATAATGAGCCATGGATTTTCAACCATACACACACACACGCACACACACACACATAGAACACACACACACACACACACACACACACACACACACACACACACACACACACACACACACACACACACACACACACACACAAACACATGATGCTAAATTTATTGGGTGAAATCCAAGTATGCTTGTTTGAGCAGGTGGAAGTTTATTCCATAAAATACGTTTACAGTCAATGCTGAGCCACCATCGGGGTGAGAGGAAAAAAAAAAGACAACAAAAGTCAAGACAAGTGTCTCGTGGACCTACCTGCCAATCAGGATATAGAGCAGCACAGTGAGCAGGATGATGGCCACAGCAGAGGAAATGGCAATCAGAACAACCTGGCTGCTTTCACTGGAGATGGAGAAGGCTGCTGAAAGACAGACCACAACAGGGGTTGAGTGATCAACCCTTTTCCAGGTAACAGCATCAGTGAAATACATACATTCCTGCAGTCCTACATCACCATCTACAGTATGTTATCTACATCACAAACATGTTTATTCAATCTAATATAGTCAGTTACCATATGGGGAAAAATTAGTTGAGTCCAGCTATTTTACTTTGTGAGTGTCCTTAAAAAATTTAGTGAAAGCATGAACATCAGTAGCCTGTTATCATCTTGTTGCTATTGATGCAATGTGTCAGAACTGAAGAAGTCTCTAGGATGAGAGACAAAACGTCTTCAAGAACTTTCTTAACATCCAGTGGATTGACTTAAACAGCTTTGGATATTGATGCAATGATAACTAAAGAAACCCCTTTCTTGCAAACTTTTGTGATAATTTCATGCAAACGTCATGCAAACCTCATGCAAACTATTACAAAAGTTAATCTTGCAAGTTAATCTTGACCTTCATCCACTGACAAATCT